>OX463850.1:21180573-21767228 GCA_949825065.1 Odontocerum albicorne
ATAAAATGACATGTAGGAAAATAAGATTAATTAAGTGCATAAATTATAACATATAATTAAGATTAGTTAAGTAATAAATTTGTATATAGGTATAGCCTTGACAAATGTTTGTACAATAATTTACTTTGTTTAATAAAAAAAAAAAAGAATAACTACACAGTTCTCTAGTTCTTTTAATAACCAGTTGTTTTCGATTAGGTCGTTCGCGACCGACCCATCTGTAGTAGGGTGGCGCTGTTTGTGCGCTGTTCAATGGCAGCTGATGTTAGCGCTGTGTGTCGCGTGTGTGTATAGTCAGTGTCCGCAGTGTTAATAGTGAAATACGGTTTATTATCGTAAAAACAACGTATTATTTCCGTTTAAATTGTGTACAAATGGTTAAACATTTATGGCGCTGTTATTGTTTCAACTCTGCGTTGTGTTTACAATAGGATTACTCCTTGGCCCTGCTTCCGGTACGTCCAATGTATATTTTGCAATGTGTTTTTGTTTTTTGGAATCTCGTAATGTTGTTTGTGTTCATACATCTTGAATAAGCAATATGGCCGTCAAATAATATCGGCCTCCAAAGGTTTATTTATCAATTGTGCCCAATTCTTTGTTACATCGAAAATGTTTAATTTATTCTCGAATATAATTTCGCAATGTTATCCATGCGGAATGGTGTCGTTTTGTAATGTGACATGAACTGTCAAAACGAAAACAAATCGGACATAACGCCTTATTTAACCTTAGATTCTTGTCTTTACTGTGCCATTTTGTTTAATATATTCTCGTGTTATGTTAATTTCATGCTTTGGGAGGTTTTGTGAGGAGGTTTAGTCGGTTTGTGCGGAGTGATATTATGTTTCGGCTTTCCCAACACGTGGAGTAGTGACCGAGGTTCAGGGATTTGTTATGTACTTTTGATGTTTTGCGCATTTTCTGCCGCTAACTTTTGTTTACATCTAAAGTAAACTTATAAAAAATAGTTTTTGAGTATATATGGTTTTATTTTTAATACTTCACGTTTAAGAAATTATTTAAAACTTAACTTTTTCGAGATTACTCGGGCTATACGTACGTTTTCTTTTTGATTCTCAACTCAACTTTTGGACCGTTGTATGTCCATGGTGATTTTAGAATAAATAAATAATATCAGGGGGGTGTTATGGCGTATTGTTTCTTTATTAAAAATAATCTATTAGACACTTTAACGCATAATACAAATCAAATATATTTTGTTTTTATAACATTCCTTCTCCAATAAATCAAAATATTATTAGTGACTCTACATTTTATTTTTGGGAGTTATTAATTCAATATGTCAGTTAATGTGTATAAAATAATGGATTGTTTATGAACTTTTATGTTTTTTTCTAATTGAATACGAATTAAAAATAAGATTATTTATCAGTAAAAACATTTTCAATAACTGTCTTTTTTATTGTACTCGTAACTTTATTATGTTAGATCTGAATAATGTTTATTTCAAAGTTAACAATCAGTTTTTTTTGTTCACTCTTATTATTTTACAAATCTCGAAGCATACGATTGTCGTATGTATCATATTTCTAAAATAACTATTATTGTTTTTCCCCCTTCTTTTTTGTTAATTTGTTGTACATTTTTCTAATGAAATAAACACGCACTAGTAAAACTAACCACGCAGAATTTTGTTGTTTTTATTTTTGTCTAGAAGTAAACACATCTACAAAACATACAGTATACAATTAGATTTATTTGCTATCCCACGTGCATATTTACTATTTATTGTATTTAAACAAATTATTCGTAAATATTTAACGGCTATGATATGGAATGTGTACAGAATTGCGTAATGTTTGGCCTTGTAACATGTTTTTATTTAATTCCATTGATTGGCGAGTTTAAATAGTAGTGTAGTGTTGTAGTATGAGCAAGAATATTTTATCTTTATCAAAGTATATTATGTTTAATTATAAACAATATATTTACATTTTATAATTGATTGGCTAGGCAAAGGAACCACATCGAAATCGAGCCGTGAATCCTCGGGCTGTATCATATACTATATATCCCGTTGGAACCCAGATTAAAAAAAAGGATTTCAGTCTGGTTTTCACTTAAGCCCACTTTAACATCTTTCTGGTTGGTTGGAAAAAATTGCCACATAGCAATACGCCCGCCAGGTTGTACTGTATACAACGTAGGTGTTATACAATACAATTCTATATTAATTAGGCCACATATGTCGTTGCGTTATTATTTAAAAAAAAAAACTATGTGTATAAATCTAACCTTATTAAACTATATCAATCACATTTATGAATCGCTGAACCCATTGTTTAGTAAATCCTGAGTGACAATATTTTTTTTCAATTTTGCCTTGTTCCTGCTGTCAATTATGCATGGCAAACCAAACATAATGCAATTTTTATCAGAATTCATTCATTGATTTTTTATAAATACTCATCCACACGTGCCATTTAAAATATTAGAGGTGCTTTTATGTTTTGCTAACGCCATCGGATTCCATGGATTCATATTATAAAATACAATTTTGATATTACATAATACTCAAGTTAAAATGCAGAAAATGATAGAATGATCGAGGATGTGTTCTCTTTGCTAATTAAATAAAGGATAAATACAAGTCGATGAACTCGATAGTGTAATGTACACGTGTATTTGTATATATTTTTGTTATTATCGAAGAATGTGATGAATTTGTATCTAAAAATATGTTTGTACGCTTAAGTGATTCAAGGAGCAATACTGCGGGTGCTATGCATAAGATGCTTGATCATGAAATGTTTGTACGCTTAAGTGATTCAAGGAGCAATACTGCTGGTGCTATGCATAAGATACTTGATCATGAAATGTTTGTACGCTTAAGTGATTCAAGGAGCAATACTGCTTGTGCTATGCATAAGATACTTGATCATGAAATGTTTGTACGCTTTAAGTGATTCAAGGAGCAATACTGCTGGTGCTATACATAAGATACTTGATCATGAAATGTTTGTACGCTTAAGTGATTCAAGGAGCAATACTGCTGGTGCTATGCATAAGATACTTGATGAAGAAATGTTTGTACGCTTAAGTGATTCAAGGAGCAATACTGCTGGTGCTATGCATAAGATACTTGATGAAGAAATGTTTGTACGCTTAAGTGATTCAAGGAGCAATACTGCTGGTGCTACGCATAAGATATTTGATGAATAAATGTTTGTACGCTTAAGTGATTCAAGGAGCAATACTGCTGGTGCTATACATAAGATACTTGATCATGAAATGTTTGTACGCTTAAGTGATTCAAGGAGCAATACTGCTGGTGCTATGCATAAGATATTTGATGAATAAATGTTTGTACGCTTAAGTGATTCAAGGAGCAATACTGCTGGTGCTATACATAAGATACTTGATCATGAAATGTTTGTACGCTTAAGTGATTCAAGGAGCAATACTGCTGGTGCTATGCATAAGATACTCGATGAAGAAATGTTTGTACGCTTAAGTGATTCAAGGAGCAATACTGCTGGTGCTATGCATAAGATACTTGATGAAGAAATGGTTTTACGCTTAAGTGATTCAAGGAGCAATACTGCTGGTGCTATGCATAAGATACTTGATCATGAAATTCGCGCCTTTTGAGTCTTAATCGTTTTAATAGACTCAAAATCACGTTAGTAAAAATCCTAAAAGGAGGACCATGGAAGTTTACTCTATTATAATGGATTGCTTAACTTAAGTTCCGCTCGACTTAATCAATGCTTACAGAATAAAGTTAATGACTTCCGTGGCTTGGTTGGTAATAATACGCCTGCCCTCCAACCCGGAGGTTATGGGTTGGATTCCCGTTGGAACCAACATTTTGAAGACCTTTTTGGCATATTTTTGACCAGTTGGAAGATATTGCCACATGGCAATAAACCCACCAGATTGTACTGTATACAACGAAAGTGGAATACAATACAATCAATATATTTTTTACAATGAATACTGTCACTGTGATCTAATTTATTTTTACACTTGAATATTTTTAAATTATTACTTTTGAAAGGTAGTAGAGCAATCAATCGTAGATGGAATAAGAAATTCGGAAACCGGAGGAATCCTGCGCACACGGAACCGTTTTCAACGAAATAGAGATGTCTCAGCTGCAGTTGTTGGAGCATTTCATATAAATGCCAAAAACAAGAAATCTTCATTCAATTTTCATGACCAGCCTAAAAGGAGTTGGAAAAAGCAATCGGAGAGGTTCTGTGAGTCTAGACTGGATACAGATGGGAGAATTTAACTTTTTTTTCTTGCTCAATAATTGCATGCATTTCTTGCTCAATAAAATGTGCTTCATCCTTATAGATATTTAAGAATAAACTAAAGTATTTTACTCATCCCTCCTTAAATCTTATACAATTCCCATTCTAATCCCTATTTTCGTTGAAATTAATCTTTTATTTTTCGAAAATTAATTTTCATTTACTAAGTTAAAGACACGGTTTGGATACCGATAATATGATAACTATGAAACAAAATTTGCGAAGAAATTGCCTTAAATCAATAAATCCGCCAATGTATTTACATGAAAGTGTTATATAAATAACACTCATATTAACTGTCAAACTCCAATTTTAAATTATAGAAAATTTATCAAATACATCGTGTAGCATTAGCCAGAGCCATGGCTGTGGCGCACACGTGTATTTATAATATTAGATTGAATTTACTATAACAGCTATTAGTGGCCACTACTCGCACAATGTGGCTTGACCACTGCCACGGCTTTCTTGTTCGGCGCGAACTGGTTGTATAATTGAATCGGTAACCTTTAGGTTTACTTTTTAAACTCTCCACAGACAGTGCCAAATTCCTTGAATATTTCTATCGGTATGATATCGAGTGAAATTAGATGCCGATGTCAACGTTTCGTAAACATGACGATTTTCATTTTTCGATTTTTGAGTATTAGTTTCACGCTGAGTTTGTTCCTCTCAAACTTTTAGAGATATCTGTAAATATGTTAGTTTCGATGTGCGTGGATTAATTATACGGATGCATATTTTTGTTATTTTATTACATTTTTTTATATGTTAGGGCTTTTGATTACCTGAGCCTTGATCTGTCTCAAGTTTGTATTTTATGTGTGGGATATGTTTTTGTATATGATTCATGTAAATGGTTATAATTTTTGTGTTATAAAGGCTATAAAGGCCGTGCATTTTAATACAATCAATAAATTAATATAGGTATTAAAAGAAAAGTATGGAATCTATTATTTATTCGAAGTTTGATTTCCATTTAAAAAAACAGTGATCACAATTTAAAAAATCAATTAACTAATGATATATTAAAAAAACATTAAATATCTTTTTTTCTGATTTCCAACATACATTTTTTTTCAATTTCACTTTCCTTCTGACCATCTAGTTAAATTTCTATTTAAAAAAAAATGATTCCCTTTTTGTTATTTCAGTACTTTTTCCCTACTTCAATAATGTAATCCCCCTCCACCTTTCACTCGAAATATTGTAATATTATGGTTGATTGAAAGAAATTTCCACTTGGCAACAAATCTGCCACATTGTACACTGCGCAATAAAATTTTAAATAATAATCATCATCATCAGCCCACATTCATCCACTGCAGGATATAGGCTTCTCCAAGTTGTTTCCAAGAAATCCTATCCTTTGCGGCATTGCTCTCACGTAATCGCTGTTTGATTACGTATTTCGTCCACCCAGCGTGCCTCTGGTCGTCTTACAAGCCTAGTTTTGCCTATTGAGTACCACTGGATTATTTCATACGTCCAACGATGCTTCGTTGTTCTGGCGACGTGCCCAGCCCACTTCTACTTCAGTCTTTTTGCGATTTCTATAACATCGTCAACTTTTGTTTGGGCGCGTATCCTCTCATTGCGTTTGCGGTCTCTTCTGGCATAACCTAGCATGCACCTCTCCATGCCGCGTTGTGTTGCCTGGAGTTTTTGTATTATTCGTACAAAAAGAGTCCCAAGTTTTAAATAAATAAATATATTTGCATTATCAGCACAGAAAGATGTTGGTGTGAAGATTGTTATCAGTAGAATGTGTATTTTAAATACATAATGCCTTTGTGAAGTAAGTTATATTTGACCTAAATGCACCTGAGTCCAATCTTTCAGAAATCTTTGGTACTAAATTTTTATAATATTTACGTAAAACTTATATAAAAATAGCTACGCCAGATAATTTGAGCAATAATTATGTCTATCCCCTGGCACACATCTTTCGCTTCTGCTACGTCCATACACCTCATCTTGGATACTCTCCTATTGTAAAGGCTTTTCACTCTTTCAGAGTTTGATTAATCGAGCAACGTTTTTGTATGTTTATTTATTTTCTAGTGAGTAATTTGAGATACAGAAAAGTATATATTACTAGATTTTTAGATGTGGATTAGGCAAAAGTTGTGTGCATGGATAGAAACGTGTGGATATCAATTTTCTCCGTATACCCCTAAAGTGATGTGTGATGTGTATGTTTAAAAGTATTTAAACATACAAAATGTCCATCGCCGCCCTACTCCCTAGAAGACAACATGTATTAAGTGGATTTTTTTCCGACTGCTTTCCCGAACAATTTATATCCTAAACCGTCTCCTAGTTGGTAAGACGCGTGTCTTATAACCCGATGATTGTGGGTTCGATTCCCGTTGGTGTCCAATGTTTTTTAAAAGGGTCCAGTCTTATTTTCACTTAACACCTTGAAATATGTCCATAATATACGTGTGTTACTGGTTGTTTGAAAGAAATTACCATATGACAATAAACTCTCCAGGTTTTAATGTATATAACGTGTACAATATAGTTCTCTATTAATTTATCAGCGTAAAAAACATGATTGGTACGAGTATATACTCGTATATATTATACATTTTCACACGACACGATGATTTAATGGCCTCAACAGGAGTAATTGTAAAAACATAATATATAAATTGTCTAAATTACACATTTGTATCGATATATTTATATATACATGGTCTTTCAATAGGGACGCTCAAAATTTGTTAGGTTATAGCGGCCATGTTGTTAAACCAACATCTGTCAAATTTATTGTGAATTGTTTAGTAGTGTATGGCAAATCACCATGCGTTGAACAACGTGTGAAAATAATCAAATTTTATTTTCAAAATCAGTGCTCCGTTCGAGAAACGTTCCGCGCATTACGTGATTTTTATCCTCGCCACAACCGTCCTGTCAAGTCGACTATTCGACGTTTGGTGGCCAAATTCAAATCAACCGGTTCGATAAATAATCAGCCAACACCCGTAAGTCACCTGCTGAAAACATCGCTGCTGTGCGTGAGAGTGTACAGGAAAACCCGAGGCAGTCAATTTCTCGTCGTTCACAAGAACTTGGCCTTTCTGCGACTTCAACTTGGCGAATTTTGCGTCGGGACTGGGGTCTGCACCCGTATAAAATCCAATTGACCCAGGAACTTAAGGTAAACGACCATAGACAACGCCGTGTGTTCGCTGATTGGGCTCTGGAGCAGTTGGAAGTTGACCCAAATTTCGCCAAAAAAATCATCTTTTGCGACGAGGCCCATTTTTGGATAAATGTATGTTTCAACAATCAAAATTGTCGGATTTGGGACGATGCCAATCCACACGAGATACACCAGCACCAAATGCATCCCGAGAAAGTCACTGTTTGGTGCGGATTTTGGTCTGTCGGAATCATCGGTCCGTACTTCTTCCAAAACGAAACTGACATTGCCATAACCGTCAACGGCGAGCGCTACAGATCGATGATAAGCAAATTCTTGTGGCCTAAACTGGGTGATATGGATACCGACGACATGTGGTTTCAACAGGACGGCGCTACGTGCCACACAGCGCATGCCACGATGGACATTCTGCACGAGCGATTTGAGGGCATGGTTATCTCGCGCGGCGGTGACGTGAACTGGCCACCGAGATCGTGCGATTTAACGCCTTTAGACTTCTTCCTTTGGGGCTATCTTAAATCGCAGGTCTATGCGTATAAACCGCAAACAATTGATGCCCTCAAAGTCAACATAACGAACGCCATCCAGCAAATTCAGCCAGATTTATGCGACAGTCATCGAAAATTGGACCTCCCGAATACGTACTACCAAGCAAAGCCGCGGCAGACATTTGAACGACGTTATATTTCATACTTAATGCCATAAAATATTCTTTCAAATAAAAAAAAATTAAGTAGATATCTTACACACAACTTGTTTTATTTACATTTAAAAATCGAGCGTCCTTATTGAAAGACCCTGTATATACTTGTATATTGTATAAATTACACATTTGTGTCGATAGCAACTTGACGCGTGTGTGAATGGGTATCGTATGCGATGGGAATTGTGGACTTAACTGCCTGTGGTTGATCATTTAAATGTCTCATATTCATCGCATACCATTACTGTGTCCAAAATAATCAATATAGTTAAATGATATTGTGTTTACTTTTCTGTATCAGTTTTGTGGAACTCAATGAAATAAATAATACTCCGACTTAGTTATATAAAACATTAGCTTTGTTTCAGTCAGTTATACAAGAATAATTAAATAAATGTACATTTTCATAATTCTCCATATTATGTTATGTTTACGGAAATTATTGTCTGCTTCGCGAATAAAGACCTGTCGCACTATTTGCGACGTATTTCTGTATTATAATAAAGCTTGAACGTGGCAAAAGAGTGACGAAAGCAAGGGAAATGCAAGTGGCAAAACAATTTTCGGATAATACAATGCACTGTTTTTCAACCTTTTTAGCCTTGCTACCCCCCAAAAGATAAAATAAAATGAAAACTTCGCGCCCCCCTGCAAAAACTAAAAATAAATGTTTTCGTTTTTCTCAGAAAATGTGTTATTTCCTTTTGTACATGTAAGCTATTTATTATTTTCGACCTACCCACAGGTTGAGAAACGATGGTAAAAGGAGCGAGGGCATTAGAAAACAAATGCAATTTGAAAGAAGATGTGCTAAATATGAAGAAAATAGCAAACTGATGGTTTGGCCACGTAGTTAGAATGAATGAAGACATATTTATGGGGGGAAAACACAGTGGCGTGTTAGTGTCCACCTTGATGTATCAAAGTGAGATCTGGACATAAAGGAATAGTGAAAGGACCAATATAAATTCGGTTAAAATGCGTACTTTGCGAAGAATATCTAGTACTCGTATTATATTGTACTATAAGATTGATTAATCAATGGAGTGGTTTTAATGACTTTGTTAGCGTCGGATGTTATTAGTAGAATTAAGAAAGAAATCTTCAGATAGTTTGGACGTATCGAGAGAATGAGTTCTGAAATACTTAAAAAAACAAATATATTTGGAATTAATAAGGTGCGAGGAAAAGGTAAACTGAGGAAATAATAGAAGTGTATAGTTGGAGAAAGTTTCATTGAAAGAAAGGTAAGAAGCATAAGAAACAGGAGATCATGTTATGATTATGCATGAGGCAAAAGCTTTTTTGTGGATAGGAAGGTGTGGATGTATGGTTTCTCTACAATGACGTACAATGGCGTGCCAAATTCAATAAAGATAAAGGAAGGAAAACCATTTAGACATTCGATCGGAGCGTGGTTGTTATTGCGACAGGATTTTGAGTACTTGGGCTTTCAGGATGAATGACGTGTGGGCTCTTGAGTGTGGGTTTCTTCTTGTTGTTTTGTATTTATGTTTCTGTATATTTTTGTGTTAATTTTTGTTCTTATGATTGTGTGCGGTATATTATGGGATGAACATTTTTGGTTTTATTTTTGTTTCATTTTGGGTTCATTTTTGGTTTTGCTTTTGTTTTTGTTTTTATTTTTATGATTGTGTGCGGTATATTATGGGGTGAACAGGTTTGGTCTTTCTGGAGTGATGATGTGTGAAGAGTTTGATTCCGCATGATGTTTCCAGTTGTAATTGAGTGTCACTGTTTGTCAGGTTGATGAGAACGTGCAACGGGGTTTTGTTTTTGTGTAATCAAAAATCGGAAAGAAGTATCGATTTATTTTTTCATGCTAAATATCCTCAGTGAGATACAGGCAAAAGCCTAGTTTACTGGGGATACGACAAATGAAAGGCGACAACCCCAGATCCATTAAAATAATGTATGTCTAAATTAAATTACCTGTTGTTCTTTCGCAAATTATGTATATTTCTTGTCATGTGTAATAATAAAATAAAATAAATAAATATCTCAAAAGGGATATTGCGTGATGCTATGTATGTATTTACGAAAACAATCTACTCGAGTAGTACAGAAGGTACGAGGAGTTTGGGCATGATTTAGAAAACCTGGCATTACCAACTCAATCAAATTGTGAAGTCTTAAAAATTGAACAGTATATTTAGAAGAAAAAAATTGATAAGCATGTACAGCTTTTTGTCACTTTCCGAGCACCCAGTTTTCCGGGTTTATTCTCTTAGAATCTGTAAACGATTGAATTTTCTATGAATAACCTGTATGATCTGCTTCAAGCAAACAACGAGTTTACAATCGTTGGTTTGTTTGAAATGGAAAAGTAAAATGAAGTACAAGTTTTAACCTATTTACACATCAAGTGTTCGAAAAAATAATTGAATTTTTTGTCATAAAATTTAGAGCCAAGCAATCAAGCTACTAGATTATGTATTAGAAACATAATGTGTCGAATTAATTAAATCAAAATATTAATTCGCTGTTTTGTTGCTTCAAATGGTGGAGAATAATCGAAACTGAACCAAATGAAATATAAATGACATTTATAATTTTAATTTAGTTACGTTTTTTCACTTGCTTAGAGTAGCGCATAGTGGAAACACTTTTATAAATTCTGAAACGGTTTAAATCGCACTACAGCTCCTAACTTGACATGTTCAAAGATATCGTAAAAAAACAGCCGTGAAAACTCGTTACTTGTTTTCGAACCTGATACTCCACGAATGGTAAAGAGAGTTCTTCCATTAGGCTAGTGACAACGACTGGTTTCATATCTACCCTTCTAAATTTTCATGCGTTTTAAAGATGTTTGCGAACGAGTCATTGTATTCAGTTAAAGAAAACTTGTTTATTTAATGCAAATATTCCCATTGTAAAAAGGGGTTTGCACAATAAAGTCAACTTATGCAATTTTTTGTCAATATTCAGGTGTGCTTGGGAAAGTTCATGCGTTGCAGAGTGTTAATTTAAAAATTAGTTTACATATTTTTGTAAATTTCTTATTCATTTATTTTGTTATTACATATGTTTTTATAGGTTTTGAAAAACAATTGTGATATTTGCTTTTTTCTTGAACAAATTGTCTTCTTTTTCTTCCTCTCGGTCTAGGTCGTATGACCTGTTTGTGACGGTGGGCTGTCCTGGGATGATGACGTCCAGCTGTCCTTCCACCTTTTAGGCCGCCTTCCTGGTAATCTCCTGCTGCTAGGGTTTTCAATCTTAGCGATTTTCGCAAGTCTCGTATCCTCCATACGGTCTACATGATCCCTCCAGAAGCGCCTTCTGCTTGTCTTCAACACCACAGACAGACTTTATCGTCTCATTTCTGATCCGATATCTAAGAGTTCTGTATTTCGTTGGAGATATTGTATATTCCAGGAGACTTTCTATTTTTTAATTTCTTAACAGCACAATACATTTCCGTTTCTGTGACGATTTCTGATGTTGTCACAACTAGGTTCAAGGTTTCGCGAAGTTCGTCATCTCTATATAAATTCCTCAAAGTATTTCTTCCATGTTATGGCACTTATTTTATTACAAATTGTCCTAATCTTGAAAATGTTTTAAACACAAATACAGTACTACATTACATAAAAAGTAATGAGAGATTTGCGAACCGTCAGTTAAGCAAGAAAAATCTGTTAATGATTTTAATGTCTATAAATGATTTTTTTGGATAATCGTATTTTTATTCTCTCGGAATGAAAAAGGTAAACAAACATGTACGTATTCGTCTTTTAAACACTCAACACGCAAATAATTCTGGTAATCTCAGATTCTCAAAAGTTTTCGAGAAATTTGTAACATTTACAAAAAAAATCAGCACTATAAAATCAATGGTTTTATTTCCATTTCAAGTTGCTCAAAACGTATATACATACATACCATCACGCCATTAACTTGTCGGGATAGGCAGAATGGACAGAGTGCCAGATTTATCATCTCTACATATAGCCTTCGCTTCTATATACATACACCTCAATCAACTTCTACGCTTTCTCTTTTTTCCTTCTTTCAAAATATCACATGATTGATGTGACGATATTTTTATTTGTCTTCCTCTACCACGTCTTTCACGCACATTTGCATTATATATTTGTTTTATTAGTCTTTCTTCATTCATTCGTTCTATGGTACATGACCAAACCATCTCTTCTTCATTTTACCCAGCATATAAGCCATAAATTTTACATTTGTCCCTTATAATTTTATTCCGTATTTTATTATACATTGCCACGCCATATATTCTTCACAGTGCACGCATTTCTACAGAATTGATTCGGCTCCTTTCCTATATTAAATATTTTTTACGAAGCAACGGTAGTCTAGATCGATCCAATATATCATTCAAGAGTTTAAGATGCATTCATCAATGATACAAAATAAAATGTATGAAAATACTCCATAAAAATAAATCCATCAAAAAAGTGGTTTTACTGGTCAAAAATGGTAAAAAAACATTTTTCAAAACGGTATCGACTTTTTATCAATTTTAATTTCATGTTTTTTTAGTTGAAAACAAATAAATGTTTTGTGGAAAAAAAAAACAAATGAGTTATTCAGACCTGTTTAATATGCAATGCGCCCTTTGCAAGTTGAATTTATATATACGGGTTTATGTATTATTTTCTAAATGTTTCCAAATAATACAACTATCTACACTCGACAACATTTGATACAGTCCAAATGAAGTCAACGGAGGAGTGTTTAGACCATTTAAGACAGTCGCACGTGACTGATTTTCCAGTCAGATTAAAATCCTCCATTTTCCTACTCTCCCCTTGTCTCGATCATTTGTATTCAGGCAGCTCGCACTTCGATAATCAACATTTTATTTGTCTGATCGTGTCTCCGCTAATTCGCGGTTATCTTCGTAGATTCTTTTTCGATTTAACCCTCGGCAGGGGGATCTAGAGTTAGGACGTAGATTGGGTATCGAATTGATGTCGAATAGATCCTACTTCTCGAATCTCGTTTTCTTTTTTATCCGTGGCTTTACTCGGCGAATGTTATCTTGGTAAAACTTACTGAATATGTACACACGTAGAATATGTACACACGTAGAATCACTCAAATAGTTATTTCACATTGTTATAAAGATACTCGTATTTTTATCATGCCGAAGTTTTCTTTTTTCATTTAAAATTAGCACTAAAGCCCAAAAGTTTTCATCCTGAACAACTTAGAGCGTGTGTGGACAGATCAGGTCACCTCGCCAAGCAGGTCCATTTCATGGTCAGGCGGTGTTACACTTGATACCTCTACCCTCATCAATATGTCAACTAGAACTGATATAAGACGTATTATTTCGATATATCCTGAAATGTTAAAAATAGAATATCACGCGGGTATTAAGTTTTTTTTCAAAAAGGAAAATCCCGACAGAAATTAAACAACGTTTACATGCTGACAACGTCATCCTATAGTTTTAACCCCTTAAGTAAGGCACAATAGCTTTTACTTTTTACAAATTGAAAATAAATGTATTTAAAAGATTGCCTTTTGTTGTAATATAAACTCGATTACGCTAATTTCGAAAATACCAACTACTTATTTTCGCCAAAAAAAAAATCTAGTTTGCGCTTTTTATCAAACTGTCACTTGGTGCACAATGTCTAGGTTATATTTTCCTATCATAGCATTCGGAAATTCGAAAAGCATCCTTGAGTTTAAAAACAAACATTTAAATTAGTTTATTATTAGCTAACGACTAGTAACATTTTAAGCTCTATAAATGCTATACTCATATATTCAGCTCTTCCCATTTGCTTACGTTTATGAAATATTTTGTTTTAAAACTTTTATATGGGTGTATTTTTTATTTCCAGTGTAGGCGCATATTTTTTATGAAACGTATCCAACTATTACAGTTTTATAAATGACGTATCGTATTTTTTATTTTATGTTTTTGTAAAAGATAAAATTGTTGTTTTTGGGTCCAGCATATTGTTTTTTAATATGTCAAAACTATAATATTTTTTTCCATTTTGAAGTATAGTTGATAATGGATTCACACGTGTCATAAAGCTTTCATGTCACTATTTTGTTTTTTAGTGGTAGCACACTTAACGAATTAAACCTGCTGATAATTTCAAAGTTAGTTGGATCTCGTTTTGATAATAAAATGCATAAAAAATAGAAAGTTATAATAATATTTGAGTCAACTATGCAAGATTACTTACAACTACTTTTTAACCCTTTATTAGTGTTGCGTATCTCTGAAGATACAAACACTTTTTGCGTATTTCATTACAAGTATTTCATGTTATAGATTCTATAATCCTTGCTTCATTTTTTTATTATTTGTTTGTCCAGAGATTCACTGCCAAATAAAGAATTAAACAGTAAACCTTGATTTGACGATTTTTTTAATACACAGTGAGTATTGCTCCATAAAAACAAATTTTTCCAATAATTCTGAAACTGCAAATATCAAATAACTCCTCAAGGTATTTTGTTACTTAATATGAAGACTGACATCTTTAAAATAAAAATTTACGCAAGAATATGAAAAGAATAACAGTTTGAAAAGCACTAATCTAATATGAACAGGACCGCCAAAAACCGTTGAATATGATGTCGGACATATTCGTGCGGAAATTTGCAATTAAAAAGGAGCCGAAACATTTTTTTGTCGCATTTCGTGAATATAATACAGATGAAACGTTGAAAATGCAACTGAATTGAGATAACGACAGCTTGCGCGGGGAGAGGAACCGCTTTTGTGCCGGTTCGGTCGGCCAGTGTAGGAACCGGTCGAAATGGGTTTTTTTCTCGTTTTGCTTCGAAGGTTTTCCATTTCACATTCATTGCGAGGGGTATATGTTTCTATGTAACGTAGCCAATAAGCTCACTGTCTTTCGCTTTTTTATTTTGTCATTGAAAATATCTTGGAATAATTGCACAATGCGATTCTTTTGAATTGAATTATTTCACTTGGAAATATTGTATTACACTTTTTGATTCAGACCTGAAGAGTTCTACAGTTGAAACTAAATAATTTCGTAAAATACATTTGGATTGTTGTATGTACTGAACTTAAATAATAGTTAAACACAATTATAAATATTAGATATTACTTCAGTCAAATGAGGATATTTAGAGGAAAATATCGCAAACGTTAAAAAACGTACAGATTCAACCGACTAGACGCTTTACGTTGCCTAATTCGTAAGACACTTGTCTTCCCGTTCGATTCTCGTTGGTACCCAACGTTTATATGGTACAATTGAAAAACGGTAACTGTCCGATTTTCATTTCAGACTTCTTTAACATCTCTACGACCTCAGTGGTCTGTTGTTAGCATAGTTAACATAAATTAACCTACTGATATTAGAGGATCGTTCATTTTTCAGGGCAGTTCTATCAACGCTATCAGTATTATAATGATTTTATAACT
The DNA here is from genome assembly GCA_949825065.1 of Odontocerum albicorne. Taxonomy (NCBI): domain Eukaryota; kingdom Metazoa; phylum Arthropoda; class Insecta; order Trichoptera; family Odontoceridae; genus Odontocerum; species Odontocerum albicorne. The sequence continues at coordinate 21,196,155 of OX463850.1, forward strand.
ATATATTTCATGCTTGAATAATTTTCGTGATGAAATATAGATTTTAGCATTTTTTAAAATTAAGCCAATGCATCTATTTCGTCCTCATATCCTCTTTCTTATAAATATGTACCCAACATTCCTATGCTCATCCCAACTTCCCCGTACAATCCTCAGTTGTATGGCAACGGCCACAATATTCTACCATCCCTGGAGGTATGCAAATTCCTCGGAATATTTGTCCTCTACGACACCAGCCTCTCCCACCGCATATCATTCCACTGTCCTCACACCACTCTCATTAAGAATAGGAATTGTTTTATTTAAACTTTTATCGCATTTTATTACTTTATACATAGTCGTATCTTTCGAGAAGGTTTTATTATTTCGTATAAAACAACATGGAAAGTATTTAGGTGCTAAATACGCAATGTGCAAACTTTCTTAGAATATAACATTGTGGCTAACCGTGTCTTTGCATTTTAAAATGTATTGAAGGATTCAGGTCTGCACGTTCTATGTTATTTTCTGAATTTTATTTCTCGTAGAATAGCTTAAAAACATTTTAACTTGGATTTTTTGCTTTCAATAACTGGCCTGATTTGTACTAAAACAGACAATGTCGAGCAAGATCTGCCAAAATGATAGTTCGTACCAGCGTATTGGTACAAATGTTGGTGTATGGGAGTGATAAGGAGGCAGATACGCACGTTAAAAATATTTGTAGTGTTGATGTATGACAATAAGAAATGTGGTTATTAAGAATATCTGTAGTGTTGATGTATGACAATAAGAAATGTGGTTATTAAGGATAAAATTGAATTAGAAACCGATTAGTATAAAATTGAATTAGAATGTAGGGGGAAAAAGGGCACCCTGAGGTGGTTCGCACATGTGGAACGAATGGGTGTCGAAAGACTGACTTAACAAATCTATAATTCGAAAGTGAGTGGGAACCTCAGTAGACGAAAATTGAAAATAGTATGAAAAATTGATTGTAAGAAAGGTAAGGATTAATAGAAACTGAACGAAATGTATGTATGAAGGAAGAGTTTTACATTGATTCATCAATTTACATCACCGTTCTTGCAAGAATCCCTTAATTAAGATTTCATTGAAAAAAATAGTCATTTTATCAGTTATCATACACAATTATTTCTGATTATAAATTCTTATCAGTTAGATTTAATTTTTTGTCTGACGCCACATATAGGTTATTCATATCGGTTGGCAAAAACGCTTTGAAGCTATTGATTTGAAAATAAAATTATTATTTCTGAAACAGTTTTAAGGGTTTTTTTATGTGAAATTGGATATATAATAGAAGTTGAAATAATTTTGTTCTAACATTTTTGTAATCTAATTAGATAACATTTTTCTAATCCAAGTACTCGTATTTGACATGTTTTTACGATTTCTCAATTTTGATTCGTTGGTCGTTTTGAATTCGCGCCAGTTTAGTAATTGACTTTTTTAACGTGGAGTGTAGTTACTCGTATCATCCTTTTTATAAGATGGACTCGACAACTTCACACCAAATGTATTCAATTCCTACCATGTCGACAGTACCAAATCTATATCCTATCAGCTCATAAAGAAGCAGCTGCGTTTCATCGTGGGTTCTGCCGATCTTATTCCGAGCACTCAGGGCACAGTGGGCAAATCATCAGGTTTGACATTGATTGAATGTCGCCACACATTCATAATAATGGGTCCTGTGCCAATTTTCATTTGAGGGCATTGTCTTTCGATCTACGGTGTTAAGAGACCTCCATACGCCCCATGGTAGGTGGTGTCTGTTAATCTTCAGTTTTTACTCGCCACAAATGGACGCGCTTGCATTCCGGCAAGTTTTCAATGAGGATTTAGAATATACGAGTATGTATGTTGGATAATAGAAAGAAGAAAAATGAAAGGGAATATAATTCTGCTTGAGTGATTATTAAAATGTATCATGAAATGGGTTGTTGCGTGTCACGTGATCCAGTGATGGAATATTACCATAGTATATATTAAAATTGTTTTTTTTTAAATCGTTGCATACTATTTTAACATTTTACCAACTCTTTCCAATAATTTAACAATCCGTACTATCGTATATATTATGTTTGTACAGTCTAATATCAACATGAATCTATTGATAACATTTATTACACAACACATGCAGTATGTTTTGTTATTTTGATCTCGTGAATGATGTATTATATTATCTTGAGAGAATACATTTTTTTTCTGTCATACAAAAGATGCCTTGGGTAATAAAGTACAACCGGTCAAAGTCTTCCATTCAGCCGGCGCTGCACCTGTTCATATTTAGGTTGGTGCAACACTAGTAGTGAATAGACTTATAGATCACTGACCTTTGTAGCATTTGTCTCTGTTACACATTCATGGTGTCATTTATTTGATTACATTTTATTTATCGAAAAATGCTCTGAAATTTGTTATTTTAAGATATTTGTAAATTATTAAAAAAAAACATACATATTGATAAAAAAAATTGAGATTTGGTTTTAGCGTCAACATTTTCAGAGTGCCATTGATTTATAAATTAATTCATTTTCATTATGATTTGAACTATCACTATCGACTCTCTTCTGTCTGCATGTAATAGATCTTCTGATTATTCGGTTACACTGTACGAAGAATACTGTACGAAGAAACCCTTTTTTTTATTTGAGTTCTAATGGGAATCGAACCCGTAATCCTCGATTTTGAACATGTGTCTTATCGACTAGGCCTCAAGTTGACGAGATCCAGTCTTGTATAGTTTACACAAAGCGATGTTCTGTGGATTATGCTCTCTAATTGAAGATCTAAAAGGATAAGTTCATTAACTTTTCTTTCTATAAAATGAAACGGCTGTTTCTTTTCTTCGAATATTTCTGAAAATTTGCAAAAATAACCTTATAACTGAAATGTGCAGAACAAAATAAATTTAAACCTATTGAAGTAAAAACGTATATTTCTTTTTCTGCCTCTCTATTTCTGTCATCGGGGGTCACGGTCACCTTTCCAAGCATTGGTTAGTTCATCTGGGAGATGCGTGAGGTATAAACATTGGGGGTTACCTTTCCAATCATTGATTTGTTCATCTGGTAGATACGTGAGGTATAAACATCGGGGTTCACCTTTCCAATCATTGATTAGTTCATCTGGGAGATACGTGAGGTATAAACATCTGGGGTCACCTTTCCAATCATTGATTAGTTCATCTGGGAGATACGTGAGGTATAAACATCTAGGGTCACCTTTCCAATCATTGATTAGTTCATCTGGGAGATACGTGAGGTATAAACAAAAGTTTTTTTAGGATGATGCGAGGATCAGGAGAGTAGATTCTTTGTTTAACAAATTTCTTATCAGATACAAGTGGCTTTTGATTATGAATATTTTATTTTACGTGTTTTTAACTTGTCAAAAACTTGCTTGTGTTTGAATATTATAGTGTTGTGCGTCAACTATCCTTTTCAAATAAATTACCCTCTTATTTAAACTATCTTCTTAAACAGATTTCCGTTTTTTTTAATATTCGAGTGTATTTTTCTGCCAATAAAATTGTACATTTATCTTGAATTTAAAAATGGGCAGGGAAAATTGATACCATAATAAAAAGATGATTTGTATAACGTTTTTTAAATAATATATCACTTCAAGGGCGCTTTATTTATTTTATTTGTAACAGACAGCTCATTAGTGCTTCTAAATAAGTTGAAAAGTTGAAGAAAACGTGATGTTAATGATTAATAATATTTTTCTAATCAGGGCCAGGACCCTGGGTACCGGGAATGGTGCTTCTAATGTTTTGGTAGATATCAAGATTATAACAATCAAATCACGACGGTGGGGGTTAACTTTAATGGGCTATATGGGAGGCGCTGTTTTTAGGAAGTGGTCTAACAAGTAATAATTTTGACTAATATTATTGTGATAGATGTATGACGTTTCGTGGAGCTATTCTGTTAAAACAATCCATATAACAGCTTCGTATACCCTCTAACAGAAACTACAGCAAAAAGAGGAAGGCAAGGGAACATAAATCATCGTCATATTCCCGAACTGTCTAAGAATATGATTCTTAAAATATGTTTACAACCAATGAGGATGTGAGAGGGGAGAAAAATAAATCTTCAGTATAATAATAATATTTCTAATGTTTTAACGGTAACGCTGTGGAAATTCATGTTTATTCAAAGATTAAACATTAAAACTATTGAATCCACTTGAAAAAATGTATTTAACTTAACTGGATTCAACAGTGTTTCAATTTTTTATGATAATCTTCAATATGTTTATACAAAAATGATAATCATCTTGAAAATTTTAAGAATTTAGGAAATTTGTATGATAAGAATGTGTAGATGAGCAGGTGTATAGAATATCGAGGAAGAAGTGAAATAGAAGTCTAACGAATTGTGTGGAAATCAAAGGATCTGTGCGAAAAAAGTACAATATAAAGACGTGGAGGAGGCGTGTATGTCGTGATTCTGGCGCTCTGTTCTACCCTAATAAAAGATGTCAATTGGAGGCTAAGAATTCCAGTTATGACGTCGACCCTTCTACTGTAACAAACGATGAGGATACAAATACCGAAGGATTTAAGGTCGTAATCGTCTATGTAAGGCTTTTTTTACGTTTTTTTAACATAAAGATTAAGTAAATCCGTGATCATTTTACTTATAACGTATTATCTGACTTTATTTTGGTATAACGATTTAATTGTAATTTCATATTCGTCATTTAGCCTTCGCTAGGAGTTGACTTATCAAAATACCGGATATTTTTTGTCTGTGATCTACTCGTTAAATACTCGATTTTGTCTCAGTATTATTATCTTTTCGTTATTTTAGAATATTCTAGATCGTGATCACGGATTGCTACCGATAAGTATTTTAGCAATATTACATACAGTACCCGGCGGTAAGTAATACACATCGGGCTTAAGAAAGAGACTGTCGGCCATAATTCGCTAACTTCGGCTTTGTAGAGCGTCGTCTCTGTCATCCATACACGTGTTCCGTCGCGATTTGTCAGTCGTTGTCACTCTTTCAAGATACCGGACTGTTAGCGCATCGTGCGACAGAGGCGACGCTCTACAAAGCCGAAGTTAGCCGATTATGGCCAACGGTCTCTTTCTTAAGCCCGATGTGTATTACTTACCGCCGGGTACTGTACGTTTAGCTTCACATTTCCCTGTCGACATATGTAGCGCCAGACTCCTATTCTTACACACATTCTTCGCCTCCTACGATTTCTCTGACTTTCTACGTTTCCTTTTTTTTTTTTTTTTTCAAAATATTTATTTAATCCAACCATACTTTCTTAGACCTTTCTCTACCACACCTTTCACTCGGATTTGTATTATATATTTGTTGTGTTAGTCTTCATTCATTCGTTTTACATGGACAAACTGTCTCAAAGTGCTCTTCTTCATCTTACTCAACACATCAGCTTTAAGTTCACAATATTAACGTTAAAAAGCAATGGTTTCTTGTTTATTCTAGATGACACAGCGGCTCATTAAAAAAAATAGATTTTGGATTTTACCAAAAAGTATATTCATTTTTCATTTACTCATTATTCATTTCAATTTTATTTTGTCAAATAATTTAAATACATGTTCGACTTAAATACTGTGTTTTTCTAAAAGTCGAAACGAAATCTGTCATTCATTGCATGGATTTAAATTAATCGAATTTCAACAACTTATTAGTGCTTCGTCCACAACACTTTGTGAAAAAACTTACTAAAGACCTTTTAATTTGCCTATACATTTAAAGGTTTACAATTTTAAATTTCTTACATTCATATGTTGACTGGGATTTTTTCTCCTTATTTTATGTGACTATAAAAAACGTATTTATTCATGTTTTCATTTGCTTTGTCCAGAAGGTTTTTTCCGATCCCCTTTGATCATATTTTTATAATTAACATTTTATGATTATTATGTTTACTTCTTTTTTTTATATAATTCATTTTAATTATTCTTCAAACTTTTCGCTAACATTTAAGTGATGTTTATTTGCCATTTAAAAATACACATAAATCACCAGGTGTTTGTAATTAAAAGTGTGAAATTATTGCACTGCAGAATGGGATGATCAATATTATATAGCTGAATGTCGCAGGACACGAAACAATTTAATCAACGTTAAATAACTAAAGGTCGCAAGACACGAAACAATTTATGATGGATGGCAAAAATTGCTTTAGAAACAATGAATTATTTCCGCATATATAATAAGAATTATTATGAGAAAAGATACTCACTATCCGTAAATGCTAGAAAAAATAATAAATGTATCTTTTCTTGTCGAAAATCTACTCTTTTTTCCTCTCTTCTCTTCATTTTCTCTCTCTTGCATGTTTGGTTTTTCTATTGTCACCGCCGCCTGAATATTTTGTCATTATTATTTGCTCGTGGTTATGTTTTTAATATTATCATAACAGTATAAAAGCGCTTCACTGATCGAATAATAAATAAAGACTGAATACGACATAGTATTTGATTGGCTAAATAATTGAATTTAGAAACAATCGAGTAGCATGATTCTTGAAAACCTTCAATTTGATTGGTTAATTTTGTCACATATTAGCAATACAGTAACAGTACACTCTCCGATGCCCTTCGTGATTTAGTTGTTAGCTTGTTTTCCACTCGAAGGTTTCGAGTTATCATTGTACCATAAAAATACCCGAGTATACCATTAAAAAGGAGTTTGTCTTCTTTCTATTACAGTCCTTTTTTTAACTTTTCTGGTCGGCTGAAGAAAAATCTTCAATGGCAAAAAACTCTCGTACCTCGGAAATATAATAAAATCATTGTTTTTCGAGATTGTCAATTTTAAATAGGTGAAAGTTGTTAAATTTACAGTATATACGAGTATGTCGTTTGAATGCTACTGAGAATCCATTCACGTAATACGAAAATTTTATGCTTTCAAAACAATTCTTTTAAGGATAAAATAGAATAATGTTAATACCCCATTAAAGCATGTCTCGAATGATTCATATTATTTTTAATGCGTAAAAAAGTAAACAAAGTTGTAAATTGTCGTGCAGTATTATACAATTACACTTCAATGAGTTAAGATGTGAGTAAAAATATTTTTTTGTGTTTGATGTAAAAACATCGTATGGTGCTCTGAATAAATTAATGAATTATTCAAATGTTTCCCAGTGTTTGAAATTCATACGAGAAGTGAAGAACTTTTCCTATGAATTTTATTTCACGACATAATTGGAGCGAAATTTCAACTTAAACATTCTTTGACTTGGGTGTAAAAAGTCAATGGTAATTGTTGTGTCTCTTTTTATTATAGAATTATGACGCCTTTCGTGTAATATATTATGTATACATATATAACAATTTCGTTTTAAATAAACGTGGTCTTTGGTCAGTTTCTGATAAGTATAATTGTTAATTTGTATAATTGACAGATAGCTGAAGTTTTTTTAATTACATTTTAGAATAAAGAATATTAATAACATTTTAAAATGATATTTTGTACACAAATATCTATTAGTGGTTAACTAGTTTAACTCTTTTTCGATTTATACAGATATATCAATTTCTCAGACTTCTTAATATAAACATTTTTAAATTAATGATTGACCAAAAATCACTGATATAATTTATGAGATCCAATATTGACCTGTCACTATTTTCTTACTTGATTGCTAAAATCATGTACGTCAATATTTTACACTGGAAAAATGTGTTTAAGGTTGCTCTCACAGATATTCACCATAAAACTTATGATATTGGATAAATAAAATGTATAAAAATAATTATGAAAATCTCTTTAAGATATGTATGTAAAATTCTACTATTCGATAAAAGTATACCATATAAAATTATTTAAAAATAATTATTTGAAAATAAATATTGATACAGCCCATGATCACTCGACAGGACGATTTAACAGGAAGGGTTCCGAGAATGAACAATATAATGTTTATAGTTAAGGCAAAACAAATTACGATGAATAATATATACCATATAGTTATATAACGTTGCAAGGCACAGGTTTTATAACTTTTAATGGATTAAATAGTGGCACGAGACGCTAATGTACGCCAATAGATATTCAGTTAAGAGAAAAACTATTCAACTCTATATGATTATTAAATTTTCTACATTTTTTTAATATCAATGTAGATTTTGTAAAAAGCTTTGCTATTTTTTTTAAATTTTCTATTTGAATTTTGTTACATTCTTTATAATTTACCTTTTATTTTTTGTTTAAAAAAGCTATATTTTGTTTTAAGAGCTATTGCCGAAAAACTATTTAACAGTTTGAGAAATAAACTGTTTTAAAACCCGTATAAAAGTATAATAATAAATCTTTAAAAAATAATTTTTGCTAGCATAAATAAACCACGTATTTTGATAGCAGCTTTTTGAGATCCAAATCTTACCATTTTGATACTTGATGAGCGGTGGATCATATCTTTGATTCATTTTTATATCTGGTTATTGTTTGGTGTAATTTGACGAAGATTGCGAGATAACTAACTACTTGTGCAATATTATTATTTTTAATCAGATATCATATGTTGACCGCTGTAACAAGCTCGGAATAATCGTAATGAAACAATGTTACATTCATAGATGCAAACGTGATTAAATTTGAAAACAATTTATTTACTGTTGTCCTTTGACTAATAAAATAACATCGACTCGTTCAACGCCGTTAAGTGACCGAAGTATAATCAGTGCAAATTTGTCTTTGTCATATTCTAAAAGTATGTAAGTAGATACTTTTAAATGTTTGATACAGATAAGTTTATTGAAGTTCAATTACCTAATTTGATATTTTCTTATGAAAGGTTTCGTATATTAAACTTAATATATCTTTGATATTCCAATTCTTAAGCACTTAACTCTATGAGGACATTGTTTGTGGTCTTTTTTATTTTTATAAAAAAGCTTCAATGGTTTAATTCGTAACCAAATCTTCAAGATACGAGGTAAAAAGTCATGTTTTGCGTTGTATTTCACTTTTATTGCATTACTACATCATATTAGGTTTATTGTCATGTAGCAAACTCTTCTAACCAACTAGAAATATGTAAAACGAGCCTTATGTGAAAACTACACTTTTAAAAACAATCTGGGTATCAACGGGAATCAAACACGCAACTGTTAAACAGTTGTCTTATCAACTGGGCCACGGAGGTCGTGTATCGGACACGAATTAAAATATATTTGATGTCTGGAATAAAAAGGAATAGATTCAAGTAGTATAAATTTGTTTAATACACAACTGTTAAAAAATAAATAAAAATTTTGAAGTGAAACATTAAGTTATTAAATATTTAATTTATTGAAATTTGATCTTTTAAACCTATTTTTAATTAACTTTAGAAAAGGGGAAGATGATTTGAATCGTTTGACGAAAGAAATAGTATAAATTATACTTTTAGAAAACAGAGTATTTGATAATCAATATTTGATAGTTTAGATATTTTTTACATATATTCAGGCATTCTCATTTTATATTTCAAGAAGAACTCAGTATACGCTTAAATTCAGGCAAGTGAGTGTCTATTCGATTCAAAATTTCAAGGGCACAGGTCTTTGAAGTTTTATAGAACTGCTCAAGTGCTTTTGTAGAACCACTTTTGTAGAAAACTAGTAAACGAAGCGATTTGCTTGAGACAGTTTCGATCAAATAAAAGACAATCAAGGATTGATATCTGTCTACACCATAATTGTATAAAAAGTAAACGTGTCTATTAAAGCGGATAGTAATATATTATTTAATTACTTTTGAACATTTTCGAAATTTAGGTCGATTTCAATTTATCTAATTTTAACAAATCTAAGTTCTGGATCAAAATCATGGCTTACATTGATTACGTATTTGCCATTTCCGTAATAATCTGCTCTTCTATTCTTGGAGTTGTGTGTTCTTTATCAATTATGTCACAATTACTGCAATATAAATAAATTAATATTAAAAATCAAAAACTTTGAAAAGCAATTGAGACAGAATTCTTTGCCTGTGACTGGTGTAATTTTAATAAATAAAAATATTTCCAATATTAATATATTTTATCTTGTCCTTGCATTCCGTTTGATTAACGAACACCTGTTCAATTGTTACGCATTTCTTTAGGTTACGTATACAAAAATATGAAGGAATAATCATTCATTCGTATTACATATGTATTTGAAATCATCTCAATAATCAACATTTTTCTTACATTTCAAGTTTTCTCAAAAAAGAGCAAATTAAAGTTGGAGCCATTATCTGCAAGCGAATCTCTAACGTTGCGGTAGGAATGAGATCGTTGCGTAGAATGTGCGGAAAAACAATTTATGACAGAATATGGAATTAAGACATTAACAAAGAATGCGAATCGAAAGATAATGTATTACTTAAGATGAAGAATGGACCGTTGAGATGGTTCGGAAACATAGATAGAATGAATGATGAGATATTTGCAAAAATAATATGTACGAGTAGGGTGGAAGGTATGAGAAGTTAGGTATCTTTATAAACGTGACATGATCAAATTCGAAAAGAGGTACATTGAATGCCTTTATAATAGAAGAGTATGTATGATAAGACGGGTGGAATTAAGTGCCTACCTCAAAAGGGACATGGCGTTGTGTTTACGATGATGTAAATTTATCAGATAATAGAGAAGACGTATGCACTTTTTGTATTGAGATATTTTTATCAGATTAGTATGAATCATCTTAAAATGAACATGAAACGCTGCATTTTTGTAAACTTTATATATGCACGACGTAGGTGGTCAAATACATTATGCTATGCTATACTCTAGTTATTTTAATACCGAACTTTTTGTTTAAAAAAGTATTTCAAGTTATATTTGAGTAGGGAGTAAAATACCTGTAATCCGTGTTTGGTGTTTTTTTATCATTATCATGAAATAAGGTTCTTTTTCAGGCATAACATGCCCGTATTACAGATTTTTCTTATGCCTCCAAACTGCACTTAACTCCTTTGTTTTTGCTCAACACAATAAAAAAAAACACGTTGGAAATAAAACTATTTCAAAATATTTCAAACAACATACATAAATGCAACATAACTTAATTATAATAAAGCTTTTAGAGGTATCCACATAGACATAGACATGTGAGTGAATGGCCAATGCGAGTGTAGTGTGTGTGGTGAGGAGTTGTGGCTGTTGAGATTATGATGCGGATGGGATTGTGTATGTGATAATTTTTGATTCAAGTAAAAGTAAGGATTTGTTTCAGCTTAGTGTTTTATTATTTAGTAAAAATATATGCAGTCTTTGACTCCGCAATTAAAACTTTTCCTCACAGGCATTGCCTAATGCAGTAGTAATTGCCTTGAGGTGGTTTAAATATCCACAAAATTATGGTTGTACGGATTGTTCTGTACATTATACTCTGGTTTATCTTTCCATTTAGTCTACTTTAGAATTATAAATCTTGTACAGTAGATAATTAATAAATAAGAGATATGAGTAGATTGTTGCTTTTGAAAGTCCCCACAAATCGATTTTTTTGGAGTATCACGTTCAATTTCCAGACTCGTTTAACTTGAACGATTTTTTTAAATTTGAATTAATTACAGTGGCGCTTAGTAGCTATGTTTCTATTTTAAGAGCGCTTTTTGAGTGACATTTTTTTACTAGCGTTTTGAGTCATTGACTTTTTCGCAAACTTGAATGCATTATTTTATGAAAAAGATTCGCCTCGCCTGGGCAAAAAGCAATAAAAATAGGTTATTGAATATCATGTGCGGTTTTTATCGCAGCCTGATCAAATATTGTAATAATACATTTTTGACCGAACACATTTTTACGCAAATTTGTGTCTTTTGTTTACACTTTCCATCTCTTTTTTTGTTATCCTCTCTGTTTTTGATTCTTAATATGTTGCCTATTTGCGTAGCAATATATTGGATATTCTTCGGATATTTTTCGGATATATTTGAAGAATAAAGTTCGTCCGGACGGAAATCGCGTCATAAACATGATTTTTTCCAATAAAATATGCTGCGGATTTACGTCCCATTCAAACGAAGATGTGTGATTTAGACGTTTACAGTATTTTATACCTAGTTTCTTCTTAACCTATGGGTCGTGCCGAAAAATAGGTTGGTTGGTATTTTGAATAGGTCGCGAAATATTTCCAACAAAAATATTTTGATATTTTTACGACATGTTACAAATATACAAAAATAATTTAAAATAAATTTTGTACACTTGCAAGTCAAGTTATAAGGCTTCCAACTTGAAGTACAACAGAAACCACATCGCGAAACAAACTGCAGCCGAAAGATGAGTTAAGGTGTAACATATCATGTCTAATATTAAATCAATATTTGATGAGCTTTCAAAGGCAAGGTTCACATCAATGAGATTTAATGTTGTTAGCAATATAAGGAACGTATTTTGTTTTATTAAAATATAAAATTGATTTAAATGTTAGATGTATGTGTTATTTTCTTATTCTTTACTTAAGTTGCAAAACCAAAACTACTATCCGAATCTGATTCACGTTTTAAAAATATTAGGAAACACTGTTTTATGCAGTTGATACTGTGACGTAACAATATCTTTTTTCTTTCCCAATATTGATGTATTATTTTTAAACTGCAGTAGACTCTCGATATACCGTGATAGATGGTGATAAAAAATGTCGGATAATCGATATCACGGTTGATTCAAAAACTAGAAAATATTCAACAAAATAACGAAAATTAAATAATGCTCATTCATACTTATCATAGATGTGATAATGTGAAAGAAGGAAACGTATAAAGTCAGAGAAATCATAGATGTTGTGGTGGTTAAGAATGTATCGGGATAGAAAAGTTTGGCGGTCTTTCATGTCTGCCTATGCCAGGGACAGGGAGATGGCGTGATGGCATGAATGTGTGTAGACTTACTGCGCACGTGGTTATTTGTACATCTCTGTATAGGTAACTAGGTGTATTCGGTTGTGTATTCCTTTTAAGATGGGGTGAGCATGAAATACTTATCAGATATTGTATTCAGTTTTGTTGGTGTCGCTTTGTCTCTCTTTACTTACTGTGCTTTCTTGTTACATATCACTGAGCACTTTTTCCGATCGAGTTGCTAAGATAATCCGTATTTGTATTAATTAACTATTGTTATTAACTGTTGTTGTATACAATACAACCTGACGGGCTCTTATTGTTATGCGGCAATTTATCCTGACCAACCTTCGATTTAGGAAAACCTGTAATGTACCAATGGTTGATTTAAATAAATTAAATAGAGTTTAAATTAAACCTTAAATATGTTTAAAAATACCTCAAGTTTTAATTCATACTGGGAAACAAATATTGTTTTGCCTACCACCGGGAATTAACCGAAATATAAGAGGCTAGTAGACAGATTTCTTTCAATGAGGCCATGGAAGTCCAAAAAGTATTTTTCACGTGAAAATGTTGTTGTCGAGGTGCCCACTATCATTGCAATCCTTATCGTGTTCGCTGCGATCCGGAATAACTCAAACTATTCCCACAAGATCTTAAGGCAGTGGTTGCCAAACTTTTGGCGCCCTTAGTGTATCAGGACGCCCAAAGTCAGAACTTACCTAACAGTTGCACTAATGTTGGTGCGGTACGGTAAATAATAAATGAAACACGTGTGTATAGTCGCATCAGCTTATCGATGATCCGATTAAAAAACATGGAAAAAGTGCCATTTCAGTGAAATATTGGAATATTCGCCGCGAAACATATTTTTGGAACCACTGTCTTAAAACAAGAGATGCGGCTTTTTCCTCTGCCTTGTTTACCTTTTATTTGTCTGTAAATTATATGTTCTGTTATGATGTATCTTGTGCCTTTCATTTTGTGACCGAGACAGTGCGGCTTGCGAATCTTCACAGTTTTTAGTAGTTCCTGGTCATTACACATACATACGAGTACGAGCAAGCACCTCAACATTTGTAACATGACCCGTCTAGGAAATTTGTAGTCGATTCGCATGTCAAAATTTAAAATGTTTGTTTTTCCGAATTACTGATCGATGTAACCGCGTTTTGTTCTCCCCGCTTCAACAAGGCGATAAATATCTGAGAAATAAACGATATTTCAAAGTACCATGCCTTTCAGAAGAAAATATACAATCTTGTTTGAATGGGCTTGTAAAACTTATCACCGTCGCATTAGACATACGTTTCATTTTCCCTCTTTTTTATTAGTTTTTTACAATTACGTCTAAAATTACCTGTTACCGAATCCGACTGGTTCTATCTATAGCAAATTCCGTACCTACTCCAATCGCCCACGTCAGTAACAATCGATAATTTGTGACTACACGTAGTTTCTTTTCTGAGAATTGTGGTTTTAAATGTAAAGGTTTGAAGCATTTTTACGATTTGCTGAATAAGACTAAATCGACATTTTCTTGAAAAACTAGCAAAATTGTCTGCGGAAAATCGTATATGATAGGCGGATGAAAGCTTTGGGTTTTATTTTTTCACAAACAATTTTTGACTTTTATATTCCGGTACTTGATTATAATTTACAACCGTGTGAATCGTACAAAAGCATAATCACACCATTTTGTAGATATAGAGAAATACTTGACTAGGCAAGGTCTGTGACTAAGTGTTGTATTCCTTAATCACAAATGTCATATATTTTTCCTAAATACTTCAATATTCAGCTGAAACAAAAACTATATTTTTCTTTGAGTTTCTTCCCGTGCTTTAATTTAATTGTCTAGTGCTTCACTGGGTTTGTTTCCCTCTGTACGTTTGAAGTCATTATTGTGTAACACTTGTTTGCAGTACACGGCGGATACGTTTCTATGTGACAATGACTTCCAACCAACAGAAATATGGTAAAAATGTCTGCAGTGATAGCTGAAACTTGGTGAGCACCAACGTGAATCAAACTCGCCACCTGTCAGGTCGGAAGACAAACGTCTAACTAGTCGATGGAGGTCGTGGAATTGAAGTTATTATTCTTGAAAAAACCAGAATCGATTAAAAAGAAAATACGAGTATAATAAAAATCTTAATGTTTATATGAAGAGTATGCTTCAGAGATGGTTCATTTAATATTATTTGTGAATTGATTAATAAACTCGACAAGTTTTACTATTTTTGATTCGAAACTCTATTTTGCTATAATCATATCAGTTAACTATTATATATTCACTTACGATACTCGTAATTCTGAATTTGATCTTATAATTTATTACTTTTACCTGAGTTATGATACAATGTGAGTAGTTTTTTTTGTTCCTACTGAAAATATTTTTTCGAACGCATTTTGGCTTGATCCTCATCAATATGTATTAAGTGTATATTTTTAAATATATGTATACTCGTATTTCCAGTGTCAGGGAGACCATGGTTTTTAGGAAGATTCAACGACTAAATTATCTGACTGATGTATTAGGTGTTACCATAAATTGTGTCAGTTTTTTTTCAATTTAAAAATGAGCACCAAAAGTAAAACAAAATAATAAATGTTATACGTCATTCGAAAGAAAATTTTCTGCTCTACAAAATATTGTGTTTGCTTTTACGTTACATATATTATTTTATTTGATTACAAGCCTTCAAAATGGAATGTCAAGTAGACGAAAGTGAGCATTTTCGACACCTCTTTCTGTTCGCGTTCAATCGAGGGAATAAAGCTGCCAAAGCTGCTCGCGATATTTGCGAAGTGTACGGTGAAGATGCTATGAATGAAAGGACAGCTCGTCGAGGGGTTTTGCGTTTCAAAGACGGTAATTTCGACCTGAAAGACATGGAGCGTTCCGGACGACCAGTGGACTTCGATGAGGACCGCTTAAACCATATTATTCATGAAGATCTATCGAATGACGTATAACATTTACCATTTTGTTTTACTTTTGGTGCTCATTTTTAAATTGGAAAAAAATGGACATAACTTATGTTAACACCCAATAGAATGTTTCGATTGTCAGTTGTTAGTATTCATCATTAATATAAATCTTTGATATGTGTGGAATTTTGTAAGTTTAAATGCTTCTAGTAATTGAGGAATTAAAGTAAAAATACTTTTTGTGGTTGAAGATCTACATCCAAGTGTCGTTAAACGTGCGGACTAGAACATTATCCCTTTATGGTTCCCATGAGAGAGAGTACGGATATACCCAATGGACCCTTGTCATGGCATATGCAAATCAGTGATAATTTGTAATGGAACCAGTAGCACATGGTATGCGAATATTTTCACTGGCTAATCGACAGAATTGTCAGTCGATTGTTAAATTTTCAATTTAAAAATGACGAAGATATTTGACTAATTTGTAGAAATGTAAGATTTATTAATAAAGTTGGTTACTTGGCAATCAATATTGGAATGAATGACAAAGTCGATTGCGAATGCGACAATCCTAAAGCTCCATAGATGGAATCATAGGCATCTATTTGTATTTTACATGTATTGTAATATAATATCTTTTCGGTGTATTTGTATACAGTATAACCTGGCGGCCATGCGATGTGGCAATCTCTTCCATCCAACCAGAAAAATGTTAAAGAGACCTTGAGTGAAAACCAGACTGGAATCCTTTTTATAAAATCTGGATTCCGTCAGGAATCGAACCCGCAACCCCTATGCTGGAAGACAGATGTCTTATCAACTAGGCAATTGTCATTTTTTATACTATTACTAGGCCACGGACATCGTCATTAGCACAATGTGCCTTGAATAATTTAAGCGTAACACAATTACAATTTTTAATTCAGTTTATAAATATATTGGAATCAATTCAATGAAAATCGAAATATATTCACGCCTTCCGTGTATTTCTTAAAACGCTTTTTGTTATATTGAACAATGCAGGGATCTATAAAAGTCCACCAACTTAAGCAATTGCTATTCATTCCGAAATCAAATTTCTTTTCATTTCCTGCAAGCTGCAAGAAGAGTTGCAATACTCGTAGGAATCAAGAACGAATCTTGATACAAAACAAAAGGTCCTTTGTTTTTTTGGTAAATTGAATGGTTAGGGCATATTTTGAAAATACTTATCCGCAAACAATAACCCATATTCTTCTTACCGGCCGCGTGCTCTGAGCTATGCAGTCCTCTTGTTTTATCTTGAACTTGGTGCACCATCTGTCTCCACCTTTTCCGGTCTTGGACCATGTTGAATGGAGCGTTAAAAGACGATGCTGATAACTTCTTTATTTGGTCCGTCCATATTTTAGGACACCTTGCTGTTGCTCGTTTTCCTCCAACTGTTCATGTGGCTTGCGTTATTCTTTGTGGCAACATGTCCAAAGTATGTTACGATTCTTTTTCTGCATGTTGTAAGTCTTTTGGTAACCTCTAATTGTTGAGTAAAGACTTGGGTGCATCTTGCTGTCCTTGGGATACGAACTATCTACATATAACACCATATCTTGAAGACATGTTTCTTTCCTTTTTTCTCATCGTTCATGTATGGATCGTCAACATGTTAAATATTTTACTGGTTGCATATAAAGGGTCCAGGCATGCTTATGTGATATGTATGTTAAAACACCAAAAAATGTATTTTGTATTATGGTAGATGCGCTGCGGTAGTGCGAGTCACCAACTATTATTAGGCACACGTTAAATACATTGCACCCTTAAATATTAAATGCTTATTTGATAATAGGACAAAGTTTTAACTATTTTGTTTTGAGTTCTTTATATCTTATTTGAGCGATACCAATAATTAATATTTCGCCTTCCAAATCAGTAACATTTAAGATTTCCAACAGTTAAGGACAGAGTTTGGAATCCATTTAAATTATTTGAATTATGGATGAGAAAGGGTTGTTTAAAGGAGACAAATTCATTTCCGCTTCATTAGAAATATGTTTGAGATCTTGAATCGATTAATGTATCTTCTAGTTTTGCCACCAAACCCCCTCGGGCATCCTACTACTTCATTTACACCAGATGTCAATTAGTACATCTCAGGGAGAACCTTATGTGTTAGTGACAACTGTCGCACTAATTCATTTGGGTGCAGGCGCCAAAAACTTCCATATTTACGTTCGTTTTTTATTGCAGAATCTGCACGGACATCACGACATACTTTCTTCGCCTCCTACACATCCATACACCTTCTCATGCAGTACGTTTTCATATTAGGGATTTTGATACTTTTCAGTATCGTCAATTTAAAAAAAAAACAAGATTGATGGTTTTTATAATACTACTCGCCTATAAAAATGTAAGAAATAACCATCCCCAGAAACAGCGAGAGAAAATTGAACAAAATTGTCTAATATAAAGTACAGCGATCGAATAAATTTTCAAATATTCGTATTCAAATTTGTTGGAGAAAAATACTCGAACAAGAAAAATAATCCATCTCGTTCTCCGCACAAACTTCGAGGAAATATCAATTATTATACTTCTTTTCAAAAGACGGAATAAAGCAAACTTTTTGCTCGACGTCAAACTTTTAAACTGTCCGAGGGAGGAAAAAATAATATATAATTTATACTATGATACGAGTATATTACGACAAATGTACGCAGTTACACGGGATGCTGGCCGGAACCCTCCTCCCCCTCCCAACTTTCAGCTCGCATCATATTTCTTATTATTTCTTATAGTACTCTCGGGATAAATTGAATTTTTGTTAAAATTTAGATCATCTATGTGTGAGTGATTATGTATGTGAATACTATGTTTTTAGAGCGTCTTTTTTCTGCAGGGCGTGGTAAATCGAGTTCTGCCGGATCTCAAAGTGTCAATTGTATTGTTGAGGTTATCGAGCTAACAAGTTCGGTTATCTCGATAATTTTTTATGAGAAAAAGGATCGTTATTTGTAGAATAATAATTATTTAATTTTTGAAAGAAATGTATACCCTTCAAATACAAAAAAACAATTTAGAACAAATATTAACAAAAGGGAAAAGAG
Organism: Odontocerum albicorne; assembly: GCA_949825065.1. Classification (NCBI taxonomy): domain Eukaryota; kingdom Metazoa; phylum Arthropoda; class Insecta; order Trichoptera; family Odontoceridae; genus Odontocerum; species Odontocerum albicorne. The sequence goes on from OX463850.1 coordinate 21,215,014, forward strand.
AATGCATGACAAAATAAAAAATAAAAAAATATCATTGTATCAAAAACAAAAAAAAATTGAAATATTAAATAAATTTTCCTTGTTCTTTTTCGGTATTTGCGGTGTTTCCGCACCAGGCTCGCCATTCTTCTAAAGCGTAATATAAAATTACATCACAACAAAATATTATTTATTCATTTAAAACTTCATTGACTGAAAATAACCGAATAAATGCTGTAGAAATGCGTGCATTTAATATTGTACGGGGTAGCAATTTGTGAGAATACGGAATGAAATTATTATGGATAAATGTGAACTTAAGGCTTAAGCAACTTAAGTTAAGTAAGATGATGCTCTTTCCGATTCTGGACTATGCGGACGTATGTTACTTGGATGTTACAGAGGAACAGCTGGACAAATTACAGCGTCTTCAAAATGTGTGCCTAAGATTTATTTTCAACCTACGAAATTACGATCATATAACTTCATACCAGAAGGCATTGAACTGGTTGAATGTTAGAAATAGACGCCAAATTCACATACTGTCTCTATTGTATAATATCCTTAACTGTCCCGCCGCACCCTCTTATCTCGCCGAAAATTTTCAGCGTCTTTCCAATCATGGATTAGCGCTACGCTCAAACAGAGATTGTTTATTGGCCTTTCCAGTTCACCGCTCTTCTTTTTTCACGTCGTCCTTTACTGTCCATGCAGTGAGACTCTGGAATCAGTTACAAACCAATATAAGACTCGCTCCGTCCTTGGCATGCTTTAAGAAGCGACTGAAAAAATTCTTAATTTCTAGTCAGTAAAATAACGGGTTTCATTCCTGATTTTTCTTTTCCTTTCCTCTCCACCATCCTTTCCTTTCCTTTTGATTGATGATATCTCACTTTATATGAAAAATAGTGTTCGGGTGATTGTCCGTCTTTGTGGGGTTTGTGGGCATGTTCTCACGTATATGTTTATGGATTTCGTGGGGATGGATAGTCATTTGAATGATTTATGCGACCACGTAACTTGCTTCATTTACTTTTGTCTGGTTGGTTGGAAGAGATTGCCGCCTGGCAATAAGCCCGCCAGATTGTATTGCAATAAAAGTGTTAAATAAATAAATAAATGATGTAGAACACTCTTAGATGGTTTGGGCATGAACATAGATAGAAAGAAAGAATGAAGAAAGACTTACAAAACAAATATACAGTTTAAATGTGAGTGGAAGTCGTGGTAGAGAAAGACCAAGGAAAGTATGGTAGGATGGGTGTAGGTGAGGTATAGAGGTCGGAAAGTCTAGTGCTTTATCCTTTCTACCAACTCCGGTAAGGAAATGGCGTGATGGTATGTATGTACTTTATGGAAAGTATATTCGTACAAAAATAATTGTGAAAAGTGTAAAATCTTGGAAGATTTATTACACGCTAAGCACCGATTATGAGATTATTTTATAGTATTTTTTTTCAGATTTCAAGATATTTAAAAACAAGAAGTATATTTTAAATATGAATTGAACAAATCCTGAGTTATAAAAAGAATGTCAGTAATACAGAAATATCTCAGTCACAATTCTTCTAAAAACTCTTTCCTTTTTTCACAATTTAAATCGTTCAGAATTCGTGTTTTAATTATAATTAATTAAACGAAAAGATAATGTTATTTTAAGAGAAAATTATATTCCATTTATCGTTGTATAGTTGAAATTCGATGGACAAAGGGTTGAAATTTTTATTCAAATATTTTTTGGAATCGCAGCAAAGTTTGCCGAGGGTACCGCGAGTCCTTATCGAGGCCTTATTGTACTTTCTACGGCCATCTTATTCTGTTTCTCAACTAACTGTTGGAGGCGGAAAGATCCTTTTGCCTTGGGAAAATAAATTTTTATATGTCGCCCAAGATTGCTCGATATCGCCTATTCAAATAATACATAGTCAAACCCCGGTATACAAGTATGGTATACACCAAATATATACTATGAACAGTTCACACGATTACAAACATGAAACATATTATTTATAGTTAAGGCATTCTTAACATTGTGGAGGTTTAAAGACATTGTAATTTGTTTAATCAAACACTGTTTATTCTACTTTTTGTAACGGTATAACCCTACCGGTTTCAAGGCTTTCACCTCATCATCAGGGGACAGGAAGGTCATTTGAAAAGATATTTCGTGAACACAAATCCTCCTTAACAAATCCTCTAATTTATTCTGAAATGGCTTATCATTGTCACCGTGAAAACCATACATTTTCTATCGATGATTCCAAATTCTTACATGTCAGTAGTAACGAAAATAAATTGGACATATTAGAGGCCCTAGAAATTTCTAAGTCACTGCATCGGGGTAGACATCTGGCAAACACATATATTCCAAGAATATCGCCGCTGATTGCTAAGATTGTGTCCTCCCTCCCTCGACCCACAGTCCACAACCCGAATGTTTACCGTTAAAAGCGTGTATGTCGGTACCAGCTCTAACAGAATTCAGTCTTGTTTGTGCTCCCCTGATGATGAGGGGAAAGCCTTGAAACCGGTAGGGTTATACCGTTACAAAAAGTGGAATAAATAGTGTTTGATAAAACAAATTACAAACATGAAATAATTTTGTTTCGCAATTTAAGATTACCGTTTTTCTTTCTTAATCGTTTACTTGCGATTTTAAAATGCATTTTTTATGAAAGGTGCTGATTTAAAAAAATCGATGGTCTTTGATTTAATTTCTATTGAGCTATTTTCTAATTTCGAATCATTTTATTTTCCCCGTACATACGCGATATACCATATTAGGTTTTCCTCGCCATAATATGTTGTCCGGAAAGTAGTTACACATATTTCTGATAAATTTCTTTAAGACAAATTTTTCGTTTTTAATTTAATTATAAACGTGCTGAATGTATATTATCACGAAAGCTAATTAAGGACTTTTTTGGCCAGTGTTAACCCAATTTGCATGCGTAGTTTTTTGGCATCATTTTGAAGATAGAATAAAACCGATTGTTTTTCGGCGCTTTATGCTTATTTACTCTCGCAAAGAAAAAATGCGACAAAAACTAAAAAAATGTGTATATGTACAGTGTGTGTATGGCGATGATGCAGTGTAAGCGAGTATGTTTGTTAGATTTGGTTTTAAAAAAATCGTAATGGTGGTACTGCACTCGAAGATAGTATCCACTTTGGAATGACAATTACCACTGCTGATGACCAAATTAAGGTATTAATTGAGATCAGCGTTCTACTACAAGAGATGAGATATTGAAAATATCGAAAACCACTGTCACGAGCATTTGGTGCAAATTTGCGTTTGAATTTGACCTATAAGTACGAGATTACTTTCCGGACAACCCATTATATAAAATATTTTATCGTTTATTGGAAATGCCCCCACCCTCAAATCTAGGCTTTAATCGAGAATAATCGACTGACATCATGAAAATATTAAAAACTACCGTTCACGAGCATTTGGTGCAACTTTGCGTTTGAATTTGACCTAAAATTCGAATTTTCTTTCCGGAAAACCCAATAAAATTGTAATTCATACTTATTAAGAACGATAAGAAGATGAATATTGAATTCTTTGGTTTTGAAAAACTTCCAAATTGGTCAAATTTATTCGTTTTATCCCTTCCATTAAAAGTACGCTTCAGTGCCCCAGTTTCATTTTCTTTGACATTGTTGTTTCCGTTTGATCTGAGCATTCCTTGTTTTATTTACGTAATTATATTAGCTAAATGAAAATTATGGTTATATTTTTTACTTCAAGTGTAGTTTCAACATTCCTTTACCAATCCCTTTATAAAGTTAAGTCCAATTCTAACATTTTATAATATCGTTTGTTTGATTTAACTTGAATAGAAGTTCTCAAAAAGATGTTCAAGTTTTCGTCTTTTGTTTTTTTTTGTGGTAAATGCTTCCGTTCAAGTGACCTATTATGAAAAATATGACTTATTTTATCGTTACCATATATTTCCCTTTATTTAAATAGTATATTATGTAACACATTTCATCTCAAGATCGCTTCAAGAATTTGTAAATAATTTTCCAACAGATTCTTTATTTTAATAGTTTAATTCCATTATACATAACAACCACTGTGCCATAATTGGTAAGACACCTGTTTTCCAATCCGAGGGTTGTTGGTTCCATTTCTGTTGGTTTCCGGATTATTTAAAAAAAGGTCCCAGTCTGGTTTTCACAATTTCTTTCTTCTTGGGTGGAAGAGATTACCGCATGCTAATAAACCCGCCAGGTTGTACTGTATACTACGAAATTATAATACAACGAAAGTGTAATGCAATACAATTAGTAAATTATATATTTCCATCCAATACTTCATCTTAATATCACGTCAGATTGCATCGTGTTGTATTGTATAACACTTTCGTTGTATACAATACAACCTGGTGGATAGTCTATTCCAACAAATAAAGATCTTATGTACAAATCAGACACAAAAGACTTAAAAAATGGATTTCAGCGAGAATTAAACCCTCATTTTGGAAGATTCTTTTCACCACCTAGGCCACGGGAGTTCGGATTCAGTATCTGTCGAAGTTAAACAAAATTTTTAAACGCAATTAGTTACTATAATATCCGATAACTTTATAAATTATGGTTTAAAAAACTATCACAGGGGGGGGGGGTGCACTTTAGTGTTCTCACTGTTTTATATTGTTTTTTTACACACACTTCTCACAACACTTATCTTTTTATTTTTAATGAATTGTGACATTCCTTTATAGCGAATGCTCACAAATCAAACAAAACACAACTTACTTTGCAGCTCAGGTATCTCAATATGCGCTACGCTTTGCAATATATTACATAATATTACAACAAATTTTACGGGGTTTACTATTTCCTACTCTTTTAAACACATTTTACATCAGTTTTCCAAATAAAATACCGCATTGAACATAATACCGCTCCGACACACCAACTGACAGCTGAAAGTCAAAACTATAAAATATTCACTTGCGACTTGTATTCAACACTAAATGAGAACGTGGATAAAGATAAATTATTTCAATTTTATGATTGAAATTTTATAGCGCACGCCTTACCTTATTTACAAAAGTGAAAATAATGTGACATTTGAACTTAATTATTATACAATAATGTGCTTATGGGCGACATCTAATTTAAAATTATCGAGATTTTCTTTCTGACGAATTTCAGAGCGTTCCAGATAGGATTGGGTGTTAATTAACATATGTTTATGGTTTTCACTTTCATGAAGTGAATCTTAAAATATGAGAATCCTAAAAATTTATGTGAAGTAGACTTCTTTCTCTATCGAATAAGTACACAGTATAATACTGCTATATTTATGTATTTTCTACAATCTTTAAAACTAAACATATATGCCATGACGCCATCTCCCTGTCGGGGTAGGCAGATAAGAAAGAGCGCCAGACCTTCCTATCTCGACACACACCTTCTCATAGAACTTTTACGATTTCTCTTGATCAGATAGTCTTTCGTAATATTTAACTATTTTGTGGATGATAAAAGTTTCCGCCAAGTATCGACTTTCAATCAACATAAATATACAGCTTTTATAGAATTCTCTGATCTTAGAATATAGTATTACAAGCAGCCATTCCCTCGTGCAATCTTGACTCGAGGAGGTACTCGTACTTAGAGTTCGGACAGAGGGGAAATTGATAAAAGTGGTCATATTTACCCCACCTGTGGGCAGTAGTCATGAATGCTGGGGCTATATTCTCTTTGAGGTTTCTCTCCCTTTTATTCCGGGTACGTCGTCATTTCGTTTATATAAATATACCCGCGGGAGGGTTCTGGCGAAACCTCGTTACTTGTACCTTCGCCCGTCCATTTCATATTCCGGGTTAAATAACTGAATATCGTGTCCTTGCCTACATAATCGGAAAACAAGTTAACCTTTTTTGAGTATACCATCCTACACACATACCATTACGCTATTCAAGCATTGTTTGTGCTCCCCTGGTGATGAGGTGAAAACCTTGAAACCGGTAGGGTTATACCGTTACATAAAGTGGAATAAACAGTGTTTGATAAAACAAATTATAATGTCTTTAAAACCTCCATAATGCTTTAACTATAAATAATATCATATATAAATTACTTTGTTATTCCACTAATTCAAAGTCGAAAGTACAAAATAATTGTCGAAACCGTGGGTGAAATTTAATTATTTTATTTACTACATTGTTTGTTTTTACTGATAATAAACTGTTATGTATTTGCTTTTAAAGTTGAAATACCAAATAATATACAACATGTATATCAAATAACATTTTCAAAGTAACACCAATGAATATTTTTGAGTTGAGAAAATTAAATCCCTTTAAGTGTTTTTTAAAGCTTAGGCTTGACAATTAACAATTCAGTCATGGATTTGGTTTATATTCAAACCATGCAATTTTAATTTAACCCACCCTGAAAATTTCAAGTTCACTGGCTTTGCCTTAGCGCAGTGCCGCCAATGATAAATAGTGTGTAATTCGAGTATTTTGTGATGAATCGTAACTCAAATAAATTGAATATATCTCTCACTATCTGTGCCACGGCCACGAATCGCAAAGATCTCCTCACAGCGACTCTCGCGCACCCACACCGGGTCGAGTGTGAGTGTAATGTACAATATATTGTATTTCGCAGTTTGAATGTTACAATTATTCCAGCAGTTTGACTTAGTGATTTATGCGTGAAATGATAAATACAACCCAACGGATATAATATATTGTAAAGCAGAGTTGAAAACTGTATACCTCTAAATAAGCGAACGTATAACTTATTGGGCTGGATCTTCAACAGTATTATGCTCTATGTTCATTTCGAATTGTTTTTTAACTTTGAATAATTTGTGTTATAAATATAGGAAGGGATTATTGGATTTTTTATATACAGCAAACAAACTCATTTAACTGCAGCTTGAAAATCAATTTCGTATGTTTTTCTGTACAGTTTAACACATAAGCGTATCCCTTCGTTATTATACTAAAATATGACTTCATAATAATAATTGCTCAGATTATTCGAATCGCTCTGAAGTCCATACGAAGTAAAAAATGTAAACTCTTAAAACAAATGTCTCCCAAATAACATATTACGATCGATAAGAATTATGATTTATGATAAAATATGTCCGCAATTTTTTTTCACTTTTGTAAATACCACGAGGCGAAAATTGAAATAATTTCTTTTTATCCGCGTCCTGATGTACTGATTAATAAATAATAGTCGCGAATGAAGATTGTGTATTGTTGACGTTCAGTTGCCAGGTGATCTGCCGGGACGGTATTGTGTGTGTGATGCGGTATTTTATTTGGGAAATTGATATCAATATTTTATATACTTACATAAAAGTTTTATAACAGTTCAGAAACACAAAAAAACGAAAAAACGAAAAGGTTAATCGCCTTGTTATAAATATTTAATTAAGTTAAAACGACATTGGATTTTTAATACAATTTTGACGCTGATAAAAAAATCATAATATTTGACTCATTCTACACATGCTGAATTTCACATGTACTCGTATTACGTATTATGCACATTATGTGTTTTTAAGTTTTTTATTTCTATCTGTTAATATCTTAGAATATATATTTTATATTATACGCATTCTACCAAGGAGCCTTAGATTTTCAATCCATGTCTTTCAGTCAAGAGTTTCAGAATCATTATACGATGGTTAATAAAAAAATACTCCGCTTGTTTTCACATGGTGACAAACGGCATTTTAGTTAGTTTAAACAAGAATCCCAGATTGTATCTTCTTCTGCCTCGGAACCTCAATGCTGAGGAATATGGACCCACACTGAAATTGCTTTAAGTTGTGTCATTCTTCTCTAGTCCTCTCAACATTCTGCTGTCTTAAAAACCTGTAACAAAGGCAGGCCTGTAGCACTCTTCACCTGGTCACTTCAGTGCATAGGTGGTATACCTCTGCTCCTGCGGCCCTCCATATTGCCAGTGACTGTGAGCCTTTTCATGCAGTCCTTGAGAGATATTTGACTGAAGTACTGAATAATGAGACGAGTGCATAATCTTGAACGCATTTTTGGAGATATAAGATTCTTTCAAAATATAGGCATGAGTTTATCGTTTCGTCCATGAAACATGCAGCAATTGTCTCCACACAACAACTCGAAAGATTCTATCTTTGATCTTTTCTGGCCTTTCTTGTCTAAATTTCTGAGGTATTCAGGAATTTGATGAAACCAGGGGTTTAACTAGATGTATTTTTACTCCTCGAAAGATATCTGTTTCTCTATCAGTCCCAGCACCGACATATCACTCTTCACTACACCTATTCTTCTCTTGAATTTAGTTTTATATCGATCGTTATTAGCAATTATATACCCAATATCTCCATCATGTACGATCTTTAAATTTTGTGGATGCGTTGTATTTCACTGTTTCGATCAATAATCGTAATTTTTGTTTTTGATTTGTTAATTTCGATTAAGTTGCTTTCATTTTCTATCTGGAAGCATCACTGTATCTTAAATAACATTTAAATAGCATATGCCACCTATGTTACTCTCAATGGTGACTGGATTATCAACATAATAAATCTGTTTATTCCTCGATTTTTTTACAAAAGTATTTCATATTCTAGTCCTGTACAGATGGATAATTAATATTCTGACGAAGGTAACACCAACAGCTGATTCCGTAGTCAAATATTTTAAAATTAATTTGAATTATTCAAGTTAAATACAAAAACGCCTTGATATTGTAAGATGCGTAGGTGGCAGTTATATATTATATGAATGAATTAAGGAATATTTAAAATTCAAGGTCTGTTTATAAAAAAATTAATAACCCAAGTAAAATAAGCTTATTTATGTAATCAATTAATATAATTTAATTATGTATTACACTTAATTTTTCAACATCATCTCATGGCCCTATTGGGGTAAGCGAAAATAACAGATCTCTACTTTGATCGATCATGGCACACATCTTTCACGTCTGCCCATTCCATTCACCTCGTGATGCATTCTCTCACATTATAAAATCTTTTCACTTTATCTCTTTCGGAATTAGATAAATTTGGTTGTGTCACGTTTATTTAGCTCTTCTCAAAATTCTCGTACCTTCAATTGGGTGTACAAATTAGTTCGGTCCGTTTTTTTGTGTTAAAAAATGCATTTATTTCTAAACAAAATGAATGAACAGATCAGTTAAAGTATTGTCCATCGCTGGCTACTACTTTTTCCCATCTCTCAGGCAATTTTCGAATTCCATCTCGAAAAAATGACTCGTCTTTTGAGGCGATCCAAGTTTGGAGCCAATTTTCGGTTTCTACGAAAGAAGTGAACCGGTGACCTGCCAAATCGTGCTGCATCCTTCGGAACAACCAGTAATCAGAAGGAGCAATGTCCGGGGAATACGGCGGGTGCGGTAAAACATCCCATTTGAGCGTTTTCAAATATTTTTTTACGACTTTTGCGACATGAGGCCGAGCGTTGTCATGAAGAAGAATAACTTTATCATGTCGTTAGAGCGCCTTACGAGAAAGATTTGTTAGATGTTGTTAGATTTGTATAAACACTAAAAAGCTATAGGAGTTTCAGATAAAATAGAAAAAGACAGATAGAACACTGTAAGACTTAAGCGATGAAATAGTTGTGGAATTTACTGAGGATTCTGTGAAATCGGGATGAATATCAATTGAATACGTCTAATCCCTCTTCTAGCTTTTCCCCAAACTATTGCGTGATTTCCAACGAAGGATTTCTTTTATGATCTGGTACCTTATTCTGTTCTAAACTTGTTTGGTTAAGGGACGTACTTTTCATTATTAAAATATTTTTTAGACGTTTTCGATGTATAAAAGTTATGCTCTAAGCTATGAATTTTTAGGTGGCATATATTTTTTATTACGAGTATGACGTCAAAGAAATCATAGTTTACGCCCATTATTCATTTTAATGATTACCTCCATAAAACGGACTATATTACATCTATTGTATTTAAGACAACTTATCTTCTTTGGACGCTAAATAATTAGAATAATTAAGACAGCTTGGATTTCTTTTGGTCAATTGAATCACATCTTCAAAAGCAACCTTCTTATCTGACTTTAGCGAGATGTCCTTTAATTAGCACGTGCTCCCAATTTCCTCATACTAAGTGAGACATGAACATTACACAAAATTTGTATTTTATGTGACAGTACAACCTTGCGTGTATTTTACATGTGGCAATCTCTTCCAACCAACCAAAAATACGTTTTAAATAATCCTTAAGTGACCTTTTTTAAAACTCATACTGAGGTCGTCATTTTCAAACTACTATGATAAAATAATAATGGTGATATGCATGCTGGGATAAACCAGAAGATACCGCAAACGCAATGAATTAATTCGTTCTGGAACGTAGATCAAAGAAATAATAAAGACAATTATTGAATAATTAAAATATAATTGCGCAGGGAATATAATCAAAACAGCAGGCGATTGTTGGACATGTAGACTAATCCAGTGGTATCCAAAGTAAATAAAAACCGTATAAAGCGATGAGGCTGGCTGGATGGATGATATACGTATAATGGAAACCGTGAATTGGCAGCAAATTGGAACAGATGATTTTGGAGAAGTCGCCGACAGTTTTTTTGTGTTCAGCATTGAACTAGTAAAAATGCTAATAATTATGATAACTGAGCATCTCCAAAAAAATGAATATTTTCAGACAATTATAGTATAATATATACCGTGCTTGCAAATTATTTGGCTATCGTGATTTGTTTTCGGTTTATTCAACTTTTTGATTCTATTTTGTTGTTGTATAAACAGCTCTTAACTATTTAACATTAGTTACTAATGAAATCTGCAATTGCTCATTTTATAAAAAAGTAAATTTAAAAAAAAATAAATTATATTTTGATTTTTGTATTTGAATATTTTCTTTTTAATAGTCACAATTGTTATATTGCATTATCTATGTTGCTAAGAAATTAAATAACATTTTTTTGTATTTCAAACAGTCAGTTTTGGGTTCATCAAGTGAGTGAAGTGAAAGGACTCGTACGCACAAATAAAGATGTTGACGGGTTGGTGCTATTCAAAGCTGCGATTGACCCTTTTAAACGCGGCTCGGGTTGTTTGGGGATCTCTTTGGGCAATAGTGGAGGCAATTCGTGAATAGCGCATGAAAGGAGGGTAAAAGGATAATAACTTTTTCGAAGTAAACGTATTCTTCAACTTTATTCTGAAGAAACACTGGTTTCATATTATATTTGACTCCGTCATTTCATATTTTAGGTCAAGTTCAAACTTAATGATCGTGGACCGTGGTTTTCGATATTTTCAGTATATCAGTGCCTTAAAACGATGATTATTCTCAATCAAAGCCTTGATTTGGTCATCATCAGTGACAATCGGCCTTACAGAGCGGACCCATCTTCGATTGTCGTATCACTGTAACGAAATTGTTTAAACCACATTTGACACACACGATCGCTTACTTCATCGTTTCCATATAGTGTATATATATTTTTTTGGTTTTGTGTCGCATTTTTCCTGTGTAGTAGAAAATCATTCATGACCAAAAAAACAATTTGAATAAACAATGACCAAAAAAATGCATTTAACTATTTCCTTTCATAATAATATACATTCAGCGCGTTTACAAGTAAGTTAGCAACGATTTTTTTTCCTTACGACATCTATCCAAGAAATAAATAACTACTTTCCGTACAACATATTAAATGCAATTTTGAATAGATATTAGGAGAATAAATATGATTTTTTTCCGAAAATTTTCCGAAAAAAAAAACGTTGCGCCAAATGTCTCACCTTGAAAAAGGCAATGAAATTAAGCCATATTTTTATTGCGTTTTTAAGGTGAAGCAAGATTCGGAGCAATAATGATTTCTCAGATATTGAAAAAAAAAATTGTCAATATGTTTCCTATTTATTAGGTTGATGCTAAAGTAATTGTATTTTTTAAATATTAAAATACTTTCTTGTGATATTTCTTGTCTTATAACATTTAATTGGTTTGTGTTCAACATTTGTGCATGTTCCGTTGAGGCCAGTTGAGAGTCAGCATATCCACCATGGACGGAGATAGATGATCATTAACTTCGACGGGACATCGGAGCTCTTCTTCCGAGCATACTCGTACATTTCCAGAACGGATTATTTACACCATTTGCAAAGAAGTACCGTTAAACCGACAAGAACTTTCGCATCAACCTTACTTGCAGAATTTCATTGTATGATCATCATCACCACCACTCTTCTTCATTCTACTTTTGGATATAGACCTCTCCATTCGGTCATATCCAGCTGAGGTTCAGGAATGCCTGTAATCTATGTTAATGTATTCTGATCATCGAGCCTTTGGTCTGCCCACATTTCTGTCAGTGTTGAGTAGCCAATCAGTCGCCAGTCATATCTTATGCCTTATTTTTTCACAATATTTGTTTTTCAAGAATGATACATTTTTAAGTAAACATATCGTGGCAAATATATATTTTGGGAATAATTAGTATCAAATTAGAATATTTGGTAGTTAAAATAATCATTATGTGTAATTATTTGTTTAATTCTTAAGATTGATATTTGATTTGAAGTTAAATATTTCTATTGTAAAAACCAATTTAAATTTATTTCAGTTAAGTTAATAAATATTAATTTTGAGTTATAATGACTAGGTACACTATAGAACGAAATTATTTAGATTTCTTTGTAAATCTGATAAGCCGCGCATTCCAATTATATTTTAGTGTTCAAGTCGAATAAACCCACTCTTCTCAGACAATAACGCTGTGCAATTTTACCGGCATTCCAAGGTTCCCCTCAAAAGCTTCTAATCGCCATCAGCCCTTCGCCTATCACACACAAAATCTGCATTGTTTCAATGCGCTACATTAATTATAACCAACTTTTTTTTTAATTCGGCCTCTTTCAACGGCAACCGCAACAATAATTCTTCGTAATATCTTATTATCAACAATTTGCGATTCCCCTACTTCCTGCTATATTACTCCACTCCCCATCACCACGTTTCTTTCACTTGCATTGTTCCCTCGGTCATTTACCTTTAGGACCTGACATTTTTCGGAGTATTTTCCTCTTACGAAACGCCCTATTCATTTCCACCTCAACCTTTCTGGTGGTATCGTATGATTGCATTGGACCGAATCCAGAACACAAAACAGCCTTATCTCAACCGTCAGCGTCGGGATGAGACCCCCGACCTAAACCGGTCGTTCACCCATTCTTTCTGCGCTCTCTTATGATATTCATCTTTCAATTTTTCATCTCGAAAACTTGTTTCGTGCTCCGACCTTTTCCTCTTGTCCTGTCTCCTATTTCAGTTAGTTGACCACTTAATCCTTATCGTGGACTGGTTGTAACGCTCGTGCTGTATCTTAGGTTCCATCGCTCTATTGCGGCAGCCGCAGCCTAGGTGGTAGTGTCGTGATTGTAACGGTGAATATTTTAATATAACATATAACAAGAATTAGCGGCCCAGGCCAGGATGTGCAAGAAACATTGACATTTATTTAGTTTATTTCTAGTTTCACTTTTCAAAGTAGTTTTTACACTTTTTTCTATCGAAGACTTCACGTAATGCTTTTCCACCGAATGTGTAATGTTTGCCACAAAATAATTCAAGGTAATAAAATTTACACGACACCATCAATAAACCCTAGGACATAATTGAGTGACTTTTATCACCTCCAAAGTGCTCGGAGAATATTTGTCAAGTATAACAATTGACTCCGATGAAATGAAGAGTGGAAGTAAAACCAGTCCGCCCCCGATAATAGAACGAGGGATGCGTTATAAATATGTTAAATACGTCGTTAAATCTAAGCACCAATGTTGATATTGATTTTTAAATTCTGTCGTTCTTTGCTCAAAAATAATATCGACATTCTAAGAGGATTTTGGCGCTTAGACCGTTGACTTGTTTTTACTTTCTGGAATAAACAATGTGAAAGTTCATGATCAAGATATATTTTATTGCAAATTGTGATTTTATTCCCCGAGTATCCATTATATTGACTATCAGAAATGCCCATTCTGTTCTCCCTCACTAGATTTAAAATATTTTTGGTATTGGCGGGCGTAATGTACCGCAGATTTAATGTTTTCAACCGACGCCGTTACTCGATAGCGTTTACAAATCAATTCTTTACGACTATCGTAAAAAAAATCTTTTGTTTATTTTTCGATATTATTATTTGTTCCCAAATTTGTGAACACTATTGTTAAGATGTGTGAATACAGTGATTCGGAACATTTTTATGAACATCGAAAACCATTTTTCAGTTATTTAATTTTATGAGTGAATTTTTAGTATATCTTAAAAGAAAAGTTTTTATACCTTAGTTACGTATATTGTAGTTTATAAAGAATAAAATGTTCATATTACATCCGTTATTTAAAATATTTATCTATTTTTTGAGAAAAACAATGTAATATTGTTTTATTAACGTTTCTCGTGTCTTATATTGTTTTATTTATGTCTCACGGCTGGTTTTGTTAGGTTTAGGTTCTCATTATCAATAGCACCGATTCTCTGCGCACTAAGGACGCTAACTGGCCAGCATGTATCTGAAAGAATGTGCACAATATTTTTATTAGGGATTATGATTACAAATACACGACTACTTACATAAATTAAATTACTTATCAAACACACACTTGATTCATTTCTTTACAGTCGACTTCAAAATTCAATTAAACACCAGAATGTGAGTGAATACTAATAAGATTTTACAATACAGATATACATATTAAAACACTAACACGATTCATAGAAGTTAATTGGACATTCTTTCCGTAAAGAGGATGGTTTGTGCCAATAACAATTGAGTGCGAGTAGGTGGGACATGTTGAATGGACGGGGGACGGTGCGGTGCGCAGAGGATACTCAAAGAAAGCATAGCCGAGACTCTCCTCACACGTGCATGTAGCGCTTTATTTTAAATGGATTTATTAAAAGTGGCTTCCTATCAGGCATATTCTTATCTTGCATATCGCTACCCTAATTTGTAAATTTGCTAACTCCATAAATACAAACTTTACAGGGCGGCAATAAAACTGCATAACTATTCTAAATTAAGTCTTATTATTATTTTTTTGTACTTAAATATCAAGACGACCAAGAGATACACTGTGAGTAAAAAAAAGTTAAATATCATTATGGCATCATGATTTTATCGATAATTATTGGAGTTAGCAATTTTGCGATGGTAAATATTTAAAAATTGTTGTAATTATTCTAGGAGTTAGCAAAATTGCACATTAATATTAGTTTTTACCGTGGAGGTCTCCTAATAATGAAAAACAAATAACTTGAAGTATTTTATTTGGATATAAACAATGCAAGAGTGATGATAAAATACACAAATCAAACAATATAAAACAAGTTGAATAAAATAAAAATTACAACTAGAAAATTATTACTCATAGAGTCAAAAATAAAGTTTAGTGATTGATGTAGCTATTTTAGTTTTCATTCTTTGAATAATTTTACATGAAAATGCAAATTTAGATCACATGTTTGGGAAATGAAGCAGACGAGAAAGGTGATGTAATATCTCTTGTTGTGCACCATTCGGTTTTATAAAAATTATAAAATCCGATTTTGACCTCCATTCGGACAACGTAATTTTAGGAAGTTCTTTTTCGGCAGAAATGGGACTCCGGTTTTGGAACTCATTAAAAAGTTAGTATGATTCTCATTAGCTTCCACAAATCAATTCCTGTTGCTTTTTTAAACAATAATTGCATTTTAAAATTCTAAACTACCGCTTTTCTTCTTCCAGTTTAATACTGTCATCCTATTTAAATCCAATGTTTGCAAAAACATCGTTTTGCATACCCGTATGTCAGAATCATTATTTCTTAGAAAATATGTTGTAGACGACACTGTAATGGATTTTTCCGGATCTACTATATTCTACCCCTCGGTCTTTTTACCGGTAAAACTTTCATTAGCCCATCTACATAAATTCGTTTTTCTTTCCAATTTAAGTTCCAAAATTGGTTTAAAATGTTTATTCTGTCCTTATCCGATATAGAATAACACTTAAAGACACCTTTTCAGAAACTTTACGTTTACACCTTTTTTTAGTTTTTTTATCATTCTTCGGTATTTTATTACTCCATGATCCATTGTTTTCCTTTTTCTGCCTAAATATTTTTTCCTTTCTCTCTGTTTGCCTTGTTCTTACTAGAGAACTAAGAAGAACTATCGACGCCAAACCTTTTATTTCTTACTTTTTTATTAGGTTGAAGTGGTCCATTAGAATTATTTGAATCTGAATTATCTGAATACGGCACTAATGAAATTTTGACTCCTTGGCTTTCATCACGTATAATGTTATCAATGGTTAAATACTATCTCGGATTGTGTTACGAGTATCAGTTGAGTCGAATTTTGTACAATATCCATATTATCAGCACTTTCCATAATTATAATATTATTGTGAACCGTGTCAGGTTGTGTTTCTATAATTACTTTTGATAAATCTTCTAACCGAGTAGTATCCGTATTCATATAATATTCTGTGATTTCTGCATTATCACTAGCAACGACTAAAATTGGCAATTCCATGAATACATTTGGACTTTCTTGAAAATCATCACTCATACGATTTTCTTCATCACTTTTACGATTTTCTTGATTACTCCTACGATTTTCTGTCGCCAATCCAACCATAAATATTCTTCTGCTATTCATCTATAAAAATAGACAATACTTATAAAAGTACTTTAATGCTTCAAATATTCATATTAATTTAAATAAACACAATTTTGTTTAAGTTCATCCAGTAATATATAAAATGCAAAGTTGATTTTACACATGTTGAACAATTTCTAACACCCTTAGATGTATAAAATGAGACATTGAGTCATAAATATGGGGAAAAAACTTGTAATTATCTTAACAAAATAGTGTTTATACTTATATTCATAGTAAATAATGCATTTTTTTTCAAAATATCGTAACCGAACTCACCTTTTAAATTAAATATTTTGACAGCTACCACAATGTCACTTGATTCTAACGGATTCACATACAAAATGGTGGAGTTACACATTTTGCAGTGTTAAAATTGGTAGCATAGGAGTTATAAATTTTTCTTGAGGCGTTTTTCAAGGCACTTTTAATAATTTTGGACATGTCAAATTTTTATAGCATGTGTATTTGAATGTCGAGAACAAAATGCAATTGATGTCATTTTTCGACAAAAGTGGAGTTAGTAAATTTACAAATTAGGGTAGCGATATGATAGATATACTTCGTTTGGACAGGTTTCTTATGTGGAAACAAGGTTTAGTGGGTATTTTAACCTGAATATTTATATAGGCAACACCCTTATTGCTACTAGACAGCGCCCAGGCCGTTGAGCAACTGGTGAATAAAGGAGAAACGTAAACAGTGCAAGAAAATATATTCTCCATTAACACATTTGAATGAAAACCCTTATATACCTCGACATATTTTTTTCCTTCATCTGTATATATTTCTTTTGCCAGATTACTATGTTTACTATTCTATAACGGCCTATAAGACTGCTACCATATTGAAGTGTTATCAAATTTCCTGTATCTTGTAAAAATAAAGATACCGCGTTTTTAACACTTAATAGAAAGTTTGCCAGGAAGATTTGGTCATGGTGAAAATTTTACTCTTATCACATTTATGGAATCTTCAGATATGCTTGGATTGTAAACGGCCATGGTGGTGTTAGCGAAAATAAACTGACGATCTATTTTTTCAAATAATGTCCAGTGGGCGGTATTTAATTTCACTCCTTCTTATACACTTACCGTGTACTTCTTATTCACAGTTTTATTTGCCTTTGCTGTCGCAAATGTGCCGTTTATGACTTCTTTATTTAATATTTTTATGTTTTAAGCATTCAAGTTTATTTAAGCATTCAAGTTTGTCTCAACGAAAAATAATAAATTTAATTATTTTTCTTTGAGACAAACATGAAACTTGACATTTGTATTTTTTTTCCAAGAAATTAGTTTTGTAATTATTAATGAACTGGCTGAAATATTGTAATTCAACCGGACGAGTTTCCTTTTTCTATTTCCTGTAATATCAAGATATTTTATTATTTGTGTCATATTTAATTTTTTTTTCAATGAGTTTCGATCTACACGAGAGTAAATTCTATTTATTGTAATTTATTTTTATCAAACACGGTTTATTCCACTTTTTTGTAACGGTATAACCCTACCGGTTTCAAGGCTTTCACCCCATCTTCAGGGGAGCACAAACAAGACATGTTTGTGCTCCCCTGAAAAAAAGTGGAATAAACAGTGTTTGATAAAAATAAATTACAATGTCTTGAAACCTCCACAACGTAATGCCTTAACTATAAACAACAAATTCTATTGAATTGAGTACAAAAAAATCCCTTTATGCATAGACCATAAATTTTTTTGTTTTTATATAAGTTTTTCGATACATAAAAGTAGCTTTTTTAATACGTTAATTTGTTGCTGTATTGGTCTAAGCAGTTTTTAAATGAAGATCTCAGTGTACTCGTAGTTTGGGTAAATATTGAAAGTACAATATTTGGGGAAAGAAATTGCCACTCCTTGGCTGGCCCCTAAACTCATTTAGTTGCAGTAAATAAAATGTCTTATTTGCTTTCTTTACAAAAACAATCATCATACCTACCATCACGCCGTTTCTCTGTCGAGGTAGGTTTCGAGTATGAAGCGCCAGAAAAATTCTACTTTAATACGCCTTATATAACTACTACAATTTATCTGCCTTTATATATATCCTTCTTTCAAAGTATCGTTTATTTGATCTAACCATTATTTTCTCGGTTTTCCTTTACCACGCATTTCACTCACAGTTGCGCGGTATGTTTTTTGTCATTCATTTGTTCTACATGCTTTAACCATCTCCGAGTGTTCTTCTTCATCTTATTTAACACATCAATCTTAAGTTTACATTCATCCTTTATCATTTCATAGCGTATTCTGTCATACTTTGTCACACCATGTTTTCATCTTAGTGCACGCATTTCTACACCATTTATTTGGCTCTTTTAAGTATTTCCCCACTTTTTTACCTTTCCCTCCTATACATCAAAGTTGACACTACTAAATAAACTTTTATTAAATTTTATATCAATTGAATCATTCAATAAGAATCATTAGGTACTATACAATCTATTGGGTGTACAAATAAGTCACCGCCGTTTGACAAAAGTTGGCGCCACCAGTAAGTTATGGTTAAAATTGTCAGATGTAAAATGTCATTATCGTAAGGTTGGACATCTGTCAACAACATGACCTTGAAATATTAGTGAATTTTTATCAGTATAACATATTTTTTTGTGTTCGAAAATGTCAAGTTTTGAGCCGAATAAGCGTCATTTGCGGGAACTTTTGATTTACTTCTTCAATTTGAAGAAATCTGCAGCTGAGGCGCATCGATTGCTTGTAGAAGCATATGGTGAGGCTGCCTTAAGTGAGAGAAGTTGTCGTGAGTGGTTTCAAAAGTTTAAGAACGGTGAATTTGACATCGAAGACAAAGAACGTAGCGGAAGGCCGAAAGTGTACGAAGACGCGGAATTGGAAGTATTATTGGATCAAGATTCGTGCCAAACGCAAGAAGAACTTGCACTTACATTAGGAGTGACTCAACAAGCAATTTCACATGGGTTGAAATAATTGGGAATGATTCAAAAATAAAGAAATTGGGATTCATATGAACTGACACGGAGAAACTTTGAATGCCAATTTTCCACATGTGAAATGCTGCTTGCCAGGCATAAACGAAAGGGTTTTCTGCACCATATAGTCACTGGTGATGAAAAATGCATCCATTATGATAATCCAAAAAGGAAGAAATCATGGGGATCCCCTGGTCATGTTTCAACATCTACGGCTAAGCCAAATATTCATGGAAAAAAACTCTTGTTGTGTATTTGGTGGGATCAGCTTGGTGTCGTGTATTATGAGTTGCTCAAACCGAATGAAACCATTGCTGGGGCTGTCTACCGAACATAATTGATGAGATTGAGTCGAGCACTCGAGGAAAAGCGCGCCCACTACTACGCCAGACACGACAAAATTATTCTCCTGCATGATAATGCTAGTCCACATGTTGCGGCACCGGTCAAAACCTATTTGGAAACACTCAATTGAGAAGTTTTACCCCACCCGCTGTATTCACCAGACATTGCTCCTTCTGATTACCACTTGTTTTGATCGATGACGCATGGCCTGTCTGAGCAGCACTTCACATCATATGAAGATACCAAAAATTGAGTCGATTCGTGGATAGCCTCAAAAGATGATGATGATGACTGACGCGGTATTCGTATGCTGACAGAAAGATGGGGAAAAGTAGTGGCAAGCGATGGGCAATACTTCGAATAAAACATGAGGTTCCGTTCTTTCACAATAAATGCCCATTTTTTTATAAAAAACGGCGGAAACTTATTTGTACACCTAATACGTTCACAAAACAAGTTGTTCGATGTAATTGGGTTAAACCTGTATCAAATTTATATAAATATACTTATATGGTATAAGAGTGTGATATTATTTCGATGGAGCCGTTGTTATTTTACCGGTAAATATTTGTTCATTCGTTAGGTTAAATGAAGAGCCGCGTCACTAAAAAAGAGCCGCTTTTAAATTTCCTAGAAACAACATCCCAATATAAAAGGTACTACAAATGATAATTTGTTGCGGCGTTTTCCTCGCGGGCGGTGGAGCGATAGTAGTCGTTAGCACTTACGGGATTCTAGCGAAGCGCTGCCCGATCTGAACTTGGAATGGAACACTCATTTCCTTCCGGTGGCCTGCATAAAGCAACACTCATACTGAGACGTGTAAAATACGTGAATTTTATTACAAACTGCGCTATTGGAGTGCTTTTATTTATAAATTTCCAAAAGTATATTATATTCCATTTCTTGTGTATTTATTTCTTAATTCATTAATTTTCAATGGCCGCAGCTTTTACAAAATTCTAATTTCTATTTCGATTATATATTTTTTTTAAATGAAAACAGCAAAAAAACTTAAAACATATCACATAGCAAAAATAAAAATTAACAACAAAATTGAAAAAAACAAAAATAAAAATGACAATAGTGCTTTTTAATTTAACTCATCCTGACAGTTTCTGGACTGATTTTATCTACGTTACGAGTATTTTCCACTTTAAATAAATGTTTGTACCGCTAAATAGTTGTGAAACAGAAATTTGTAATATTCCTGTTTTCTCTATTGGTAGTAACATATTTTAAATGCATGTGCTGTTTGTTGCATCTCTGAATGATTATGATATTGTGCTTAAGACCAAGAAAGAAAAGAGTTTTGTATTATGAAATATAAGATAACATAGAACCCGAAGAAATAATGATAATGTGTATACATATAAAGGAGAAAAGTGTTTGAAAGTAGAACATTTAAGCGTTAAGTTTTTTTCTGTCAACTCTGACTGCAAATAGCGAGATGATATATATGTAACATACATATTTTTAGTGTCATTCACATTCCCTCGGTGCGAGACGTGCCTAATGACAGCGTGTCTGTCAACACAGTCGTCAAACATAACCTAACCCCACACAACGCGATCGTTTGTAATAATAAAAAAAAAGAATTTCTAGTCTACGCGCATCCTCCGAGTACAACTTGCCACAATAGATGTATCAACGTACGTGATTAGTCGGTTTGGCGCCGTCCGTCGGCTGACTAGAGATATACAAGCTTTATACTTCTGTATATAGATAGTATGGTGTACGCCTTTCGCGCCTAAATCATGACACTTTTGTCTTTAGTGGGCGTTTTGGCGCGCTTTTAAGTTTATTGCCTTTGAAGCTCACGTATTTTCGTAATGTGTTATCTTATGAAATAAAAAATGACATATTTTATTTTAGAACTAGCTGTACCCGGCCACGCGTTGCTGTGGCTCAGTCTGGTTAAATGGAAAAGAAAGAAAAGAGAAAGCACACGTTTCTAATATGTTTAATTTCACAATGCTTGGGGGTATACAATATTTTTGATGTCTTTCAGCCACTCTCAGTCGGTCGCGTTCACTCTCAGTCTGTCGCGTTAATCGCCGTGCTCGCAAATGATCGCGTCACTCCAAGAGGTCAATTCACGATATGAATTGAATTCAAATGAAAGATCGATTGCACTGAAAAAGAAGAAAGAAAGTTATAACAAAAACATATAAAATTGCAAAACATTAAAAAATGAATTGAATAATATTGTTAAGTTCGTAGACGTCTTTGTTCTTGGCGGCAAGAATAGCTCGTTCACTCAGCCAATCGTAATTCTTATAATTGATTTGAATATTGGGAAATACTTTTTCAACCAATTCTTCTTTTGACATCACTAAATTGCAGAAGTTATGAGACAGTGAAATTCGTCCTGAGGTCATATCAACCGGCACCTTTCCGTTCCCAATTTCCAGCAATTGATGTGAGAATATCTCAGCTGATCGATCTTTTTGCAGCTGGACACGCATATTTGTAGTTAATTTCAACGTCTTGACGTGTCGCCACAAAGTAGAGTATTTCAGGCAACATATAAAATTGCGAAACATAAAAGTAACTAATCAAATGTTATGGGAAGACAGAGAGATAATTGGAACTAATTAAATATTAAGGGAAGACAGAGAGATAATTGTAATTAATTAAATGTTAAGGGAAGACAAATAGATAATTGGAACTAATTAAAAAAATCTCCGTTTCTACATACGATTTGATAGATTTTGAAATATAATATAAACATAGAGATAAAATTAAATTCTATATAAAAAAGATACTTTTGATATTCCTACTGGCCTCTTTCAGCCACTATCAGCCTGTCGCGTACATTCTGTTGAGAACTAACCAGTTCTGAAGCTGCAGAACGCGATCCCCGTGAATCCTCAAGTCTGGCTACACGTCGTTCTGCTGCTTCCTCGATATTTTGATGAACTAAAGCAGATCGATTGCACTGAAAAAGAAGAAAGAAAGTTATAACAAAAACATATAAAAATGTGAAACATTAAAAAAGGAACTGAATAATATTGTTAAGTTCGTAGATGTCTTTGTTTTTGGCGGCAAGAATAGCTCGTTCACTCAGCCAATCGTGATTCTTATAATTGATTTGAATATAGGGAAATACTTTTTCAACCAATTCTTCTTTTGACGTCACTAAATTGCACAAGTTATAAGAAAATCAAATTCGTCCTGAGGTCATATCAACCTGCACCTTTCCGTTCCCAATTTCCAGCAATTGATGTGAGAATATCTCAGGTGATCGATCGTTTTGCAGCTGGACACGCATTTGTCAAATAGGAGTATTGTTAAGGAAATATTTGTCAAATAGGAGTATTGTTAAGGAAATACAGAGATAATTGGAACTAATTAAATGCTAAGCAAAGAGAGAGATTATTGGAATTAATTAAATGTTAAGGAAAGACATTGCAAACTACGCACGAATTTAATTTGGATGTGACATGTTCCACGCGTCATTTTCTTCTTCTCCCTGGCTCCATCCCAACTCATTGTCTGCGAAGACTGTTGGGGTCAGCTTTCCTCGTCCTCAGGTTGCATGCTCTTCTGTCCCGGACTACGTCCCCCAGGCCGTGCCTCTGCATCAGGTTATCTTTTTGGACCACCCATGAATTCTTTGGCCTTCCTCTGGTTGTTATTCGAGGAAGATCCATGGAGATTGCCTGGTTCACAATGTGATCGGGTGCTCTGCGTCCAACGTGCCCATACCATCTCAATCGACTCTCCATCTTGCTGTTGATGTATGTAACACTCAGGCTTCCACGAATGCGTGAGCTTCTTATTTTGTCTCTTAGGGACACACCTGCTGACCATCTTAGCATGCGCATTTCAGCAGTTTCTAGTTTCCTAGAGTAAGAGGTATACATCGTCCAGCATTCGGAGCCATAGAGGAGTGCGGGTCTGACAATCATTTGGTATACTTTTCCTTTTAACTTTACTGGCATTTTCGGATCACATAGAACTCCCGTCATTGATCTAAACTTCATCCACCCTACACTAATTCTATGTGTTACATCTGCTGCACATCCTCCATCGCTATGGATGAGTGATTCAAGATACTTAAAGTAGTCACAATTTGGTAATGTTTCTCCATCCATTTGTATTACAGGAGTGACCTCATAAAGCTTCGGTTTGTTTGACTGGCTTTTTATCCACCGATTGTCATCGGACGTGGAACCAGAGTGGCCCAGCTAACTAGGGCTGTATCCGCTGTCATTGGTCATGTAATGGCCCATTATCGGATCAATCTAATGAGCCTGGATACCCATTAGCGATGGTGTATGTGACTAGTATCCGAATTTGTTGAGTTGCCACACCCACCATTTGTGAGCCGCCGCTAACATGCGAGACAGACGCTCACTGCTTCTCACTTTAGCCGTACTTTTGAGATCCCCCGACGGATTGGTTACCATCAACTTCACCCTCAAGTCCGTTGCCCGTCGGTCACCGCGTGGAGGTATGAGGAGCATGGTGGGAGAAGCTGTGTCGGTCCAGTCCCTAGGACCAATGTATTGCGCTATAACCACCCGACTGACTTGTTGCACGCGTCATTAATGAAGAATAAATATCGATTCTAATAAATAGCAAGTTATTTAGGTAAATACATTACAAAAACTAACAATAATGAGAAATTAAAACATCTTGTTACAAATTAGAAAAAATTTGGCAGTTCGTTTAAATTAAATATGACGTTTGTCAAAAATGTACATACCAACATCACGCTGTCTCTTTGAAGCAAATGATCGCGTCACTCCAAGTGGTCAATTCACGATATGATTTGAATTCAAACGAAAATCAATCAACACAATTCAATTTCACCGCTAATTGAACAGAAAAATAAAAAAATTAGTTAAAAAAATTAAGTGAAACAGATATTCTTTAGAGGTACATGTCAACTACGCACATTACGAAATGAAAATGACGTCTAAATTATTTAGTATAGCGCAGATGGCGCTATTTTTTAATAAACGTATTTGAAAATTTTATATTTATTATTTAAATATTTACTATCAAATATTTATTTTTTAATTATTTAATATTCAAAATCAAAATGGAACTGTCAAAATTTCAAAGCAATCCGTGAATAACTTTCGGAGATTTTTAATTAACGAACATTTACATTTTTATTTATATAGATATTTATTATTTAATATTTAATTATTTAATATTTAATATTAATTCCGAAACGTCGAAAATGCAATGTGACATAACTGTCAAGTTTAGTTTGCATATGTCGCTTCAGGAGGCGCAAACGTAACTTTTTTCTGATTTTAAACTTTTTTATATACGACTGTATATAAATAAAAATATATAAACATTTTCGTATAGGAATGCAACCTTTTGTCAAAATTTCAAAGCGATCGGTGAAGAACTTTCGGAGATTAGAGATTCTCAATATACGAACATTTACATTTTTATTTATATGTGTTGGGTCCAGTTCAACACGGAAAATAAATAGTAATAAATAAATTAGCGAAAAATAATCATAAAGTTTATGTAGCGTATCGTACTTAAAAACTATTATTTCTCCGATTGTGCTCGTACTATAGTACAATGGTCAATGTATCTTTACTCCGGTTAATTTCAACCTTATTTAGAGGATACTGTTTGATTTGACTCCGAATATTCTATATTAAATGGTATTGTATATTTGAGATAAGTATTGTATTGTATTATTGTATTTTATTGCACTTGCTTTGTATACAGTACAACTTGACGGGCTTATTGCCGTGTGGCAATATCTTCCAACCAACCATAAAGATTTCAAAGAAGCCTTAAGTGAAAACCAGACTGGAATCGTTTTTAAAAATATCTGGGTTCCAACGGGAATCGAACCCGTAACCTTCGAGTTGGGAGACAAGCGTCTTATTTTTGGCCAAGGAGGTCGTCACAAGTCTCGTAGGTTTTTCTTTATCCATTTGATCACTATATCTTTTAAATGTACCTATTTGTTGAAGTTCATCTGACAAAATGGTATTCTCTTTGATTTTGAATATTAAAAAACATATATTTTTACTGAGGTACAGACACGTCTGAATATTGAAAATCTCAAATATATATTGTATATCGTAGATAGAAAGCTCACGCCATTTAACTTATCTAGAAACATACGATGCTCCGAGCCCAAACTGTTAGTCGTATGATCGCTGGCCAAATACAATATTTTTTATCATTATTCTTGGATTGATAGATTATTCATATTGTTTGGAACATCTAATCTCTATATTCTATAAGAACGTATTCTAATAAGAACAACGCGCAATCAACCTTATTTAATTCCCAACGTGTTGCCCATAGCTTTCTAATACTACGAGTCTAAAGTACATAAGTTACAACGAAGGGTTTAGCCACACCGATCGATCTCACAGAGTTGATAAAATTCTGTAGATTCTCAACCAATCTTCTTAATTATATAGATTTTCTAGTCATATTTTGTAATTCATGTTTTTTTTAATTTTCACCTTATCTTTCAGCCTTCAGCTCCGAAGTGCGATCCTTATAAATAACATAATTTGGCTGATATGAAACTTATAAAGAAAAATATCTATTATTTTCTTTTTTCCTGTCCCTCCTCTAAAACTTTCTCACCCAATATGTCACATGCTGTGCGTTATAACATGAGTTGATATGTATTTTTTTGTTTTCTTTCTGTTTCGCCGATTGTTTGTTTCGAATAACTATGTGGAACTTTATTATTGGTTTGCTGTTTAATATTTATACTTAATTCATAAATTGTATTATATTGTTAAGTTCCTGAATAAAAAAAAATAAAAAAATACAGGAAATGCAGCATTTGAAAATTAATCTGATATTTATTTTATTACGTTTTAGTTTTATATAGTAAAACTTGTCGTGTTATTGTCAAATGCCAATCTCTTACAATCAAACGGAAAGATTTTTTAACAGAGTAAAATATAGACTTATACCTTATTTTGAGAAAAAAATAGTAGCAATGGGAAGCAAACTCGCGACGATTGGGTCAGAAGACAGATGTCTTATCAACTAATCAGACTATGGTGTTATCAATGTATTATCAATTTTACACGTGAATTTACACAAGAGTCTATTATTTTAAATATTGGGATGTATTATATTTTCAGTCGGCTTTTCAAAAGCTTCGTTACGGTTTGTAGTGGGTAGAAACCCATGAATAATGGGTTTTTACTTAATCTCCCCAATATTGATGTTTGTGGGTATTATTGTGTTGCCGCGTGTTTGTGAAGCATGTGCACGCTACGCCTCATAGGGAAATCCTCCGCTTTCACTCGTACCCCCGAAGTACGAAGCCAACCACCGAAATTTTACCAAGAATCGTATTAGAATATTCAAACGTCCCTCACGGAAACATGGAAAGCTCATTAAAACAGGTTTTGAAATTAACGAAACAGTACTTTATTCAAACTATTTGTTAAGTACATGTTCGTTAAAACCTTTTTAGTCGATTCTGGTTTTTATAGTAAATAGTCTTGTATAGTGGTGTTGTGTTTTATAATGTCCTTGTTCTGGTAATTCGTTGTCGTTTCGACTAGCTACGAGGGTTGCTACTTAAGTTTTGAGACAGACAAGTAAAAACAAATATTTATCGTCGAAAATGGCTTTATTGTTTTTCAAAATACTCTTCATGAAGATCAATACACTTTTGCATGCGTTTGAACCAATTTTCGAAGCACTTTTTCCACTCCGAATGAGGTAACTTTAAAACATGCATTTCGAACGTATCAACCGCTTCTTCAGGCGTCGAAAAACGTTGACCTCGCAATTTATTTTTGATGTTCGGGAATAAAAAGAAGTCATTGAGTGCTAAATCAAGGATGTACGGCGGATGACGCATCAATTCGATGTTTTGGGTGCTCAAAAAGTCACTTTTTTGAGCCGATGTGTGAGAGCTCGCATTGTGGTGGAGAATGATCCGTCTTCGGCGGTTGGTTTCCCTAATTTCTCCGAACACTTCTGGCAAACAAATGGTGTTGTACCATTCAGAATTGACCGTACGACGTTTCACTAAAGACACTGGTGCGACATGACCATTTATACCGAAGAAACAAGCCACCATTTGCTTCGAAGTGCTTCGTGCGTGAACAACTTTTGTTGTATTTGGCTCGTCTTGAAAGACCCATACAGTCGACTGCTGTTTAGTTTCTGGCTCATATGCATAGATCCACGATTCGTCGCCTGTCACGATCTTATAGACGTCTTTTGAAGCACCGCGATCAACTTTTTTCAACATTTCTTTGGACCAATCGACACGAGCATTTTTTTGTGCGATTGTCAAATTATTTCTTTGGATCAATCGACACGAGCCTTTTTTTGAGCGATTGTCATATTATTCGGTATCCAACGGGAACAAATCTTTTTGACGGCCAAATTATCATGCAATATTGAATGTAAGCGAGTGGAACTAATGCCCAAACATGGCTCAATCTCACGATAAGTCACATGATGATCCTGCAATATCTGTTCACGCACAGCATCGATGTTTTCTGGAACAACAACCGATTTTGGACGACCTTCACGAAATTCGTCCTGGAGTGAACTACGACCACGATTGAATTCGGAAAACCAGCGAAACACAGTGGCCCGGGATGGTGCATCATCACCAAAAGTCGAAGCGAGTTGATCGGCACACTGTTGTTGAGTTAGTCCACGTTGAAAATCATAAAAAATCATCGCACGAAAATGTTCACGATTTAGTTCAATTTTTGGCCGAGATGAAGTTTTCAAGTCACTGTTAACACAAATAGCACTCGTATGACAAAACTTTCTGAGCACGTATACCATTAAAAACGTCAAACTTTACGATGCTGACGTCAGATTTGACCTATCTACACTGGTGTTGCCATATCTCAAAACTTAAGTAGCAACCCTCGTATTCAAAAGACGTTTTAAAAGGTTACAGTCTTTCATTTGATGAATGCACTCCATCCATCGGAGGTACTTTATATATTTGATATAGTTCATGGTTTAAGCGAACATTCCAAACTCCATTTTTAAAATGAGAAATACGAATAATAGAAGATTGTGCGTGACGCAATGTATGAATGTGGAGGAAGCGAAAGTGGGGTATTTTTTTTTAGAAAAGTGTAAGGATCAGTTATCTCTGCCTTACATACAAGGAGCATGGCGTATGTATGTAAGCTAATCATAATGAATTTAGAGAAGTTTTTAACTTAAGAGGTGCATGGTTTCGCGGTAACGCACTGAACTTCCGTGCGGAAGGTCGCTGGTTCGAACCCTACGCTGTGCTACTTACTCCCCTCGAATGTCATAGGCATTTTTTCCGTCTAGTATTCGGGGGTATAAGGATACCTATGAATTCGGTCATACATATTCTTTAAAAAAAGTAATTTTATTTTTGATCTACTGGTACCGTTATGTTATTTCTGTTTTATATATAATATACAATACATAAATGTTTTTCTGTTGATAGTGTGTTCAAGTTTTGATGTTTTTCACTTCTGATCTGTTGATTATCTTTCTTCTACGAGTATAAAGTTTTTGATTGCGGTTTTCATTGTGATTTTGTTTTTTCTTTTGTGTTATTATTGTAAGTGATATTTGAATTTTCATTAAAGCTGGGGCTGTTAATTTTTCCTTCTTTCAAAGTTTCATGGGCTTGATCCTACCAAACTTTGCTTAGTTTTCTTTACCACATCTTCCACTCACATCTGCACCTTAGTTTTCTTAATATTTCTTCTTTTATTCGTTCTTCATGCCCTAACCATTTCAGACTGCTCTTATTTAGCTTAGTCAATACATATTGACACACGGGGATCAAAAATATACTCGGAAACTTGGGAAATATATTTTTAACATTACGTTTCCGTAACTAGGATAGGATAGTCTTTTGTATTAAGTTTTGTATACCTGCATTAAAATATTGAAGACTAAAAAATTAAAACCATCTCTATTTTTTGCTGTTTACTATCTTATAAATGCAAAACGAACTATTCGTTTGTATATTTCAACACTTTCATCGAATAAAATACAACCAAATAGTCGTACTAAACACAATAATATTTTTCCTCCAATAAAATAGTTACTGTTTTGGAAATCAGCGAACTTTAAATAATATTTTTTTTAATTCACCCAAATTAGGATGATTTGTGCGCCACCAAATTAGACATCATGAAATTATATGAGTCAATATAATAAAACCAATTAAAAAAAAATGTCAATTCTAAATAATTCAATGTTTCAACTGCTTAAGCGTAACAAATTTAACAATTGATCTATAAATGGAAAAGTTCCTCGAAGAAAGAAGAAACGCAACATTCATTGAACGCGGCAAAGATATGGCTTTTAGTAAATCAAATCTGTCAATCTTTGCTGTAAATCAAATTTCAGCAAAGGACAACTGAAAAATACATGGTCCATAGTTTCATCATCCAGACCACGCTCGCAGCCAGGATTCACCACAATATCCATTATGTAAAGGTGACTAGCCACCACGCAGTGGACTGTCCGCAAACGACACGTGACAAACACTTTCATCTTATTCATTCTTATAATATTAAACCATGGTTTCAAATGGATAAATTGTTGGATTGATTGATTTCTAGAGCCCTTATTTACTCCAGTTATTTCCCAATCCAAATCCCATCGGTGTCAAGTATCATGCTTAATTTTATTCAAAAGATCAATTACTGGCAGAGGAAAATCTAATATTTTTAGTTAACATTTCCACAAAACAAAATCTCTCGATTCCCCTTAGTTTTCCGTTTAATGAAAATAAATACTGTGATATAAAATTTTGTTAGGAACCACGTAAATAATAAATTGATAAAAAAATAATTTATTTCATTGGCAAATAAAAAGAAATCTATTTCACATCTCCATTTTTGACAGTTTATTTAAACTAGTTGCAACTCGTGAAATATTCACAAAAGTAAAACAAATTATACATTTTTGAAATACCGAATGGAGCAAGATCAAAATAATTTTTTTTTTGGTTCATTTATGTTTAAATTTTAAAATAAAAAAGGTACATACATCTTAATTGATGAATTATTTAATTCTCAAAAATCTCTTTGTACACGATGTTTTATGTATAAACATTATTACTGTTTTTCAATTTAAATCGTTGATAAAGTTTTCCTTGAAGACTTGTTTCAGATATATTGACTTTAATGTTTTCGCGTTTCGGACATCTTGAAAAAACCACATACAATTCATCATAAGGTTCAATATAATAGGAAATTTAAATACAAGTAATCATAAGGTTCAATATAATAGGAAATTTAATTATTTAATTAATTACAATTCAAAATAAATTGGCATCCTCCCCTTTTACACCGGTTCGTTCAGTATAATTTTAATCTGCTTCGAAGTATTCCTCTCTCGCTCTCTTGTATTCAATTCTTTCTTTGGCGACAAGTGTACAGGTTTTGGCCTATTTATATTATGATTTACAGAAAATCTTATTACCCTGTTAAGATGCGAAAAATGAGTTTGTACTTTGCACATCGATAAATATAATCAAAGAATTACCGGAGCGTTTCCTTTCGTTGTTCCCTGAAGTAATTACTCAGCCCGAGAAGGATTATACACCTGGACTGAGGGGGGATGAATTTGCTGCGGCTTAAAGGAGCTTCTCAGCTTGTGAACGTAAGAAACGAGGTCCAAATGAATAACATCTGCAAAACCCTTTTGAATTTACGGCTTTGGTAAATAATAATTTGCGAGGTGTTGGCCTCCCCTATCCATAATAGGATGTATCTCTAGAAACAATAAGCGGGAAATCTTCAATCAACATCGGTCTATGGAGGCGGGAAGCGGAAGGTCTCGGCCGGCTTACGAGGTCGGAATATAATGGAACTCCTGCCCTGTCCTGCGAGGGAGGGAAGGGAAGAAAAATAGGCTTAAATGAAATCTCGGGATACTTCACAAGAGTATCATTCAATGGGGTTAGACGGCCGACGGTTCCGGTGGATTTTGATACGTAATATCGTCGTTTTTTTTTATCTAATTATTTAGTATTATATGTGTCATTCTATTTTCTTTCATACTTCTGCTAACGATTGTATTATATCGTTGTATACAGTACAACTGGCGGATGTATTACCATGCTGCAATCTCTTTCAATCAACCAGAAATATGTTAAACCGGCCTTATGGGATAACATGACTGAATCATTTTTAAATAAATTGACTTTCAAAGGTAATCGAACCCGTCACCCCCCAGTTGGAACACAGCCGTCCTACCAAGTAGGCCACGGGTGTCGTCACCACTATTGACAGTTGTTAAAATATTTGGTTTTTGAATAAATGTTTATTTTATACTGCTCAGTCCAACATTGGTTCTGCTTGTCATTAAGATCATGTGCATCGCTTTTGCCAGTTGTGATCGTGAAAGATCGTCATGTGAAAATATGATCCATGCTAGCAATGGTTATTTTGCGATCATTAGTCGTATTGATACAGACGCTCACTATGGTGTTCCCAGATTCAATGAGGTAATTGAATTACGAGCTGGGTCAATATTTTTTGACAAGAGCTCTCGGTGTCTAGTGTTGTGGTCTCTCTGTTGTGGACTAGTGTTCTACCCAGAGAGGCATGTTAAGATGGCCATAATAAAAAAATAAATTATTCCCGATTTTAAGGTAAATGTATTGCAGACCTATAAAATTCATAAATATACATAATACATAAGATTTAGGGAAGCCGAATAAATTCTGTAGAGATGTGTATGCTACACTGAGAAGAATACGTGCAGTGACAATCGATCACATAATACTGAATGGAGTGATTAAGGATGAATTTGAACATAAAGCTGATGTGTTAAATAATATGAATAAGAGAAGAGTACGTTCATATGATTTGGGCATGTATAACGAATTAATGAAAATACTAACAAAACAGGTATATAGTGCTGATGTGAGTGGAAGGCGTATGAGAGGAAGACCAAGGAAAGTGTGAATGAATCAAGAGAATTATATTCTGAAGGAAGGAAAAGTGGAAAGTCAGAGAAATCCTATAGGTTGTATGAGAATGTGTATGGGTGTGGAAGAGGCTTAGGATGTTGTGTGGAGTTAGGAAAGTATGGTGCTCTGTCCTCTGTGTCTACCCCGGCAGGAAAATGGCGTGATGGTATGCATGTATATGTATACAAGTCGATCAGTGTTGAACAAAGTTTTTACATACGTATGGAAAAACCTGATGAGAAGAGAAAAATAAGAATAAGCAAACAATACTAAATAGTCGAACGTTTCTACCGAGGGCAAATAATATATTAAAATTATAAACGCTCAATTTTATATCGATCCTTGCTCTCCCGAATCTTTCTACTAGTCGATTGTTATGGATGTGAAGAATATTTGATTCGTCGATAAATTTTACGAGTATATATACACGAGTATATATGTATATATGTTTATATGTATATGTGTATATGTGTATATATGTATATATACGAGTATATATATACTCGTGTATATACGAGTACTATATATTTTCTAATTATACATAAATAATTTGATAACATTTAGTAATTCTTTTTATATTAAAAAAATCTATGAAACTTTTTCGACGCCTTGCATAGATTTAACAACTTTGTCTACTTGGATTTTTTTTTGGAAATAAGTAAAAAATTCTTTGAAAACATTGTTCGAAGTCTCCATTGCAATGTATTATATAGATGTCTACGATAATAATAATTGCGAATGGGCTCTGTAAGGAGGTGTTCGGGATAAATGTTGAATAAATTGTGTTGACGCATCAAAGAGAACAAAGAGTGATACGACTATATCTCGCTTACTTTCTTATCTCGGATCGTTGCAGTACCATTAAAGTTAATCGAACGTCTCAAAATGTAGAACTGCGTCCTAAACGTGTTGTTAAATTTAATCTCTCAAACCCTTTCTTCTCTCTCTTTCTCTCTCTCTCACACACACACACACACACACACACACTATCTCTCACTATTTAAATAATATTTTTGAAACTTTGCTAGGAGTTTGATCGAGATGTTTTGAAATCCCAAAATTTTGGGGGAGAAATTTTCAACTTTATGAAATCTGTATTTGAATGTTTATTCCACGCTGTGTTTTATATACTGGGTCGATATCCACCATTTTAGAAACGAATAATTAATAAATCAATAGAAGCTCTATTTTAAAATGTAATACTTTCGTAAAAGCAATGTTTTCAATAATTTTAACCGCATAGAGTATGGAAGTTGTTTTAAACATTATACTCGTATATCGCTCTCAGAGATGATCTTTTAACTTATAATTGCATTATCGTCAATTCTTGAGAGGCATTATGGTCAATTTGAAATTATTGTATAATATTTTGATTCATGAATAAGATATTGTATCATATTGGGAATTTAAAACCACAAGATCATATTGGGAATTTAAAACACATTCAATATATTTGTTAGGTTTTCAATAAAAGCATGAAGTTAAATTTAATCTGTATTTTAACCAAACTTAATGTAAATATTAATTATGTTTTACGAATTCCTCACAGGCTTCTAAATGCTTTATGTTGCTATTATTATCTTTACATAGTGTTTTATAAGCGATGAACAGACGACCTCCGTGGCCTAGTTGGTAAAACATATGTCCTCGAACACGGAGGATGTTGGTTTTTGTAAAAAGGATTCCACTCTGATTTTCACTTAAGGCACCTTGAACATCTTTCCAAATGCTTTATGTTGCTATTATTATCTTTAAATAGTGTTTTATTAGTGATTAACAGACGACCTCCGTGCCCTAGTTGGTAAAACGCATGTCCTCTAACACGAAGGTTGTTGGTTTTTGTAAAAAGGATTCCACTCTGGTTTTCACTTAAGGCACCTTGAATATCTTTCTGATTGGTTGAAAGAGATTGCCACACGGCAATAAGCCCGACAGGTTTTGCTGTATACAATGAAAGTGTATTACAATACAATACAATATTATGATCATTACACAGAAGAACAATTTTTTTCACTTCGATTTTGTATTATGTTGTGCGATCAGTTTAAAACCATTTTTTTTTAATAATTCTAAGTAAATTTGTATATAGGCTCAAGTGTGGCACACTTATTACTCACAAATGTTTAAAAATATATGGGTGTGTATTCAATTATACCGACAAATTAATTTCGTGGAATCGTTATTCATATTTTAAAGGTTGGTTTATAATTGACCCTATTGTATATCGAGTTGGTTATGTTGGAAAATATCAAGCTTTTGCGAACTTCAGAGCTGATACAGTGTGATTATTTGACTTCCCCTCTTTTTTTGATTATGCTTTGTTAATTTCGATAGTAGGATAGAAAGTCGAAATAGTTTTAAAATTTATTTAATATATCAATGAAGGGATGACAGGTGCATGTATGTGCGTGTAGTTATCCCTACAGCCGTTCGATGACGGCTCTGTTAATATAAAGCTTCCGAATATAACGAATCACTTGATGTGAATGTAAATTGTATTCTTTTTAGTCGTGTTGCTTATAGGTGAGCGTCTTGTTGCCCTGATAGTCTGGAACCAAGTGGATGGTTCGCCTCTTTCCTTCCTGATCCTGACTCGTGATGGGCGCTGCACTCAATTAGGAACCGGTCATCTTTTTGATTTGGTTTACACACCTTGTTGGCGATGGATCTCTTGCTTACCATCCCTTAACACTTCCATTCACTGCCAGTTTCTCGAAAATGTTCCCGTGACATGCCCAAAATATGTCTGTATTCTCTTTCTGCATGTCGTTGACAGCTTTTTTATATGTAGATCCTGAGGATGGACACATTGGTACGTCTTGCAGTTCATGAGATGCACAAAATTCGTCACTAACGTCGCATCTCGTGAACATGTGGTATATCTCCTTTTTCCTCGGCGTTCATATCTCCACTCCGTTACCTCCTAAATCCTCAGTTCTCACCAAATTAATTTTGGTGCTAGAAATATAGACTGATTTTTCATTGTCTTTATAAGTTTAATCATTGTAGGTTTTTGCTATACCATTTCGTCTTCGAGTGTTTGTTTCACAACCTCCATTTTTCGAGATTACTTCCCCTAATAATTTTACACGTTAGTCAACTTCAAATAATATTCAAGCATAATAATATTATGCATTGCGATGTTGAAAATAACATCATGTAGATATATTCTCGAATGTATTGCTTTTAATACTTCATAATTATAATACTATTTAATGAATAGTGCTTCGAATTAACGCTTCAATTGTATAATACAATATCGATCTAACCTTTCCTCATGTAACCGTATGTGAAAACATGCCCCTAGTGTGATGTTATTCCGTGTGATACTGTGATACTCTTGGCACAAACACTAAGGTTCAGTTAGGACACTCCTGTTGATATGTTATTGTACTAATTCATTGAATCGAATTAATGTGTTTTATGGAAAATTCTCCGTTTCTGTATTTTGTTAATATAATTGATTAAATAGAGAAATTATCATATACGAATATATTCATTTACTTGAGAAGTAAATAAGCAAAATTAATCATAAATCAGGTATCACATGATGAGGTAACCGTAGGTTTATGAAATAAAAATTACATATATAGTTTAAACTTTAGGAAGAATGCATTTCGAGATTCAAGCTTTTACAAAAAGTACGATTTTCGGTACGTGAGTAGCGCATTGAAATATTATAGAAACTTTTGTCTTACGAGTCTCGTTTTTGAATTGGTTGATATTTTTCTTTCTTTAACACGATATTTATTAAGCTCAAAACTATGCGTTTTCATACGTTGAATTTCGCAAGCGGTGTAAGTAATTTGTATTTCGAAGACATATTTCGGTTTAATAGAGATTTCCTTTGAAAAAATTGCACCCCTAACACTTCATAGTCGGTTATGAAGGCTGCTTAACCATGCACACCCTTAAAAACAGCTTGATGAATGAATCTCTTTCCATCTCCCCTTAGAATGAAAGACGCGGGTTCTAGTCAGATCATTTCAACATTACCATTATATGTAATCGGTCAAATACTATTCCAGATGTGATCATTTCACAATGACCAATACAAAGCTCCGTAAAAGCAAAATAACTGAAACATCATTTTCCTACATAGGCGTTCATTAACCAAATTTAATCTAAAGAAAAGGCAAAGAATAAGTTATTTTTTACAATTTAAATAAAATTTAAATGTGTATACATTTATGCAGTACCTACTTATAAAATAAGACTTAGTAAGAAAATATATTTCTATATATTCTTTAATGCAGCATTATTCGCCCGAACTATTTATTTCCTTGATAAAAATTAGACTTTTTTTTCGTTGGTGAGAAACTCATTCTGAAACTCGGTCAGCATGTTCTTTTTAATTATGCACAAAACGTATTTTTTCTTGGAAAATTTATTATAAAACTAATGGTAAAACTTCTTTTTCAATATAGGCAGAATATTGAGGTTTAACAAGTGAGATAATTATTGTATTATTACATATTGTTAAATAAAATTACACTTAAAACGTTTATCAGTTAATTTAGCCTGCTAATGGCATCTATGTAATTCCATTTAATGATGATTAGATTGTCCATTATATCACGGATTTTCATTACCCATATTAAGGACTATAATTGCCCAAGAAACATTTGCTGCGATACTTGAAAACCCTATCTAATACCGATTTGTGGCCGTTTTAATACTTACATTGCGATGTTTTTGCACAACTGCTCGCCGTAACGGCCCGTACAGAACTTTTTATAGCATTTTCTATCTCTTTTCATTTTCGCTTCCATCCCTCCATTTGGAAAATTAAGGAAAAAAGAAAAATTTCATCTTTACATGTTTGAAAATAATTTATTTATATTTTATAAGTATAGGCTCGTAAACGAACCTTAGTGAAGTTTTATAAGTATAGGCTCGTAAACGAACCTTAGTGAATTTTTTTTTGCTTTCGTATTGATTAAATGATTATTTTTGTGTTTTTACTATTGCAGTTAATTTTAGAAGAAAAAACGCGTCTTCGCATTGGCACTTAAAATATAAATTTGGAATCAAATCAATAACAAATACAAAAATGTAAGGTTCGAAATACATTTTAATGACAACTATTTAATGGTGAAAACATGGCAACATTTCTGTATCATTATTGTATAACGCTTTCGTTGTATATAGTACAACTTGGCGGGTTTATTGTCATAGAGATTTCTTCCAACCTATTAGAAATATGTTAAAGGGTCTTATGTTAAAACCTGACTGGAACCTTATTAATTAGGTATCAACGGGAATCGAACCTGCAATTTCTGGGATAGAAATCAAGCGTTTTACTAACTAGCTCTCGAAAGCTTATTATAAAGACGACACAATGATGATTCATTCGTAGATTTACTCATTATTCTTATACGAGGGTCATCCAGAAACTAAGGTTACAAGAGCTCCTGAGACCGGGAGAATTTTTTTTGTTTCAAAGTTCGTGCATCTGGCGTGTAGGGGGATCCTAACGGTCAGTTTATTTGGTCCCGCGTGTTTGTCGGCCATTTTGTTCAGTCACAGTAAATTCTTCCGATGGAGATGTCGTCGCGCGCACCCGCCAACTCTCGTCCGTGCGAGACCCGCGCGGTCATAAGTTTTTTGACTTTGCAGAACAATACCGCCGCGAATATCCATCGGAAGCTCGTGGAAGTTTATGGTAGTGATGTGATGAGTCGACAACATGTCACGAAGTGGGTTAGGTTGTTCAGAGAAGGCCGTACTGATACTCACGACGAGGCAAGGCAGTGATTTCTGACGAATTTGTGCAAAAAATTTAAGAACAAGTGCGAAATGACCGCCGTGTGACGCTTGACGACCTTCACGAAGAACTTCCTGACATTTCTCGAAGTCTCCTTGGTAATATCGTGTCGGAAAAACATGGTTACAAGAAGTTGTGTGCGAGATGGGTGCCCAGAATGCTCACACCGAAGCACCGTCAAAATCGCGTGACCGCTGCTCGTGAATTTTTGGAGCGTTTTGCACAGGAGGGAGAAGCTTTTCTGGACTCTATCGTGACGGGGGATGAGACGTGGGTGTGTCACTACACCCCAACAATTTTTCAACGATCAGGAGGTCGAGGAAGCTGTGAAGAAGTGGCTGAAAAAGTTGGCGGCGGAGGTCTATGACACTGGCATACAACAGCTGGTGCCTCGACTACAGAAATATCTCGATCTAGACGGCGATTACGTTGAAAAATATTTTAATATATTTGTGAAGTATCCTGTGAATTTCAACTAAATACAAGCATTTTTCGATCCTACATAAATGTTGTAACCTTACTTTCTGGATGACCCTCATATATTGAATTATTAGTATCCTAATATATAAAATGCATATCGCTATTCGAGTATTCTGTGGTATTTCAGGTGAAAAAATGATATTGGGTAGTTTGAATTATACTATTGATACAATGTTTTGACTTTTATGATTGTCATATTGCAATAAACCCGACAAATTGTACGTATACGGGCAACAAAGTGTAATACAATATAGCTGCATCCTTAACCGTCTGAACAGAAGCGTGCACTTTCACACTAGGCTTACAGCTTAATTACGTAAAAAGAATATTCTGATGAATACTCAAACATAACATAGCATTATATAAGTGTACTGAATTAATTAGCGTATCTCAAGAGAACCAAACTAAAGTCCAAATATTTTATAATGAAGTGATTTTATTATTCTGAACTTCGAGATTTTTAGCAGTCAATTAAACGTTAAAAAAACCGATGGAGTGCCGAGGTGAATCGAAGAAAAGGCATAAATAGTGTAACAATTGTTTTTTCAAAGCGTGTGGTAATTTGATGACATATGTATTTTATTGGGTCAATGCCAGTTTACTCAAGCGTGTTAATAAGATCAGTTATTCTCAAATCGATTTCAATTATTTTTTCAGATAGTCTTCCGAAATCTAATATTCTGCACATAATTCATGAATATTGGAAATATGTCAAGTTTTCCAATAATTTTATTCTTGTTGAAATCGCTTGCCTTAGATTCATTACATCTAAGGCGACTTGCGTGGCCAAGTTGGTACTTTCTACCGGGTTATTTGGATTTGATTTCAGATGGTACCCAAAATATGATATAAAAAAGTCACTTCTGGTTTAAGAATTCGTCTAGCAAAATTCAGACATTTGTCAATTATTGAAATTCTAGTTCAATGTATTACTTTGACACCTTATTCCAACTGAATTTGTTTAGTGGCACTTATGAACTGCAACTTTTATGAATATAAAAACACGCTTTTGATATATGTTATTACTTCAACTATTTATTATTTCTCAATGCTTTTATCATTTTGACCAGGTCGAACTCTCTTTAGTATGAATTTTTCAACATTACGAGTACATAAACGTATTTTGACGCCAGAAGTCTAGCGCTTGTATTACAATTTGTCATACTGGTTTCGGTTCCCGGCGGACTCACACTGGTTTCGTATCCGCTGTTATCTGCCATACATAAATCGGAAGAGAATTTCGGAACGACTAAAAAAGCCCTTTTCACATTTGCCTGACAATAGTTATAACATAATGAGACTATACAATAGTCTTGATACGACTTTACATCGTAATATCAGGTTCAGTATGTTAAGACTGCGCTCTTACGTGCTGAATCAATGCATGCTGAATTATACAGGCGTCATCCATCCACATAATGAACTAACAATCAATGAGACATTCTATAATAGATATCGACACGTTCCGAGCAAAATATCGTGACCCGGAATTTATTCACAATACAGGCTTAGCCCGACTACATTGGATTTTTTAAAATTAACTTACATTTTGAAAAAATAAGATAATATAAATTATACATTACGAATTATCAATATTCACTTTACAAGTTTTGTCTTTTCCGACATCCTCGGCATTCGAAAAAAATCCCTTACTTGCGATAGCGTAATATAAAATATGTCATCCGAAGCAGTCCTATTTAGAAGAGGTAAAACCATTCCAATAGGCATAGCGTTATTGCGTGAGTGATTGAGAAATGTTCCTGTTGGCGCAGTTTAGTGTCATTGCTAGGAACATTTAACGTTATTTTTTTCAATAATGCTGGATAACTCAGCATATTGAATAAGCCTAACTACGTATTCCAGGAGCCGAAGATTCAAAGAGTCCTAGTCAAGAATGTCCAGTCAAAATTGGGTATGAAGAAACCATATGTAGGTACTAAACTCATCCATACATGATAGACAAATCGTAGTTTTGCAAAATATATTTCAAGATATACGAGCGATAATATGATAACATTTTGTCCTTGTATGTATTGAAGTACATTTTGTTGTTGTGACTCCAATAAAAAAGTTCTTGATATCCGACTGAAGTTGTAAACAGTCAGCATCGGTAAGAATCTGTTTTAAGATGTTGAGGTCATCAACAAGCGAAAGAAACATGGTTTTTCTTATAACTCCACCTTTATCATTAATACAAATGAGAAATAATGTAGGTCCGAGATCAGACCCTCGGGGAACACCTGTGTGAGCAGTGGAATAGTCCGGAGTTTTTGGTAACGTGGAAACAAATTGCTTTATTTTAGCACGATAATTTAATGGTCGAAATCGACCGTACATTGTTAGAAAATAAAATTAAATGTTTTGAAGTCTTATGAATGTATGGATTTAAATATTTACAAATAATATCGGAATAAAATTGTGTTTTTACAGAAACACAAAATAACGGATACATTAAAAAAAATTATATCCAAAATTCATTGACATTTTCATTGATAACCCAAATTTTCTAAAAACATCACTAAGATACGCATGGCAGCGTATATATTATGTTATAAAAGGTAAATACAATGCATTATTCATGATGTATTTCAACAAATATACGGGTGTTTACGCTATAATTTGTCGCCCTAAATGAGGCTCTGTGCTACATATATTACCAAGTAATTTTACCTCAAACTAACATTATTCAATGTAGTATCATAAACTCTTACTATATATGTTTTCAATAACGATCGTTTGAATAATAACTACGTGCGGAGTGTTCTAAAACTTGTGGAAATGGCTATTTTA
Organism: Odontocerum albicorne; assembly: GCA_949825065.1. Classification (NCBI taxonomy): domain Eukaryota; kingdom Metazoa; phylum Arthropoda; class Insecta; order Trichoptera; family Odontoceridae; genus Odontocerum; species Odontocerum albicorne. Next base: position 21,256,963 of record OX463850.1, read on the forward strand.
AATATATTTACTTTATATATTACATATTTATTTAATATATTACCCAGACATAATAATGTTATAATTTAACTCTAGGATTTGAAAAACAAATTTTATTTTCCAAGGAAACGGTTTTTAAATAAACTCATGACTTGGGAAGATATACTCGTAGGGTACAATTAGGTCAAGCGGCGTGAGACTAACTTGGAATTAAGAAATTTCAATGAAAACTGTTGTTCCCTTGATTCCGAGTTAAAACTCTCTTTACTTTATTACAAAAAAGAATTAAAACAAACAAATAAAATGATCAAACTTCACAAAACGCAGTTTATTTTCTACCCCTTAAATGAAGGTAAGTAATATGGTCAGCATTTACTCAATTTCGAATTGAAATGATGATATCGCCATTAATTAAAATTTATTGAGAAAAAAATAATGTCCTGTATTAATAAAGTTTTCCGTTCTTTTACCGTTTACATTAAAGTTTTTTAAGCCAATTGTAATGTGTTTACTAAGTTATCTGTTTATTAATATTTACTGAAAGGAGCCGAATACATGCAATAGAAATGCGTGCACTTAGAAGAATACATGGGGTGACAATGTATGACAGAATACGAAATGAAAGGATTAGGGATGAATGTGAACTTAAAGCTCATGTTTTGAGCAAGATGAAGAAGAGCGCTGTGAGGTGGTTTGGGCATGTAGAACGAATGAATGCTTAAAACTAACTCAAATATATAGTGCAAATGTGAATGGAAGCCGTGATAGAGGAAGACCAAAGAAAGTACGGTTGTAATTAAGTGAACGATTTTTTTATATAAGGAAATGTAAAGTTTAGGAGCCATCCGTAGAGTGGCAAAAATTGCCAAATATTGTAAATTCAATATTTTCCCAAACTACACTGGAGCCTTCGTTTTCATAAAAATCGTCAGAGTTGTTTAAGAAGATGTATGGTATTCAAGGTGAAGAATGTGTCGAGATAAGAAAGTCTCGCACTCTGTCCTCTCTGTCTACGCTGACAGAGAAATGGCACGATGGCTTGTCTATGTATTAATTTTTAACTGATGTAGCCTTTACAAAAATCAAAATTGAATTGAAATTTTACAAAACAAAAATAAATAAAATTCATATCAGATAATTATTATAACATAACACAAATGAAAATCATCAACAAAATTTAAAAAAATATTAAAACTTTAACACATAATCAAAACGGAAAAATATTTATATGATATACTCGTATATCATATATTTACTAATTAAAATAAATGTACAAATACATCAAATATGAAAATTACATTTTTAATTCAAAACTGCTTTAAAATTATCACCATGTTAAGTTAAAAAAACAAAACAGTCAAAATTGAGAAATCTTAAATATTCCCGATTTTAGCTTTTAGCTACAATATACTCGTAAATACAAAATCGATTAAAATTAAATAAATTTTAATTTTAATCGATTTTGTATTTACGAGTATATTGTAGACTCCAATTTTAAACAAAATCTTTAAACATTCATTTGTGAAAAAAAATCTGACTGACAAGGCAAGGCATACCGAAACATGCATGTTACTCTAATTTTAGTTAATTGTGTTAAGTGTTAAATCATTCTGTTCATAGATTTAAATTTGTTTTTTTTATTCATCAAGTAAAATTCGTTCAAAAAAATTAAATAATCACCCCTGTACCAAATCCGTTAAAGATCGTGTATTATTTTCTATATTTTCTCATCTGCACCGGTTTCCACAATTTTCATCCCGATGAGCAATTTTCTCTAATTTACGCGCATTCTGCTCTCTTACTAAAGCGGGCGCGGCAGAACATCCGTTGAAAATAATTCGTTTAACCCTCCCCCACAGACCAGACCCTTAGAAGAATTTTCAGTTTTCTTCGGGAGCAGATTACGGATGGAGATTCGATAATCCCTCTTTTATTCTTATTACGAAACCACCAGCCGGTTATCCACCGCGAGCTATTCTTATGACCCGGGATGTTTTCCTGGTGACGTGACGGGAATACTAAATTTGCGGAAAACTCACCGAGGGACCTGGCTGGTGGGTTGTTCTACGATAACAGTTTTGTTTGGAAGATTCTAAGTTTTGTAAATATATTTTTCTTGCGATTTCCTAGGGTTCTTTTTTAACTTGGAACAATTTTGATTTTGTCCAAGATTTATTTTATTCGATCTGACTAGTTTTTTTCTATTCGAATACTATCAACAATGTTAGTTTTATACATGTACTTTTATTGAATTTTTTTGATCCATACGTTTAGTCCATATTTTTAATTATTTTCTCTAATATTTTGGTCAAATTCTTTGCCACGTTTAATAGTGTTACGCGTTCAATATTTACGCGATTTCATAATATATCGAAGTATTTACATATTCCAAAAACCAGTTCAAAATCAATACTGTCAACTAATTATTGTATTCTTTGTTTTTCAGGTAAGTTTCTGCTAGGCAACATTTTTGCAGTCTACATTATTCTCGAGATGTTATTTGGTGATATTCCTTACTTTGTTACATGTTTATCGTATTTCTATATTGGTATGACAAATAAATGTACGACAAAAACAATGCTCGGAACTTATGAAATGAAAACATTGGAGGTAGAGTTAGAAACTCCTGTATCAGAGAATATGTGAAGTAGAAGTTATTGTGAGATGGGATAGAAACCACACAAGACACTGGCGAGGCCATTTGGATAAGTTGGATAACACAAGAGCTCTTTACGTGGCAATGTATGGTCAAGTCACTGGCAGTCGTCCGTCACCCAAGAAGACCTCCAAATATATGGAAGGAAAGCAGGGAGTCAACGTCTCAAGAGAGGCAGTACTTTGATAACAAACCACAGGTTTAACTTGAGGGAAAGGAGAGGCAATAATATTCCAGTCAAATTAGGATATTTAAAATTTGCCTTTGTTAAAAATAAATAAACACTTTATAAATATTGTTAAGCGCCAAACCGATATATCTCTACTATTGATTAAAACGATACTCGGACATATTCCAATGCGTGAAAAGAAAAAAAATCCACTTTCTTTTTACCAAATTCACCACTAGTGTTCAGTTTGCTCGTATATTTTTTTCAAGAGTACTATATCAAAGTCGCGTTAACGTTTATGAATTTCTTCGAAAACGTATCATCCACACCCGCATTGTATGGCTCTCGTGATCCATCGTGATATTAGGCTATGGTGAATTGCAGAGATTTATTGTGTTTACTCTGTTTTATTTATGATTCAGCCATTTGTAAATACATGTAGAAATTTCCGAACACGTCAATTGCGAAATTGGAGGTAACAGGAAACGACGCAAATAAAAATCAGAAAGTAATTTTTGGTAGTAAATTTTTATTTGATTAGTTTTAAAACCATGCTATTAAAATATGTACTCGTATCTTTTGTCGAACATTTTGCGAAATGTTCTGTTGATGAAAAATATTTCTGTTAATGATTGATTAGCTCATATTTTTCAAGTGTTAAGCCTTTACTCTCTCATCTAACACCATCATAGTACTGAGTTGGTCTATGGTCTTTTGTTGGAAGTGATGAGTCTTAAGCCGTGTATCGATTACGCGCGGCAAACTATCGAACATTGGCTCGCGCGGCAGCCGCGATATATTTTTTAGACGGGTGGGCCCACAAAGAATGTGTAACATGAAAAGCTGAGTTAGTTCCGGGCTGAACTGATAATCTTAAATAATGTTGTGAGGTCAAACATTTGTCTTCTGTCCGACAAGATTGTAAAGCCGCGTACCGATTACGCGCGGCAAACCATCGAACAATGGCTCGCGCGGCAACTCAGTATGCATTAAGCGCAGCAACTCAGTATCCATTAAGCGCGGCTGCCGCGCGTGCCAATGTTCGATGGTTTGCCGCGTGTAATCGATACACGGCGTTACAATCTTGTCGGACAGAAAACAAATGTTTGACCTCACAACATTATTTAAAATTATCAGTTTAGTCCGGAACTAACTCAGCTTTTCATGTTGCACATTCTTTGTGGGCGGCCCCACCCGTCTAAAAAATATTCCACAATAACGTTGTTACGACATATTTATTATACGTATAACTTTTGCAGAACAAGATTACACAGATTGAGAAATCAGAATGAGCATTGTATGGACTTTTGTATGACCTTTATTACGACCTTTGCTACTTACAAGAGTAAAGAAAATAAGTTATTCTTGCTAGGATCAATGAAATAAATTGTTTGTTTTGGGTTCGTCTTTTACTGTTTTTTTTCTATTGTAGAATACTGCTTACATGTCAATGTAATTTTTTTTATATCAAAAAGGTCATTTGATCGTTGAAATAAATTCAGAAATCATATCGGCATTTAACATTTTCATCAACCATAAGTTTTTCATTCACCTACATATACGTTTATTTTTTTTCTGTTTTGTATACACAAATGTTTTTCTGTTTTGATTAAGTATTTTTTTGTTGTTGATTTAACATTTTTGTTTTATGATGCCTTTGTTATGATATATGAGTGTTTATTTGATTGAGGGGTTCATTTCAATTTTATTTAGTTTTCTGTAAATACTTTGTTACAAATTAATATAGATTAAAAATACGGCGTCATTACACATCATTGCTTGACAATATTAGCCATATAAAACCTAACAAATTCCTTCTACGAGTAATATTATTCGCAACAGAATTACGCGTCATCACTTATTCAAAAAATCGTATTAATAAATCGATAAAAAAGCGCACCGTGAACAGTGTATGGCCACAGTTCTGTTTATACGCAGGTTTATATTTTTATATGTATACACAGTTGAATTATTCACACATTCCCAGGGATGTCGCAACCGAGCGCATGGACGGGCCCAACTTGAGCCCTTCCTGCCAGTGTTTCTTAATCTGCTCATCATAACAGGTTTATGTATTGATTATTAAAAATATTTCAGGGACTATTTAAATAATTAATTTTTATCGAGTTTTCCTCGCGACCTCCGTGGTAGATTGGAAGATATTGCCACTTGTTTGACAATAAACTTGACAGGTTTTAAATGTAATACAATACAAATGTGCCATTATTTTGTCAAGCATACATTGCTTACATACCATAGACAATAAATCAATCTCATTTTGGATGAATTCTTTTAGATTCATCAAGTTGTATTACATAAATATTTTGTTCTAGTTTTGTCGTTTTAATTTTAACTGTGTTCATTTATAATGAAAACAAGACAAGTGCATATTTCAAGTATAGACTGAGCGCGCAGGTGCTGTTGGTACAGATTTGAAGACTAGATAATTCAAAAAAATTATTAAATTGACGTGCTTAGATTTTTTATAGAAAGGATCTAAACATTTTAATAGCGACCAAAATGCTAATTAATACATTCCCCGATCATCTCAATTTTATTAAATCGATCGGAGACCTGGAACAGAACAAAAAATGGATGCATTCGAGATGTGTTGGAGACGCATGCTGAGGATATATCGGACGGCGCGACCCACCAATGTATTCCATCATACAACAACGTGGGATTCAGGACAGACTGTGAACAGTTTGTCTGAGATGAGTATTCTAAATTCTACGTCATATAGTACACGTAGAAGAGGAGAATTAAAAAAAACGCACTAATGGGCAGTATTGAGAGACGACGAGGGTCAGGTAGATCGCTAACCCGATGGATTGACCAAGTCAGGAACGCAACAGGGATCTTTGTGATGGCAGCACTCACTTTGTGTAATGTTTATTCGTCAAGCCTAATAATAGTAGAACATAGTGGTTCCCTGATGATCCGGATGATTTACCTCGACTCCTCCCGGTCTTAAGCCTTGATGAATGTGGCTTTTAATTAGTTAGTCATCTCCTTGTTTGGTTTATCCACCTTGCTGGAGGTCGTGCTCGCTACCTCTCAATTCTACCAGTCACTGCCAGCTTATACAAATTGTCTATCTCTTCTAGCGACATGTCCGATGTATGACTTATTGTCGTTAAAAGAGAAGACTAGAAGTATGTATCATAAAACTTTATTTGTTTCTGTAATAAGGAAAAAAATATTTCACGCAGGGAACTAAAAAACCTATAGGTTCTTTCCTACTCCATCATTTTACTCTAGAGGTAGAATTTAGAGAATGATGGCATCAACAATACCTTATTTACACATGTACCTTGTTGAAGGTTAATAATTATTTTAACAATGTTAAGTTTGAACGTTTTTGACCTGAGTGAAAATAAACTGCCATCTACCATCGTTACATTTGCAATTTTCTCTTGAAGATCGCTTTTCCGCGGGTGTAGCTGCTCCTGGCCATGGGGGATGGACCGGCGTAGGTAAGGGTAGGAAGAAACCAATCCTAGGGGTTGGGAACGCCGTAGGGGTGGTTAAATACGTAGTTTTGGGGGTGAGTTTCTGAAAACAGCGTCACGTGACAATCGCGTGACCGGCAGAATGTGTGCGTGGACCGTTCAAGTTTTCTCCTCTCGCTGTGGAAACTAACTCGCTTAGGGTCAATGTACTTTACTGGTTTCTTGAGTGAAAGATTTATGTTGGAATATAAGAAATTAACTATTCTGCCCGCGGTGTCTTGTTCATAAGAAGTTTGCGTAGATAACCCTTCAAATATTTAATTTGCATTTTCAGTTTGTTAGGAATCATTTTGGTTTATTAATTTTGATGACATTTGGAATTTTGATAAAGTGAATTTTTGGATTATCGTTTTTTTAAACGAATTATATGTTTTTGTGAGTTGTGGAGCAAGTTAACTCAAATTTAGGTAATGTATAGTATAATATCAAAAGAATGGAAAATGAAGAATTATTAAGTATCATCATGACCTTTCTAGACAGCATTTTTTCCCGTCATTACGGTATGTATCTTCAATTTTTCTATAGACCGTTAATAAATGGATTATATTCTATTTTTCTTCCGAAACACGTTCTTTGAAATATATTTTTTACCAAATGTCTTAGGTTGAAGTTAGAGAGCTTGTCTTGAACTTGAATCCCCGTTCCTCCGGTTAAGGTTAAATAGATGATAGATCATTTGAAGTTCGTATTATATACCAAGTACAGTTATCCCTCTATTTACGCGGTCTTCATTTACGCGAACTAATTTAAACGCGGTTTATTCTGTTTGTAACAAAAAGAACGGAAACGGATAGACAGCAGCAGACTAGATGGATTATTTATGCCATAACATCGACATTAAATTAGTTAAAAGTGTAAGAGCGTCAATAGTTATCAATACATCAAATTGTTAGTGCTGCATTTTTTTTCTTCGTATAAATGAATCGTATAAAGTTCACATAAAGTTATGTTTTATTTGTAGTCAGTAACCAATTATAACATATATACTTATTAAAATAATAACTAAAGTTCTTTAATCACCTATTTTACATATCATTCAATGGGTCTTTTTACACGGTTTTCATTAAACCTCTATTTTCTTTGGACCGATCACTATCGTAAATAGAGGGATCACTATATATTATATATTCTCCGTGATATTAAACACTTAGAACGGCTTACTCATTTAAATATTAGTTTATGACCTAAACAAAGTCCGATTTGAAACATGTCAGAAACTATCGTCACTTTTTTTATCACGGCGCGCAATTTATAACCACGGTGATTTTGCATCAGGCCGCGCGCCATTTGGAGGTGCGCCACGATCCGTCGCAGCCGACGCGGCGCCAGAACTTAGCTCCGGGGCTTGATAACACCGCGGGTCGACCACCGAAATAGTCAGAGCCGAATCTAGATAGGACACCGAGAATGCTTGTCAAAAAAAATCATAAACTTGTTAAAATCCACTTAAAATCCTGTTAGTTAATCCACTTAAAATAGCCGCAATTTGTGAAGTACACACATACCATCACGCCATTTCCCTATCAGGGTGGGTAGATAATACAGAGCGTCAGACTTTCCTTTTTCGACACACATTCTTCGCCTCTTCTTCATCCATAGACCTCATACTATGAGCTCCTACAACTCCTATGATTTTTCTCATTTATCTACGTTTCCTTCCTTCAAAATATTCACTTGATTCAACCATACTTTTCTTGGTCTTTTTCTCTCTCGCCTTCCATTTATCATATTTGTGGTATATATTTGTTTCTTAGTATTTTTTTATTCATTCGTTCCACGTGCTCAAATCATCTTAGTGCTTTTATTCATCTTACTCAACTGAAAGTGTTTCAAATGTGATTCATACGAGAGTACTCAAGAAGAAAAAAATAACAACTCTCTCTCTGTTTTTTGCAATACAGCAAATTCGCAAAACAATAACAATATTTTTTTGTCTTGTGCCATTGTAAAATATCCTATGATAAGCTTATATGATATGATATTTTCTTTTATTCAAATGTTGGTTTTTGTTGTTGTTTGTTTATTTGTTTAGTTAAAAAAAATCAACTAATTTAAACCTCATTTAATATCTATCAGTTTACACCCGAGAACTTACATTAACATTTTTTCTCATTTCAACAATACTCAAATCTATCCCGAACATATAAAACCCATTGAAAACGAAAAGTCGGGATGCTTCAATGTTTTTTGACATTTCGTTAAAACATTAAAACTTTTTTAGTATGAATTATTTTGTGTTTTGGTTATTTTGGTTTTTGGAACCCGAAAGTCATCGCGATCTCTCGTGGGGTGATTATAGACTTCATTATTGTACGGTTACAGCTTTTCGAGTATATTTTTGCAACAAATTATAATTTAACTTAAATTATTGTAACATAAAATAAAAGTTCCCTTCCTACAATTGTGAGTTATGTAAAGAAGACATTTTGACAGTAACGATCCGTGTATTTAATTATCGACAACTTTTAGAAGCTACCTATTTGGACCAACTTAATATTATTATATTAAAAATGTATTTGCTCTGAGTGACGATGCAAACAACTTTTATTAGGATTAGGCAATTCACCCTGCTGAAAGTGCTTTGTGGCCTAAGCAAATATTTTGAAAAAATATTTTGTTAGGAAACTGATTTTGAAAATAAAGATTGTCCTAAAAATGTCTCTTGATTCCAAAATGTTGTCGAGATAAGTTTTTTTTAAATATTTTGCAACAAGATCACTGTATTGGTTTCGTATGTGGAGTGATGCTGATGGCGTGTAGGGGTCTGGCGTAAAATTTGTAAAATGTTGAAATCTGCAGAAGAAAACAATTCGAGTGTTCTTAGAAATCAAAATGACGCTATCTGCAAGATACTGGATTTATCATTAGTAATTCCTAAGCTCGCTAGATGAGTCGGGAAATATATTTTTATTTTATATAATAATTTATTTTAATCTTCTGAATCATTAAAACTCTAATAGGTTGTCCACGAGATTGTATTTATCGCTCCAAAGACCGTGAACAAGGGAGTAGTCCTGAGAATCAACGTATGAAGGATTGAGCAGCTCTATTTCTGTTTCATCGTTTTGGGCCTCCAAAATATCCAGATGCGGTACTGTTGAATAATAATTGAATTTGTTTGTGCTATGACCAACCGAGTGTCAGCATGGGCCGTGGGAAGATGGATCGTAATATTTTATCCTTTCGCTCTTTTATACCTTGCACATCTCATTCATGGATTAGTTTTGTTTTGCGAATACACGCGAATTATCGTGAATGTCTCGGTGTATCCTTAACTCAAGCGAATTTCTACATTTTTGACAGACTCTTTTCGATCTTGTTACTTGATTAATTTTCATTTATTAGTTTTATTTACATTTCAAGTATACATAACATGAGATAAAAAAAACAGGACACAAAAAATAATTGTGATTTCAATTGGACACTTCTACAATACCATATATGATTTGTTGCTTTGTCACTTGTCGTTATCTCAGTAAATTAGGCTTTTGCCTGATCTTACAGGGACGTAAATTTATCGACGAGAATTAACAATATCTATCTACGAGTATTACGATGGTCGATTCTTACCATACTCGTATGAATTTCATCCATTGATATGACAAGTAGCAAAACTTTTACCGTAAATTCTTGGCAGTATAATTGATTTGAATTTTCACAGTGTGAAATCAAACCTGGCAATTATTATTACAAAACCTAACACTGTCATTACGTGAATGTTCTGTTCGGGAATATCGAGTTCGATTCCCGGCAGCACTTAAAAAAAACAATAATTAAAAAGAATCCCAGTATGTTCAACAGTTCGTCCATGAGATGTATTTTTACTTCTCGGCGTGTTGCAGAATTAGAGGTAGACGACGAATTAAGTACCTGTTCCAGATGTTTTTAACACGAAGGGTCGTTTGAAGGGGCTGAAGACAATATGGTTTTCTAATGTTGTATCCCGTCCATGGTCTAGATAATTTCCGCATCATTAATGCAGGTATGTTGAGGGGGACCATATGAGTGAATTAAGAGGATCCTTTAAAAAATCTTCCCATATACTTATAATGCTGTATTTTAAAATTTGCTATTCATATATCGATTTTAACTATTTTTATGTCTCGGGAGATAATTAACAAGTGTTAAAAGCGACCTTTTTAAATTCTGACAGATTAAAAGCTTGGGGTTGCTCGACGAAAGCATTGTTTTCATATTTTCGTGTGGATCCTCCATTAACCCGTTCATTTTTCGGTTTATCTAGAATTTGAAACGCTATAATATTTATGAATGGGAAGGGTGGTTTATTATATATATACCTTTAAATAATTAGTTCAAATATTCGTGCAGTTAGGAATCTTATTTATGATACACCTTTATAATTTTCGATTGGCTTATTTATTTTTGGATATTATCATTTCTGGTTTATTTAAATAATAAAGTGACGAATTGAAATATGCACTTTTAAACAATGCTATTTTAAAGTAGCCTACGATGTTGGTTTAATGTTTGAGTTTTTATTTTATTTGATTCATTTTGTTATATTATCCACGATTCTCGTGGACAACCTTCTTAGTAAAGTACGAAATTTAACATTAAGATACCTGTCTTACCAACTGGGCTACGGTATTTTTTAACCAGGGGGGGGGGTTTGGTTTTCACTCGTTAACATCTTTCTGGTTGGAAGAGGTTGCCATATGGTAATAAACCCGCCAAATTATACTAGTATTCAACGAAAGTATAAAACAATACATTTATCTACCTATATTATTTCCAATTGACTTATTTATCTTTTTGTGTATTTTTATTTCTGTGTTATCTGATAAACTCTCTAATTCAAATATGCACTTTCAAACAATCCAATGTTGTGTTAACATTTTTATGCCATATTTGAGTGTTTTTTTTTAAATTTGAATCATTTTGTAATATCAACTACCTTAATTATTAACAATTGACTCATTTATTTTTGTATATAATATCTTGGTGATTTAAAAATGAACGGCATAATGCGAAATTTAATGTACCTACAATTTCACTGACACGTTTGCGTTTTTTTTTATTTGATTAATTTTGTAATACTATTTTATGAATGTGGACAATGATTGATTAATAAGCAGAAACGAAGTTTGGCTAATTTATTCGGTGTCAGCCTATTTATTTCAAATAGGTAACGTCTAATTCTTGGTAGTTGTATATTTTGAAATACTTAATGCTTTTTGGGATTAAGCTGTGCTGCCGCCGTGTCCTTTCTGCTCAGTTAAAATCACATGATGATCAACATGTATATTACCTATCTAGTTTCTATGTAAATTAATACTCGGTACTGCATTAATTAAAAACAAATGTAACATGAGAAACAGTAGCCGCTGCTGGTAGGAAATTTTTATGGGACTCAATTTTTTCCCCAAAAATATAACATATTAGAAAAACATTTAAACATTATCATTTGGGACAAACACAGATAACGCATATTTTTCTTCAACAGCGGCCAGCTTTTTTATTACTGAAATCTAAAAGCCACTGTGAAAATATGTTTTCAGATTCTAAAGCTCGAACATTTGTTATCAAACGGAAAATGATTAAGTGTTCCAATGTTTGCTAAAAAACTGCTTAGATGTAGATATAAATAAATAAAGAAGCCCCGCGTCCAATCTTTGCACCCAGCCCCACAATATTTCGGGTCGACCATGTTTCTGTCTACCCTGGCAGGAAAATGGCGTGATTCTAAAATTACTAGAAATTATTTGATCAATATAGTCGAGTAATTAATTTAATTAGTGTTGAACATCCTCGCTTTGTTTTATGACATCCCTGTATTCCTGATGGAACGTACGTGGGTCGTCCAGAAAGTAATGAACGTTTTGGCATAACTAAATAAAAACGAAAAATATCAACACAAAACTTTATTTACAAAGTCACAGTACCTTACTCTAGTTTTCAATATAGTCGCCATAGCTGTCAAGGCACTTATTGTAACGTGGAAAAAAAAATTCAATTCCGATGTTATACTCTTCTACCGCCAAAGATTTGAGCCAGGATGTCACTTCTTGTTTGAGGTCTTCATCGTTTGCGAACTGTTTTCCACCCAAAAATTCCTTTAGTTTCGGGAATAAGTGAAAATCACTTGGTGCCAAATCAGGGCTGTAAGGAGGATGTCTGAGGTGAGGCCGCGCATTGTCATGAATCAAAACCACCTTTCACGACAACATTCCACGTCTCTTGTTTTGGATGGCGCGTCTAAGTCGTTGAATTGTTTCACAACAGGCCTCTGAGTTTATTGTGTGTCCTCTTGGCATTAACTCCACGTGGATTAAGCCCTTTCGGTCCCAAAAAACTGTTGCCATCACTTTTCTGGTGTTGAGATTCGGTTTTTCTTTACCGAGCACACATTTTTTGTACGTAGCCAAGGTGCTCTGTCACTATTTCATGTAGGAGTGATCGTGAAATTTGTGGGAAAGATTCATGTACTGTGCTTAAAGTTGCCTATACATTTCGATAGGCCGAACATTTTGTGCATTCAGAAAACGAATGACACTACGCACTTCACATTTGGCGGGATTTTCGATGGGCGCAGCCATTTTGGAAGGTTACAGAACAAAGACGCACGACCGTTTAGCAACAAAACTCGGCTCGCACCGAAGCGAAGGAAGGAGCTAACTGGCGCGCATACGATCGCAGTGGTGGGGGATCGGCGTAGGGCGTGGTGCGCAATCGTTCTTTACATTCTGGACGCGCCTAGTATAAGGCTGGCTGACTATGATATGATGATGATACTTGCTTCTCTCTCAGTCTCATCCCGGTCCCGATGGGACCAGACTGGTTTTACTATCAATACTATATAATCTGAGTTTATTGTTATACTTGCACCGAGTAGTTGACTTACATGCATTCTTGTCACGCTCTTGGGTGTCACGCTCAAGTGTTGCGAAACAGCACTTGAAAAGTTTGTTTTCATCATGTATTATAAATAGCATACCTTGATATTAATGCATATTTTTATATAACCCTGTGACACTACAGAGGTCTATGGGTGGCATTTAAATAATGAATGGAATGCATGCCGATTGCTGTATGCTGATGACATAGAAGTGTTAGCGGAGAATGAGGATTAATTATACATTCTGATAAAGTAAATTGTGTGAGGGATGTAAAGAGAAACACATGAGAATGAATGTTGCGAAATCCAGTCATGGTGGGATGAAAAGTAAATACGACAAGTACACTCGTAGTAGGTGAATAATGGATTAGAGAATGTTGAAAAATTCTGCTGTTTATGTAGTATTTTCTCAGATGATGAGAGAGTTATGAGGGATATGGAACAGTGTGTAGTGATAGGAAACAGAGTCAATGGTGCTCTTTAATACTCGTGCATATGTGTACTTGAACCGAGCAGTATCAATTGCTAAGATGATTTTCCACAACAGTGTTATTGTACCATCTTTGATGTATATGAGTGAAACGTGGACGTGAAAAATACTGAATAGGGCCGAATAAAGGTCATAGAAATGCGTGCAGTGAGTTGAATACATGGGGCGACAATGTATGACATAATCCTAAAGTAAATAATTAGGGATGAATGTGATCTTAACGCTGATCTGTTGAGTAAGATGAAGAAGAGCACTCAGAGATGGTCAGGGCACGTGGAATGAATAAATAAAGAAAAACTAACAAAACAAATATACAGTGCATATACAGTGCAAATATGAGTGAAGACGTGGTACAGGAAACCCAAGGAAGGTATGGTTGGATCAAGTGAATGATATTTTGAGAGAAGGAAATTGAAGAAGTAAAATAAATCGTAGGAGCTAGCTGTATGAAAAGATTTATAGATATGGAAGAGGCGACATATGTGTGTGTAAATAAAAAAATATGGCGCTCTGTCGTCTTTACCTACCCCGACAGGATGGTATGTATGTATACAATCTTGTTTTATTTTACAAAATGGAGATGTCACATTTTCATAATGTATGGTTTATACAAGTACTTAAGTCATAGAGACTTTTCAATGTTTTGAAAATTCATACTAATGAACGCCTGACGGGATTTATTGTTTTTTTTTATTTTACTCAGACGTTTGAAACCTTTGCACTTTTTATTCCGTTGTTAATTTTCCACTAGAGGTTCATCGAGTCTGCGTCTCACACGTTTCGCCTTAATAACACTTATATATAATACATCATTAAGCTGGTAAAATTAGTTTGCTTTCGCGAATATATTTCCTTCTTTGTGCTTTTACCGACATTAATTGATTCTGTGTTTCTCAATCTGAGTAAAGATATATTTTAATAGGTTTGTAGGGCTTAATGCTTAATGCCAACCAATCGAAAGAATTTCGATAGACCTTATAAGAATATTTAGTTATATACCTTTTTTGGATCCATCGTAATTGCACATCGATGAAGAAATCATATTGAACATGATTTCGAGGCGATTTGAATTATGTATGTAATAGTTTGGGATTTAAGTATGCGTAAGAATACGAATGGAGAGTATGAATTTTTCAGCTGAAAGTTTAGGTATTAAGGACAAATATATAAAATTTGCGATTCAAGAACTTCTTCTTAGGCCTTGCTTACTGAAGTGGTTCGTCATATCCACCAAGTGGAGGATTTTTGGCATTGTTATGTATTTATACTCGACCGGACATGTGATACGCATACGACGACGACCTCCGTGGTCTAGTTGGTAAGATGCTCGTCTCCCAACCCGGAGGTTGCAGGTTCGATTCGCAGTCTAGTTTTAACTTAAGATCTCTTGAACATCTTTCTATTTGGTTGGAATATATTGTTACATGGGTAAAAGCCCGCCAGGTGGCATTGTAATATAAATTAATACTACCAAAACGCGTTTTGTACGGGGAAGTAGTAGGCAAGCGAAGGGTTGGTGGACAGAAAAAGTGCTATAAAGAGAGTTTGCGAGAGTCGCTGACTTTGTGCGGGAGTTCTGAGGACTGGAAGCAGGTGGCATGGAAGATGTAGAGCCATCTGTTCTCGGACTTATGTCGTCTAAACGTGTAAGAAAGTCAATGAGTTGCGAACATGCGCCAGTATTCCCTGACGACTCAGAAGGATCCACATGTCTGTGACATCTGCGGGAAGGAGTGCGCATCTAGAATCGAACAATTTTCTCACAGATCACATGATCGATGTGAAAGTGCAGTACAAGATTGACGTTGAAGTGGCGAGGGGATCTTCGACTACGAGGCCCAGCAACAACAACTTACGAGTATACTCGACGGTTCGCCTTTCTATTAAAACTATGTAAACTGTAAATTTTGCATTGTGAATATTTATAAAACAATATTATTTCAAATATGACGCTTATATTTGATCAATTAAGCCTTATTAAATTAGGTAAAATAGGAACTGCATTTAAAGTTTCTGATCCAATGCCGGATCCTATACAAAATGTCATAATAATTAATGAGCGTTAATTAAGCGAAAAATTGCGACAATTGGAAGAAAAAAATATAAGTGAATAACGATTTGAAAACATTTTACACACCTGATCATCATTACCATCTCGCTATGTTTGCAGATAACAGAACATAACAGATATTGGAGTAAGAAGATGGGGGATGGACCCGTTAGATCGTATTGAACTGTGACAAGGTTTAATATGTACACGCTTTATTCTCTAACTTATTGCCAAGTATCCTTCGTGTAGTGTAATTAGAGTAATATTATGTCGGTAAGAAGTGATTAGAAAAAGAAGTACGTACAACCTTTGTTTTATTTCTAGGCTTTCACGCAACGTGAGAAATTGTGAGAATTATAAAAATATATTATAATATATTTATCTGCTAATTTTTGCTTTCCAAGGAATTGGTCCTTTTTAATTTTTTTTAATTCAATTAGCAGTTTTTCTTGTTGTGTTTATATATTCGTACATACATACCACCACGCCGCTTTCCTGCCGGGGTAGGCAGAGAGAGAGAGAAGATAGTCAGACTTTCCTATTTCCTATTTTCATCCACATTCATACAGCTCCTACGATTTCTCTTACCTCTTACTTTTCCTTATTTTAAAATATTAGCTTGCTCCAACCATACCTTCCTTGTTTCTGTACCACGCTTTTCAAAATCTTTTGCACTGTTTATTTATTGTGTTGATTTACATTGAATCGTTCCATGTGCCGAAACTATCTCAAATTGTGTTTACGATCTACAAAGGGAAATTAACTGACTGAGGACATTTGGAAAGAATTCGAATTTTTAGAAAATGCTGTGCTCAAAATAAAGTAAATGAGTATTGTGATGGTTTAGCCACGTAGAAAAAATTAGTGATGAAAGATTTACTTAAATAATTTGTTATAGTGTAAAAGGTAAGATACGTTCAGGAAGGCCTAGAAAAACGTGGCACGACCATATATGGTATATGTCAGCCTGAAAGAAGGAAGAGTGAAAAAAATCTTTATTATAGGAGAGTATGCATGACGAGGGGCGTGGAATATCAGAAACGATATATACGTACCAGGATAGAATGAAGTGGGATCTGTTTTACCTACCCCAATATGGACATGGGGTGATGGAGATAACTTCTCTGGTGTGTCGGAGGTGCTATGGCCTTTTGCAACGAAAACACTTTTAGAATTTCAATTGTGTAATTTTATTTGTATAATCGTTGAATTACATTGAAGTATAATATTAACAGTATTGTGGGAGTAATAATAACCATGATGTTAACATCGTAGTGGCTTTAAGAATAATTATTGTTGCCTCTGATATGCCATCCTATTTAAAGCTAACGTACGCACGACCCTTAGATAATTAAGAAGGAATTTGTCGGGTATGTTATCGTTGCCCTTAAGGTCAAATCGATATCAGGCGATTATTTGGAATGTATCGTTCGCTGTTTACTTCCATTTAGTGATGTGAAATCTTTATTGAATTTGGATGGTAAGCAGCTCCTGATAATTCCGACAGATAATAAATTTAAACATAATACATTGAGTTAAGTTTGACGTACGCCATTCAAACCGTTAGACTCCTTGTCGAAAAACACCGTGATGCCAAAAAAGACCTTCATATGGTCTTCATCGATCTTGAAAAGGCATTTGACAGGGTCCCTAGAAGCCTAATTTGGGCAGCACTTAGAGCCCATAGTGTACCAGAGAAGTATGTACTTGCCATCCAGGACATGTACGATAACGTGACAACGCAAGTGAGGTGTACTCCGGGAACTTCACCAGAATTTCCTGTAAAGTGGGGGTACATCAAGGATCGGTACTCAGTCCGCTACTGTTCATCTTAGTTATGGACTATTTAACTAACCAGGAAATGAACAGTCTCCTAAAGATCCTACTATTTGCAGACGATATCGTATTAATAAGTGAAAAACACGAAGACCTGCAAAATAGTCTGGAAAGGTGGAGAAGAATCTTGGAGGACAATGGATTGAGACTGAGCAGAAAGAAAACAGAGTATCTGTACCTACCATTCGAAAACACAAATGCTGTCACTCCCGTAATGCAAATGGATGGAGAAACATTACCAAATTGTGACTCCTTTAAGTATCTTGGGTCACTCATCCATAGCGATGGAGGATGTGCAGCAGATGTAACACATAGAATTAGTGTGGGATGGATGAAGTTTAGATCAATGACGGGAGTTCTATGCGATCCGAAAATGCCAGTCAAGTTAAAAGGAAAAGTATACCAAACGATTGTCAGACCCGCACTCCTCTATGGCTCCGAATGCTGGACGATGTATAACTCTTACTCTAGGCAACTAGAAACTGCTGAAATGCGCATGCTAAGATGGTCAGCAGGTGTGTCCCTAAGAGACAAAATAAGAAGCTCACGCATTCGTGGAAGCCTGGGTGTTACAGACATCAACAGCAAGATGGAGGAGAGGCGATTGAGATGGTATGGGCACGTTGGACGCAGAGCACTCGATCACATTGTGAACCAGGCAATTTCCACGGATCTTCCTCGAATAACAACCAGAGGAAGACCAAATAATTCATGGGCGGTTCAAAAAGATAACCTGATGCAGAGGCACGGCCTGGGGGACGTAGTCCGGGACAGAAGAGCATACAACCTGAGGACGAGGAGAGCTGACCCCAACAGTCTTCGCAGACAATGAGTTGGGATGGAGCCAGGGAGAGAGAGATAACATAGAACATGATATGGTTAACATTGATAAGCTTAACATTGGTTTGCATGATTACTTATAATATTTATTGGATGTGGATAACAGAGAATATGATAAGATAACATTGGTAGGGATACATTACAGAGGGTTGAGAACATGCGACCATTAAAATACGTCTATAGATCACATTTTATGAGATATGCTACAAAGAATCACAGTGGAGTGACTTAGGTAATCAAACGTATAGAATTGATTTATGGATTTCGTTTAGATGAGATGCTGGGAGAACAAAGTTTTAAATATAGTGACGTATGCACAACCTGCATTGTATAAATAAGCTAGGCCACGGAGGTCTAGTTCGATTCCCGGTGATACCCAAAGTTGATAAGACGGGCCGAGCTTAACAAACAATAAATAAGTAAATGATATAATGTTGAAACTCATTTTGATGCCGATGGCACTGGAAAAATAAAGTGTAAGAAACATTGACGTAGAATAATTAATTCAATTTCGGCGGAAATATTAAATATTGTTTATCGCCTCAAAATGTGAAAAGCCGCGATAAGGATAGCTTTATTGAATGCCAGCCCGACACGCTGCCAACTGGTGTGTGTAAGTTACATATACCATTTCGCCAAAACAAAAAAACTTTCAATAGTGATAGAAAGATAATATCTCCTTTCGAGCATCAAATTACATAATACATGCCCATTTCTTCCGTGTAAACCTGATTTTATACTATACTTTTAAAAGGGTCATAAAACACTTAATATGTGGTAGAAATACTTCAGTTGTTTTTAAGAACGTTAAAAGCGATACCGAAACGGAGAAAAAACCCGTCTCATTTTTCTGTTGGCGTGTTAGATGTGCAATTTCACTTTTTAAGTTGTAAAAAATATGATATTTTTAACCGATTTCCCGTTTTACGCAGGGCCTGTGTATACCTCTCGTATTACGTGTACTATTGTACATGTCACAAATTCCTGTTTCAAGTTTTGAAAACCTTTTTAATTTAGATATTTTAAAATATATTAGAATTGTTTTAAGTCTACTTTTTATGGCATTTCTGTAACTATATTAGCTTTAGAATACACAACGAGTTATAGCTATTCATGAGCAATATGGATATTTAGGCACTCGAAAAAAAAGTATTAATAATGGTTTTGTGCACATAAAATAACAAAAAAAATATTTAAAAGCCTGAGATCCTCAATGAAAAATAACTAGAATACTTTGCGATATTGAATATTCCAATAAGCATTTAAATTGGACTATTAAATTGTTAAATTCTCACGTAATGAATATACAATACCTATTTTTAAACTTTATAATGGATTCGTGTAGGTGGTATGGTTTTAATCTCATTACTAAATTTTATGTTAATTTTCAATGTCGTTGATTTTCGAACAGAGTATATTAAAACCAAATAGGTTAGTAGTACGAGGGCTAAATTGAAAAGTTCAAGGTGAAGTTCCCATTTTTACTTATAGGAATTGTACTTACAGGAATCTTGCCATAGTATAGTGGCAACATTTAAATGTCAGTGTGTCAATCATTTGTTGAACAGTTCAACTGTCACTTTGGTTGAACTTTTCGTTGTGCATGCCTGTGTAATTTTTCAAAATGAACGAAATTTAACACATTGGTTATTAAGATTATAAATACCTTCACAAACAGCGGAGGTCCCTAAGCAGATCCATTACAATATGAAAGAAACTTTGGGATTACAATGTCAGTAATACACAACTGTTAAAAGTTGGCAGCTGAATATAAAAAAGTGGTCCTGGGAGCATTAAAGATGATCCAGACTGGATAATGGAGATCGAAAATGGAATATTTATATTTTTTTTAGCTGTATACGAGATGTAGCCAAAATGTTTAATCATCGGACATTCCCGTATTCTTTTTACTCTTCAAGAATAATCTTTCGAGTAGCCGTCTATACAGCGGATCTTTCAAGTCGTCTATACATCGGATCTTTACCAGTTTGTGATTATAGATGAAACCTGGGTTCACTATCATACTCCAAAATTCAGACAACAGTCGAAACAATGGAAAATGTCTCATGTATTCAGCACCAACGAATACTAAGACGATCCTCTCAACCAACAAAGTGATGTCTTCTATTCATACGTCGTCACAACCAATTACTGAAATTCAAAAATCTGGTTTCGAGTTGCTTCCGCACCCTCTTTATTCGCTGGATTTGGTATCTTCTGACTTCCACCTGTTCACAATCTGGACAAACGGGTGGGGGGGGGGAAGAGATTTTCAATAAACGAGGAGAATGGATCTGCTGTTAACGCTTTTTTTAAGGACATCGACGGATCATTTTATATAAGTTGCATTGTGATTTGGAATTACGATGGATAAAGTACGTTGAAGTCAGAAAAATAAACACAAGAAGATTTACGTTTTCTTTCTTATTCAGGCCGCGAACTTTTCAATTCACCCTTGTATTAATCAACTATCTTTTAATTTTAAGTAAAATCGTGGTTATACGAGTATAAGTAATGGAAATATTTATAAACCTTTCAACAATAAATATAACGTTGAAACTTTTAGTCCTTCAAAGAAATCCATTCCATCCTGTTTGCGTATTATACATACAAAAGTATTGTTTGTGCATATTCAATTTTTTTTATACTAGTTCAACATTTCAGTGTCCACAAATATACATAATATAGAGTTTCATTATTAGTGAAATAATTCTTTTTTATAAAATTATAATAACTAATTTTACATTGATACGATGGCGTTTATTTATTAACTGGACTTATACTTTCATGATTTAGTCAAATAAAGGGTTTATATAATTCATAATTAGTAGAAAAGGTAGACTCAAAATGGGATTAAATTTATTTCAAAGATAACCTTTGATTTTAATTTTACACTATATATATATATATATAATTTATATTGTGATGACTATAGTTAGTCGAGGTAATTTAGTTAGTCGATACCAAATATGATAATATTAATGGATTCATGGAAGGCCTACGTTGAAAAAGCTGAAAAAAAACGGATGGTAATTTTCTTCCTACTTGCGCTTGAATAGTAAAAAATGAATAATACACTTCATTTACTGCATACAGTTTTAAGGTTTTTAATATACCCGTATTCGAGTGTAGTGATCTCTAGTATACTCCATAGTACTGTACGAGCTCCGTGACCTAGTTGGTAAGACGCTTGTCTCCCAACCAGGAGGATGTGGATTCGATTCCCGTTGGAACCCAGATATTTAAAAAAAATATTAAAGTCTGATTACTACTTAAGACATATTTAAAATCCTTCTAGTAGGTTGGAAAAGATTGACACACTGAAGATTGGCAATAAACTCGCTGGTTGTATTGTATACAACGAAAGTGTTATACAATACAATGGTGTGAACACATGGACAGCGAGAAAGAAATATTAAAAATACCTCGAGATGTGGTGTTGGAAGCGGATGGTCCGTATTCCATGTACTGTAAGGTGCACCAACGTTTCTTTCATCCAAGAATTAAAGCTTAGCGAAATACTTTTGACAACATGTAGGAAAATAGTTCTAGCACAATTTGGGTATATTGCTAGAAAGAATAACGAAAGTCTGGAGAAGCTGGTGATCACGGGGACAGTGCGGGAAAGCGTCCAAGATGGAGGGTATCATAGATGATAGATGTATCAAATAAAGGGTAAACAAATTCCTCTTAACGCTCTGCACTCAACTTGGAAACGGGAAGGATGGAGACAGACTGTGCACCAAATTCTAGATAAAGCATCACGATGGTCTGCATTGAGCATGCTATGAATAAGAAGACTCTAGCTAAGAATTGGATTATAAATGAATCACATGTGACATGAAAACACCACATTAATTCTAACCTGATCTGAAATATTTATAAGAAACCTTTTAAACCAATTAAGACCTGATCTGAAATATTGGTGTTAAGAAAATGTGATTCAGTTTTAAAGTTTTTTGGTGATTATTGACACTGAAAATATTTTTATGTAAATAAGAATCAGAAATGATGTGGAAAAGTGGAAAATGATACCAGAATATGACTGAAGCAAAATTAGTGTTAGGATATGAAGCATTAAATAAATAAAACAATAATCTCTTCCATTTGGGATATGATAATGTTAAGCGATAATAAGAATGACGATGTTAAGCGATTACTGCAAACATGTTTTATGTTACAATAAGTATTTATTTTTATTAATATGCTAGTTGTGTTGCTTTCAGGCGTAGGTGTATGAATGAATAATTAAAGCTGTATTTGCTATTTAATTGGTACACGTAGGTGGCAAATAATTGCGTGGATGTAAGTATTACTGAGGCTCATATTGGAATCAGATTGTTATATTAATATATTATTTCAGACACATATGTCGAATGGTAATGTATGCGAATTGCTGTATGTTGATGACATGGTCGTCGTCGCTAGACCTATCGTAGTCGAAGATCCTCTCGCCATTCCAACGTCAATTAAGTTTTATTATCTTTTCCTTTTTCTCATCCTTAAGTGAGTAAACCGTTACACTCCAACAAACTCACCGACCACACCGCTGTAGTGGATCCGATGGTACACTTAAAGTGAGGCGATCGGAGCACACTGGCATGCTTTTTTCCTTTTTTTTTTGTAAGAATGTGTATGACTGAGGTCATAGGTATCCTTATACCTCCGAATACTAGGCGGAAAAATTACCTGTGCCATTCGAGAGGATTATCACAGCGCAGGATTCGAACCAACGATTTTTTCCATGGAAGTCCAGTGCGTTACCGCGTGGCCATGCATCTGATGACATGGTAGTGTTAGCGGAGAACGATAATGAATTACGAACGAGTAGTTTGATAAGTAAATTGTATGAGGTATGTGAAGAAAAAGATCTGACATTGAATGTGGCGAATTCTAAAGGTATAGTGATAAAAAGTATGAGAAGAAAAGTATGTACGACATACGAATGAGTTAAGATATTCTGCTATTTAAGTAGTATTTTTTCCGTTGATAGAAGAGTAACAAGGAATATCATATGGCATGAAACGACATGAAACAAATTCAATGGGGCAATAAAACATACGAGTATATACTGGAACCGGGCACTCTGAAAATCTGCTTTGACGATAGTCGACCACAGTAATTTAGTACTAATTTTAATGTATGCGAATGAAACGTGGACGTGAAAATGACAAATGAGTCGAATAAATGCTGTAGGAATTCACGCAGTGAGAAGAATACATGAGGTGACAATGTTTGAAATAATGCTACATGAAGTGAATAGGGATTAGTACGAACTTAAGGCTATGTTGAGCAATAAAATGAAGAATAGCACTGAGATGGTTTTGGAATGTAGAAATAATTAATGAAAAAAAGATTAACCTAACATATATACGAGTATATATAGTGCAAATGTTAGTTGAATACGTGATAGAAGAAGACCAAGGAAAATATGGTTGAATCAAATTTTTATTTTTTGAAAAGGGAACGTAAAAGTCAAATAAATCGTAAGAGCTGAATGAGAAGGTATATGGATGTATTAGAGATGCAAGATGTTTGCCGCAATAGGAAAGTCTGCCACTCTATGCTCTCTGTCTACCCCGTCAGAGAAACGACGTGATAGTTATGTATTTATTTAAAGACCACAGTTGACATTTCATCAGAACATAGTCATTAAACGCACATTTGTTAGCGATTAATAATAAAAATGAAGAAGATATGAGAGATTGTGCACCCAGATTAATAATTACCCCGAGAACACCACGATATTGCAGTAGAAGCAAGTTGCATAACGTTGCAACACGGAAATCGATGCTGCACCAAGTGACTTGACCAAGCTCATAAAGCTCTCTACATGTTTCGGTGTAAGTGGGCGCTCGCTCCAACGTGTCATCTTCCAGAGTATCGCATTGAGAAGTCAGAGTCAGGTGGTTCGGCCTCTCCTGGTGATGTGCCTCCAATGTGGCGAGGCAGCCCCGGTAGAATGCGGCGCTGTAGGCTCGTGATAAGAGAGCGGCCGCGCCCACGGTTGCACGAGAGGGGGGTTGCATTTTCACTATGAGAGATATCATTGGCGTAGGTGTAATGAATGAGAACTAAAATAATATTTTAATTATAATAATCGTAAGAGTACTTTGGACATATAATGCGAGGAAAAAAAACATGAGACCCTAAAACTAATATTGCAAAGGAAAATTCAGGACAAACGAAGTTCGGGAAGAAAATCCATCTCCTGATTGAAGAATTACGGGAGTGGTTTCACTGTAGTACCATGTCTTTGTTCAGAGGTGCTTTAATGTCAAGATAACCATGATGATCGCCAACTTCCGAAGGGTAAAAGGAACTTGGCGAAAAAGAAAATGATTTTGAAAAATATTAACATGCAACCTCGTTTATAAAAAAAGATAGACAAACTTTATCTTGACCATGACATTGCTAAAGTCGAGCAGCAATATGTCTGGGAAAACTGAACGAATGGACAATGAAAACTGAAATTAATAGAAATTAATTCGTTGTACAATCAAACACCGAAATTCAAGATTCGTTTCGAGTTTCTCCCATTGCAATGATCTTGCTTAGGGTAGAGATGCCTGGAAGGAGAGGAGCAGTTCATTATTCCGGAGCTCTCAAAAGTTTATAAACATTAATTTATTTGAAGTAAAATTATGGTTATGATACTGAAAAAATAACTTAAAACTTAATATTGACGTATAAGTATTGATATAAAATAGAAAAAGACTAACCCAAAACAAGATGCAAAGCAATCAAATTCTCATTTAATTCATCCTGGTAAGAACTACTACTTGTCCATTTGACTCTTGTAAGAAGTAAAAGTCATTTGGAAATCCGCAGAGAATGTCCGTACTGATTGAAATGAGGAGTGAGAAACATTTCAATTCGTTTTTGCACGCTAAAAATAACTTAACATTCTGTATTCTGGTAAGCATTTCAATTTACAGTGCATAGAAAAGGCGGTGATATGATAACATTTGTAAAAATAACAAAGGATTAGTGCTATGTATTTTGTCTAGACTCGAGATATAATCACACAATCGATTAATTTACTTAAATTCAAATATTTAAGAAAATTAAAAATCTAATTTTTGAGAAACCATTTCAACCAAGAATATTTTTATTAGAAAAAAAAAACAATTTTACATGTAGCGTCTAGTGAAAGTTGAAGATCATCGAAGCTTTTACTCTCCACAGGTTTTTTTTTATTCGTCCATTTTATTTATTAAATTTAATCTTATATAAATTATTTATTTCTGTCAGTTAAATACGAGGCATATCCAGAAAGTAAGTGTACAGAATTTTTGTAGGTTACAATTTTTTTTATTTAAACAAAAAAATTACGTGGTTACCGTAGTACATATGTAAGCTATTTTTCGACATAGTCGCCATTCCTCTCAATGCAGGTGGTGAAGCGGGGTATCAACTTTTTTATGCCTTCCTCGAAGTAGTTTCCCGCCAACCCCTCCGTCCACTTCTCCACCTCCTCCTTTACCTCCTCGTCGGTTGAAAACCTTTTTCCACCCATGTGCAGCTTCAGGGAGGTAAAGAGATAGTAATCTGAAGGTGCTAGGTCAGGGGAATGCGCGGGATAGTTCAAGACATCCCATTTAAACGAGGCGAGCAGTTCCTTCGTGGCGTTGGCCTTGTGTGGTCTGGCATTGTCGTGCAGCAGTCAGACTCCCTTTGTCAGCATGCCTCTCCTCTTGTTCTGAATCGCCCTCCGCAATTTTTTTAGGGTCTCACAGTATCTTGCAGAGTTGATGGTCTCCCCTTGAGGCATATATTCAATTAAAATTATGCCTTGACAGTCCCAAAACATGGATGCCATGATTTTCTTGGCTGAAATTGTGGTTTTGAACTTTTTGGCGGAAGGTAAAGAGGTGTGACGCCACTGTTGAGACTGCCTTTTGGTTTCAGGCGTGTAGTGTGCAACCCAAGTTTCATCTCCAGTAACGATGGAGCGGAGAAATTCATCCCCATGGAGTTTGCAGCGCCTCAAAAACTCTTGCCCGGCATTATTTATTTCGCACTTGGCGGGAGATTGGGTTGACATTTTTCACGAAACGTGTTGTCGCGTCGACACTTCTCAACGTACTGACCTCGAACCGGTCTCGTTGCAGAGGGGAAGTGTCAGGCTACACGGAAGTGTAGCCAACATGTCGAAAATAAAATCCATCCGGTCGTGAGAGCCTAAGTACACTTACTTTCTGGATACGCCTAGTATATTTTTTAAACATTGATATCGGTCATCGAAACTAAGCTAGATTTTAATATTTTATGAACATGTTGATAAAATGTAATTACCAAATGAATAATTTATTCCTTCATTTATTTAAATTTTCACATATTTAACTTAAGTTCGATAAGTATTGATTAATCAACTAAAATATTTCTATCCCGGGATAAAAATAAATTTCATTAGCAAAGAATCATACCGTGGGCACGCCACTGGATGTACTAATGCAACTGGGATGCTTATAATGTGCAACAGAGCTTAGTACAATGACCCCGGAATGCACACGCCCATTGGTGATTGTTGTATTCATACTAGAACTTCGATAAAGTAACATTGCTTCAATTATTATTTTCCTATTATATTTTTCGTATTTTTTTGTTATATAACGATAATACGTGAGCCATTTTTTCCAGATTAATAAAACCTGTTATATTTCCTTACCAAGTAATCAATTATGTTTTTTAAAAGTCGTATATTCAGTTGGATATTGAATCACACATGATTCCAAAATGTGCAGTTTTGCATAAAGAACTAAAATGTTTACTGAAATTAAATGCTATGTCATGTCCACTTCCAAATTGGAGTGTTCCGTGTTCAAGGTCATACCGTAGTTTTGCTTGCATTATGTTAAAAAAATGACCATACTAAAGAATTGTATTATGATTAATACTGGCAAATATTGTAGTTGAACTATAATATAATCAACACTGGCAAATATGACCATATTGATAAGACTGGCCATATGTGGAAACCATATGATCAAGCCCGACAAATTTGTAACAATGTTATCAAGACTGGTAAATGTAGAAACCATACGCCTTTCTTCAATGGGTTTAAGAGGAACTCGTCTACTTTCACAGATCTCGTATTTTGTACATACAGGTTGTAAATCAACCATCTTGGTACACCCATTTCTTTCAGAACTTGCTGTAGGCATTTTCATTTGACGCAATCAAAATCCCCTTTGTTAGCATATAAAACAGAGTACCGCGGTAGACTTCAATTCTAACCAATAACATAAATTAAGCCAGAAAATTTAATAAATGTATAAAAAATATATTTATAGTACCATTAAGCTTTTATAAAACTTGTAAAACCCTAGTTATAATAATCTCGTTTCGAATTTAATTACCATAGACTCCATCAAGCAACTTTCATAAAGAAAAAATAATGAGGAATGTTTTATCCGTGGAATTAGATTTTCTCGTTTTGCCATTTTGTCAATTTCAAGAGCCATATTTTAAAATTAACATTCCGTTTTACTTTTAGGAAATCGGAGAAAATGAGAGAGTTTGTTCTTTTTTCCTATTCATTTATTCATTCATTAAATACATATACGAGGGTTGCTACTTAAGTTTTGAGACAGACAAGTAAAATAAATATTTATCATCGAAAATGGCTTTATTGTTTTTCAAAATACTCTCCATGAAGATCAATACACTTTTGCATGCGTTTGAACCAATTTTCAAAGCACTTTTTCCACTCCGAATGAGGTAACTTCAAAACATGCGTTTTGAACGCATCAACCGCTTCTTCAGGCGTCGAAAAACGTTGACCTCGCAATTTATTTTTGTTGTTCGGAAATAAAAATAAGTCATTGGGTGCCAAATCAGGGCTGTACGGCGGATGACCCATCAATTCGATGTTTTGAGTGCTCAAAAAGTCACTTGTTTGAACCGATGTGTGAGAGTTCGCATTGTCGTGGTGGAGAATGATCCGTCTTCGGCGGTTGGTTTTCCTCATTTCTCCGAACACTTCTGGCAAAAAAAATGGTGGTGTACCATTCATAATTGGCCGTACGACGTTCCACTAAAGGCACTGTTGTGACATGACCATTTATACCGAAGAAATAAGCCATCATTTACTTAGAAATGCTTCGTGCGTGAACATTTTTTGTTGGATTTGGCTCGTCTTGAAAGACCCATACAGTCGACTGCTGTTTAGTTTGTGGCTCATATGCATAGATAGACCCATGATTCGTCGCCTGTCACGGCCTTATAGACGTTTTTTGAAGCACCGCGATCGAATTTTTTCAACATTTCTTTGAACCAATCGACACGAGCCTTTTTTTGAGCGATTGTCAAATTATGCGGTATCCAACGCGAACAAATTTTTTTGACGGCCAAATGTTCATGCAATATTGAATGTTAGCGAGTGGAACTAATGCAGAAACATGCCTCAATTTCCCGATAAGTTACATGACGATCTTGCAATATCAGTTCACGCACAGCATATCGATGTTTTCTGGCACAACAACCGATTTTGGACGACCTTCACGAAATTCATCCTGAAGCGAACTACGACCACGATTGAATTTGAAAAACCAGCGAAACACAGTGGCCCGGGATGGTGCTTCATCGGCACACTGTTGTTGAGTTAGTCCACCTCGTAAATCATAAAAAATCATCGCACGAAAATGTTCACGATTTAATTCCATTTTTGGCTGAGATAAATTTTTCAAGTCACTGTAAACAACACAAATAGCACTCGTATGACAAAACTTTCTGAGTACGTATACCATTAAAAACGTCAAACTTTACGATGCTGATGGCAGATTGGAAGTATGTACACTGGTGTTGCCATATCTCAAAACTTAAGTAGCAACCCTCGTATCTGACGAGGATCAAGTATGATTAATTTCACGAATATTGCTTCTCTTGGGTAAAGAACCGTTTATTAATAAAATTTTAGTTAAACCTCTTTAAATACATATAACTCGTCCTAAGTTCAATTGAATTTTGGGTTTCGTATAAAAATCATTTTCTTTGCATTTTCCGGTGAGCTTGGGGGAGGTGAGCGCGCAGGGCTAGGCCTTTTTTTCTTTTTGGAAGCGGTCGGCTTGGAAGGAGCCGCTGGCTCCTTTGTTGGGGTCACTGGCGACTTTTGGTTCCTCTTTCGGGGGTTTGAGGCCACTTGCCAGTCCATGCCGGAGCATTCCGACCGGGCTGGTGATATGGGGCGAGGCGCGTATATAGTGGAGTCACGGTTTGCGACAACTACTGGTTCTGTGGAGGATGGCGTGGGGGAGTCGACGGACTTCCTCGTTTGAGTCTCGGGCTGGTCGGCAGGAGGGGAGGGAGTCCTCACTGCTTTACTTTGTGGAGAGCGAGAGCGAGACGAGAAGATGAGTTCACCCTCGCTCGATTCGGGTGTGGCTTGGAGTATAGTGATGTTTCCGTGTTTAAGGAGGTTTGATAGTGCTTTTGCGGCACGGTATTTCTGTTTTTCGGAACAATTTGGGTTTGCGTACGTAGCTTTAAGCATGGTAAATACTTCTCGCGCGGTTGGGGGGGCTTTAGGGGGAGTTGGCTCGGGGTGGACCCGCGTTACTTTTCGTTTGCGTCCTTTGTTGATTTGCCAGTGGGTAACATCAGCCTTTTTGGAGGACATCGTTGGTGAGTTGTGTTTATAATGACCGCAGTACACTCAATTTATGTATGTTTATTTTGTAATATTTTTAATCTGTTAATTATAGTGGGTTTGAAACCCGAGTTAGACCACCCTTGAGGAGAGTTTGCTCTCTAAACCCGAGTTAGACCGCCCTTGAGGAGAGTGTGCTCTCGAAACGCCGCTATATACGGAAATTCATTCCTTATTTGTATAAAAATATTAACTAGATGAATAAGAATGCTCACATATTCGTGTCAGATACCGAATTAAATTCCTATGAGCACTAATCATTTAGCAAAGATTCTTACTCATTATCTTATTCACTCGTTTTATAATTTCTGTATTAGCGTACTTCACAAATTTTTTTCGAGCTCTTTAATAAATTTAATTTTGACTCGTGTCCTTCGACTTGTAACTTTTTTATGACAGGGCGTATTTTTTAAGTAACGAAATTTTAGCTTTTCTAAGCAGCGTAGATAAGGCTTGAACATGAAAATGTTACATGAAAACAATGCGAAGTCTCTTTCACGGGATATAAAAAAAGACGTAAAAATTGTTGCGGAATGTAAAATAATAAATTAAAGTGCCCTCTCTTTTATGTCCTCAAGCATCTATCTATCTTATGATGTTTTTCATGGATTTTTATCATCTCGGATTTGTTTTTTTTGTGTTTTCGAATGGAATTTAGTGATTCGGAATAGTTTTTCCTCTTTGTTCTTTTTTAGAAATATTCATTTGATATCGTTAACGAAAATATATATACACAAGTTTATCAACATATTGAAATGGTCTGCGACAGGATAATACGGGTAATCATCCTTGAAGCTTTATAATAAATTTTAAGTGAACATTTTTGCGTACTCGTAAATTCCTTTTATTCTGAAATTAAGATACTATTTTAATATCCTCAGGTGATTCTTAACATATAATTTCACAGTTAAGAAATGTTTTTCAATTAATTTGATATAGAAAGGAGCATTGAGATGGTTGGTGTTGCCAGGTAAATAGAATAAATTATGAAAGATTTATAAAAATAACCCGTACGAGTAGTATAAAAGGATCGAGAAGTTCTAGAAAAACGTGGTATGACCAAATTAATTGAATTCTGAAAGAGGGAAAAGCAAAATGCCTTGATAATAGGAGATTATGCATGACGAGGTGTATAGACGTGGTAGAATAAACCAATAGGTACATTGCATGATGTTGACGAGTATATCTGTTTTTTTTTTATATTAGTTGTTGTTGTATACTTACAATGTATAATATAAAAGTTAGATTTTTTTTATAACGTTATTTATAAATTTGAATAGTTCATTTGTTGCGTTTTTCTTTATTTATTTATTTTAAATTAACAGAAAAGTTTACAAAGTCGATATATCTCTATCGTTTCCAAGCACAATGACGCAAAGCGGGCGAATTTAACAATAGTGTAGAATCCTTAAAACAGTACGAACAATATAAATACTGGTATTTTTGTCAAATATAATAAGTACCAAGAAATTGTCGATTATCAATCAACATTGATATCATATTCATGTCACCGCAGATTTAGAGAATAATTCTGCGCAAGCACTAATGAATAAAATTTTATTTAGACATACATATGATATGTTATGTACAATTTCCCCGTTGCCGTGTGGGGGAGTTTTTTTTTATAGAAATCCATTATATTTTATTTACGGCATCTTTAACATATTTTGGTTGGATGGAAAAGATTGCCACATAACGATAATTCTAACAGATTGTAATCTATACATCGGGATATTAAATACAATATACATATCAACACACCGTGTCTCGTGCGGGGTTGGTACAGAAAACATCTCTACACTTTTTTATCTTAAAGGGACTTTTCCTTCCTCAATATTCATACATCTCGCCATGCATAATCTATTATTCGTGCTTTTCACTTAACCTTCTTTCAAAACCTGGTCCACTTACGAGTAAATTAGTTTTCCTCAGTTTACTTTTTTCACTTTCATCATGTACTTCTGACTTGCATATTCCCTGTCAAGTTTTCGTTATTCATTTTCTCCGTATGTCCAAACCATCTTAACGCTCCATGCTTTACCTCGCTAGCTCATTTATGATGTCTTCATTCCACCTTCTGCCATACATTGACATTTGAAAAAATTTTGTTCGCACCTCCACAACGTTAATTTATTTTTATTCTTCTGCCAAATCCAAGTTTCACGTCTTTTAAGTATAGTAATTTTTTGCCACTTTAATATACCTACCTTTATTCTCGTTATTTTCTTCATATCAATCATTTTGAATCAGTTTCAATTTTATAAAATCCAAGGAATTGTGTTTAAAGAGAGTGGGTAGTTCAATTTACCGATTTGATTTATTAATAATGGAAAAAAATCGTGGATTTATTCTTTTTATAGGTATCTATGGTGTGTCGAGAGGAGTTACAAGCGGACGTTTCTTTCGCTTAAATAGTAGGTGTTTAAATGCAGTGTTGATTATTTACTATGTATGAACATATTTCAATTTTAGTATTTAATTTTATACAATGGTCAAAGATTACAAAAAAAAACACAAATAAAATTCAACATTAATATGTAAACATTAACAGTAACATTAACATCTTATACAATAGGAAAAAAAACAGTTTATGACGAACCTGCTAGAACAACTTCTTCACCATTACTATGTGTAGTTAGTTATATGAACGTCCATACAATTGCCCATCTTTTTAACAAAAAATAATGATTAATAGGACAATTAAATAGCGCCGGTTACAGGGCAATCTCTCATCAAGGGCGCTCTAACTCGAAGCTCGAAACCTTTATTGACAAACTAAAAATAATACAAAATAAATATATATTATACGAGTATATACAAATTGAGTGTAAGGATCGGAAAATTGTGGCTGAGGCCATGTATTTATCTGTAAAATCATAAATGTACAATATCTGCTTTATTTAATTTTTACTTTATTGTGATACAATCTTTAAGACTTATTGCCAGGTAGTAATCTCTTCTAATCAACTAGACAAAAACAAATAAAGAAGACTTGGTCACAAAAATATTCACATTATTTACTGTTCATTAGTACAAAATTCATCAATAATAATAATTTTATTTATCCGACCTAAATATTAATTTCTAACCTTTGATTTTCAAGATTGTTTTCATTGTTTTGCCTCATACGTTCTAACATTGAATTGAGATAACGACATAAATTACTTCCTTATAAAGGGGAGCTATGAAAAATTTGTATGAAATTTAAAGACAACATTTTCAGTAAAAAAAACAGTTAAGATTTAAGTATTTACTGTTAATGTCGGACTATGAATTTGAGCTTAAGGTTCGTCAAAAGTTATGAGTCAAAAGTAATAGACATTTTGCCATTTTATTGTTTTACATCCGATCTCAGTAAGTAAAATTAGTGTCATTTTCAAATATTGTTTTACAGGAAACGGCTCCGAAAAAGAAGAAATAATTACCTTCGAGTATAAATTCATTCAATCTAGATGTACATACGTCTGTACCTTCACGGCGTTTCGCTGTCGTAGTAGGGAGGGAGGACAGAGCACCAGACTTTCCTAGCGTGACACACATCTTATATTTATGAGTGGCATGTTTTGCTTCTCTTTAAATATTTCAGTCGATAAATACATCGTATAACCCACCATTTACTCTATTCATTCACCGATGTGAATACGAATATGTTTTCAACATATAAATTTTCCTCAATTCGTTCTAATGTTTGTTTTTCACCATTATTTCAAACACGTTCTTTAAATCTTTAAACGCGATCTTCAACGGCGTGATTTTATTGCATTTTTTTTGGAGATACCAAAAAAATAACAATACCACCACGCCATTTCCCTATCGGGGTATGCATAGGTGCATCCTCGCCTTCGTGTTCCTCCACCACACGTCCCACTCACATTTACACTGTATATTTGTTTTGTTAGTCTTTCCTCTTCATTCATTCGTTCTACGTACCCAAACCATCTCAGAGTACCCTTCATCCTACTGAAACATTCTTAAGTTCACATTCATTTCAGATAACTTCATTCTATTATAGATTCATATAATAATAATTATTATCAACCTAAAGAACATACTATACTTATTAAGAATTATGTATTTTTGGGAAGTTGGTAATTGGATGAGCTTAATAATATTCATTTTGATTAACAAAACAATGGTATGAAACCGTATTGCTCGAGGGTTTGGACATAATATTCCTTCAATCAAGTATAAACGCCCCCTTACCCAGAAACAGGTAATAAATACCCTGCGTAGGGGATAAGTAGGAACATAAATACCTTATTATTCTCGTTTTTGGTATAAAAATAAGCGAGTAGTTCCAAATGTTGGTTATCCTCAAAATCGAATTTTAAATCCTTGATTGCATTGTATTACACTTTCTTTGTATACAGTAATAACCTAGCGGCTTTATTGTCAGGTGGCAACCTTATCTAACCAATCAGAACGGTGTTTAAACAAGCATTACGTGAAAACCAGGCTGGAACGCTTTATAAAAATCTGGGTACCAACGGAAATCGAAACCGCAACCTTCGGGTTAGAAGGCAGGCGACTTACCAGCTAGACTACGGAGGAGATTTTTTTTATATTTGGTTGGAGACTGTCCTCTTAGGGCCTCTTTGTGTAACAGGAGAAATCCGTGCAAGGTGGATAAAAAAAAAAAAAAAAAAAAAAAAAAAGATCAATATGACCTCTTCTTATTTGGGGTAGACTGTAAGAGGCAGGTAGTAAATAAGACTCCTGGATGAGCCGTTTTTAGGGATTCTCCAGGACTCGGAGCTGTTGGGTTAATCTCCAAACGGCTTTAAAATATATTATTATAATAGACATAGATTGTCTCGTAGTTGGTTTAGCCACGGTATCGATGGACATAAAGTGCTAGGCTGTAGACCGACCTGGATGGAGGCGTTTTATGATATCCCCGTGTTCCTAATTAACGAATAATAATGGATTGAGGATACAAATATTCATTCGAAATTGTCTACAAATTTATGTTACTCCATTGACTTTCATTGATATTTAGTTCAAACATTTAATTTTATTTTTACTGTGACAACTCCCATTTATTGTAGAACGAAACAAATGTTGACTATACCAAATAATTTCTTTTTAAATATTTATAAAAAATCCACACAGCTCATTCAAAGAAATTTTTGATGTATAACATTCAGGAACAAACTCATCTATTAATTAAAGAAGATCTTTCAATATGTTTTTAAAGAATTAAACTACAACACAAACGTATTTTTCAATCAATGTTAAAAAACTGAGTTATCAATCTTTGGAATTATTATACAAGATTTAAGTTTTTCAATTATCTCTTAAATATAATATTATCGTACGGAAATATCTTTATTTCCGGATATATTTAGATTTCTTATTTATATCATCTTTTTTGCCCACCGTTTTCCCCTGAGTTTGGGTTCTGTCAACTTCACAAATTTATTTTCAACGCATATAGTAGTTGTACCGTTGCCGAAATCACTGTTTCTCAAATAACTTTTGGTAATTCAAATTTTTTATGATGTCCATCGACTTGACAAGTCATGTTTTTGTTAGCAAGGTTTTCTTTATTCTGTGTTTAGAATTATTAAAATCCCGAGTTTACATGATAAATTCTTCCTAAAATTGGTTATTATCCCATTATTATTATATTATAATCAATATGAATTTAGGATCCACCCAACACTGATAAACGATGTTTATTTTAATAATCACTCTTATTTTTATCTATGCTTCAGTTATTTAAAAAACGAGACGTTTGTGAATTTGATACTTACATACTGATGAATCGACTACCATCGTGACCTAGTTGATAAGACGCCTGTTCTGCAACTCATGGGTTGCGGGCTCGATTCCCTTTGGTATCCAGATTTTAAAAAGAGGTTCCAGTTTGGTTTACGATTAAATATACTGTCCAGTATACAGCGAAATTGTCATACAAAACAATACAATGTGTTAAACATTTTTTTCTTCTTAACCCTGAGAGATCGGCGCACTGCTATAGCAGTGGAAGAAATTTGTTCTACCCTTGTATTCTAAATGAATATCATTCATTTAGAATCCAAGGGTACATATTCTAAAATATATTTATGTTGTAAAAATATTTGTTTTTTGTTTTTTTGTTGTTAA
The DNA here is from genome assembly GCA_949825065.1 of Odontocerum albicorne. Classification (NCBI taxonomy): domain Eukaryota; kingdom Metazoa; phylum Arthropoda; class Insecta; order Trichoptera; family Odontoceridae; genus Odontocerum; species Odontocerum albicorne. Next base: position 21,293,109 of record OX463850.1, read on the forward strand.
AAATAAATATTTATCACGAACGTCCGAATCGTAAATATATCTTAGCACTAGATAGACAATAATATTTTTTTCTCGTAGCACTCTCAGGGTTAATTGCCATCGTTTGTAATTGTTAAAAAAATAATAAGTCAAAAGATAAGTAGGATTCATAAATCCACCTCATTTTTATGTATCGTGTAAAAAAATTTAAAATTTCTTTAAGAGGAAAAGTTTGGGGACAACTGGTGACACTTTTTCGCCGTGTGCAAAAAACGACCCACATCGGAAGAAGGTAGTTTCTACTCGGCCAGGTCCATTGTGAATAGCGCCGTATGTTTTTTCCCTTCCGCAAAAGCCGTCCCTTTTTCCTCTTGGAAAAAAGCTACAGAATAGACTCCGACAAAAAAGAACATTACGTCTTAATTTCTCTCTCATTATCGCTGCTGACTTCTGACCTTGTTCGTTGAAAAAAGGTGCTCATTATTATTCACACCAAAGGCTGTTTAAAAAAGTCACATTGATGATTCTGTTGCAAGTGATTGTCGCTCGGGTTTCATTCAGAGAAAATATTTGCGTCTTGAAAAAATAAATATATTTCAATTTTTTATATAAAATTTGAGTCATAAACCTTTTATAAAATCCGAAAATATTCATAATGAAATATACTATTTATATTAAATAATTTTGTACTGTTAGGTTCAAAATTTTCCGGCCCGAACAAGCTAGAACATGTATAAACATAGTCACATTAATTTTTCTATGGTGTTATAACCTTAAGTGATTTTCTTTAAGGAAAAGTAAATAACTTAGTGAGCCTTGGGCTTATGTATACTACCATACATAATTTTAATATTTAGCGCTTCAACCCATCTACCGGTCTCTTCAGTGTCAGCATATTCCAGTCCTAAACTATATGCATCGTTTCCTCGATCTGCCTCTTAGCCGCCGTGCCCATTGAACCTCCAATTGGATGCTCTTACATTCTCTATTTTTCACAAGTGTCCAGCTCAACGTAACTCCTTTGAGTGTTTTCAAAGCTTAATTTTACGAACCCTATAGAAGTAAATATACCACGAAGGATAAACAAATTCAGAGCTGAGTATGTTATAACATGTATGTACAAATACCTCACCGGCTACGCCATCGTATGGTCAGGCGATGTTATAATTATAATTTAATATCTCTACCCTCAGTAGCTTTAAGAAGCGACTGAAAAAACTCTTAATTTCTAGTCAGTAAAATAACGTGTTTCATTCCTGATTTTTCTTTTCCTTTCCTCTCCACCATCCCTTCCTTTCCTTTTGATTAATGATATCTCACTTTATATGAAAAATAATGTTCGGGTGATTGTCCGTCTTTGTGGGGTTCGTGGGCATGTGCTCACGTATGTGTTTATGGATTTCGTGGGGATGGATAGTCATTTGAATGTTTTATGCGACCATGTAACTTGCTTCGTTTACTTTTGTCTGGTTGGTTGGAAGAGATTGCCGCCTGCCAATAATCCCGCCAGATTGTATTGCAATAAAATTGTAAAATAAATTAGTTTGTCAACTAGAGCCCATAGAAGACGTTTTGTTTCATTATATTCTGAAATGCTTAAAATTTAACATCGCGTGGCTGGCTATCAAGTTTCGTTCAAAATACATAAGGCATGGAAATATGGAGAACGGGACAAGCCAAATAATATTATTAGAGGTTGTCAGGATACTCGATTAATTGATTTCAACGAGAGAAACACCACGGTTACTGGCGAGTATTATGCATTATTAATGGAAAAATTAAAACGTGTACTTCTTGGTGATTGTGTATCTTCATCTACCGATTCCACGTCTTTGGCGTTCCCATTGCAAGTTTTCCTCTGAGCGTCGTCTTCAAGACTCTGGGATATGGTTATCCGATATTCTCAATACCTGGTCTCAACCAAGTCAACTGGGATTTGTCAATCCATAGAGTTTTGAGGTTCAACTGATAGTTCTAAAATTGGCGTTACGGCTTAAGACATAAGTTTTTAGCTCACATTGTACCTTTGTTATTCTATTATACGAGTATGATATATCAATACACAACATATTCTTGTCAGTGCACGCATTTTAACCGAATTTACTCGGCTCCTTTCACTCATTTTCCACTTCCACGTTTTACTCCTGACGTCAGTGTTGGCACTAATTCGCTGTTGTTGTGGACCATTATTTTAAAAGGTGAGGCATATTGTCAAACCAAGCAATATCAATATCTGCCATAATAACATTTATCACAAAATGGAATTTAAACAGGTAATTAATTAAAGAGACTACGATCCGATCCGATCCACATTGAATTGCACAACCTAAGATGATGTTGATGAACCAAAACTCATTCACAGGATATTTCTGATATTTTCTATTGTTGTCGAATATTTTTTTAAATAATTTTGCCGTCAGTTTGTTCTTTTCGCATTTACACCTTTGTTTACTTACTAAGTTGTATTGGGAACATCCCTTGGGATATTCCTCGGTTTCTTTTATACCTCGAATTAAAATACTGCGGAACTTTGCAGCTAGGGTATTTTGGATATATTAGAATTTTGTTTTTTGATCAGCGATAAACAACTTAAGCTAGTCGTGGGCCAAGTTTTCCTCATATATCGTATACTATTAATTTAATGTACTTCAATTTCTTTCGGTTTGCAATATTAAGGCTCATTTAATTTCAGGTTTGTTTTTTCGGCATATCTAAGGATACGCACGTATTCAAATATATAAATAATGTTTAAATCTTCCAAGAATGAAGTTGTACAGTATAAGTTGTATGAATAAAGAAGTAAAAACGTCCAAAGTAACAAACAGTAACAAATATGTAAAAGAAATTAATTAATTTATAATAAAAAATCATCATTACCATCATGGTATGTACCTTTTGGGGTAGGCAGAGAAGAAAGATCACTTAATTCACATCCAATTTATCTCGTAATACATATGCTTTCTCGTTTCTCATATTTGTGCAATATTTTTTAGTTTAAATGTATTGAGTTTGATTAATGAGGGTTTCCAAAAAGGTAGTCTTATTTTAGAAAGTTTATTTTTTTATTGTAAATAATAAATTGCCTCATGGTAATTATGTATTGTTTACAACTATTTTGATTCAATACAATATTTGTCTACTTGGTTCAGAACGGAAATCGAACCCAAAGTTTTGACATAATATTCAATCAAAAAACTACAGTTAAACCTCGGGCCATGAACGCCTCTAGTCAGGAACAAATCGGCTTACGAACACAATTTCCGAACAAATTTTGACTCGACCTGCGTACAATGCCTCGGGTCATGAATTAGTTGTAACGACTAACGGCGCATTACGCAATTACGCATTAGTTGTTCTCAGGTGCGCGCGTTGTGAACATTGTTTGTCGTTGCGTTCGTTGTTCTTGATACATTTTTTTTTGCTTTTTATATATATAATATACAGTATATATAAAATATATTTTGCATTAAATTAACCCTCATTAAAATGATCCCAAGAAAATGAAAGTAGGTTTGCGAACATTTCGGCTCGCGAACGGAATCAAAGAACGAATTAAGTTCGTAACCCGAGGCATCACTGTAATTCATAGTATAAATTGACGAGTAAGTGACTTTCCAGTGGAGATTTTTTTAATATCTTAATTTAAATAACTCATTAGGAAGAATTATATTAAAAGGACCATTTATTCAGCACCGTTTAGAGGAGATTGCCCTCAAGAGTACCCGAACCCAGATTGTTATTGACAGATTGTAAATGTTACAAAATAAATGTATATATATAAGTTGAGTGTAAGGATTAGAAGGTGGTGACTGCGGCCATTTGATTAGATATTTCACCACATATGCATTTGTTTAGAAAAATATATTTAGTTAGTAAATCGCAAAAAAACTTACCAAAGGGAAACGAACTACAAAGAAACCTTTGTAGATCTACCGATATGTGATGAAACAAATTCGGCTTTAGGTGTAGTGTAGTGTATGTGTGTAGTATTCATATAAAATCATAAATTTAATAAATGTATTGAAATTTTCTTTTTCTTTTAAGACATAAACATCTTTTGTGAGGTACGATACATTTTATTTTTATCGAATAAAAATATATGTAAATCAAGATAATTCTGTTTTGGTACTTAATAATAATTTTATTATGCCGACTTCGGTTTTTTTATAAAAAAAATCACCAAAAATGTCGACAACTGTGCTGGAACATAAATATATTACCTACTATATTATTTTATAAATATTCGTTAAACCTATTATTAAAGAATAAATACTTTAAAAAATATAAACATAATTCGGATAAAATGTTAGCTTTAAATAATTCCTGGGTAGTATTTGATCCGCATGCCGTTGGTTACTTATAGCTGATTTTAGAAATAAGGCGAAAAAGATCTGAAGAGATTATTGAAAGACTTAGCTTTAGAAGTGGTTATTCGCGAAAATGGGGGTTGAAAATAAATAAGGTGTGAATAGGTCGCGATTAAGGAACACCAGGAAATAAGCTTAATCACATCCATAATGAAATCAGGAAAGTCTAACAGTTTATAATACTTCCTTTGAATGCTGCTTCATCTCACCTCTGCATTCTTAGTACGTTTTCATTAGTTAATCCGTTTATTATTATATAATTTTGAAGGAATTTTGATTGTATCAAAGGGAAGATTTAACCGTAATCGTTGAGGAGATATTCATTTTAAATGTGCCAGAAGATTTAATTACGAAATTAGTATCAAGGGTATTTTTTTTAATAACTTTCTGTACCAGATTAAAAAATATATCAAAATAATCTACTAGGAAAAACAAACGTGATAGATTAGCACCGCTTACTCGTACATCTTAGAAGAAGGTTTTGGGCTCGTATGCAGCCTGCAATAATGTTTATTTTATTACATCGTCAATTCAATGGGCGACATTTGGCGTAATTTTTTTTATGTTATGAAAAATGTTTTCCTCACACGTATGTAGGTACGTGTTGCTAAAATATATTTGTGTTGAAAGAAATGTTTTTTTTTATATGTCTGAGTTATTTGATTCAAATACGCTCCAGTTTTATTGTTTTCGTATTGATGCAATTAACTAACACCACAAAAGAAACATTTCTAAAATAATAGGTACAAACATAGCCTTAACTTCTCGCCTTAACTAAATTTAATTTTCAAGATATCCCGATGTGTGTGTGTGTGTGTGGAGAAAGTGCGAAAACCCTTAACCACGTGTTCTTTGAGCACCCTTGACGCATATCATATGTTTTTACATTTTTCTAAATACATATTTACCTTATATATCTCACCTTATTTTGTTTGTGTATGTTCTCTCTCTCAATTCGTCATTGATTTGTTTACAAATTTCAAATGTTCTCATTAATCATTTAATATTTCATTTTCTTTTCTTCACTTTTGTCATTGGCACAAATCATCCACACGTAGGATAGATTGCATTGTTATTTAACAAACAAGCATACATTTTTAAATTGAAAATATTTTACAGATTTAATTTTTAGTTTGAATTTAAGGCTGATGTGTTGAGTAAGATGAAGAAAAAAAAATCTCGAAGATGATTTAGGCACGTGGAACAAATGAATGAAGAAAGACTAACAAATGTATACCGCGATTTGAGAAATGGGAAGCGTGAGAGAGGAAGACTATGGAAAGTATGATTGGATCAAGTAAATGATATTTTGAAACATGGAAACGTTGAAAGTTAGAGAAATCGTGGAAGTTTTATGAGTTGGTGTTTGCATGTAGAAGAAGCGAAGGATGTGTCTCGAGATATGAAAGTCTGGCGCTACGTCATATCTGCCTACCCCGACAGGTAAATGGCACGATGCTTTGTGTGTTAATTTTTAGTTTGACTTGAAAACCTCAAAGCAAGATTCTGTAGTGTATTACAGGTTGTATGGTATACGTTTGAAGCGATTGATACATCACTTTCATATGAATTGATATACCAAGTTGTTTTTGTGTGCATAACTTGTCAAATAGTTTTAAATTAAAAAAAATCCAGGTGTATCAAGCTTAACTTCCTTAACAAGTTCGTAAATAGTGGGGGTCTTCGAAAATGATCACGGGTGCAATATCTGTTATTTGTGGAATCCCTTGTAATAAATTTGCCATGTACGATGTGCAGTTCATCTACAATGTATTATTTAACTCAATTATGTAGTTCTTCGCGCAGCACTCAGCAACAGCACACGGTGCCCGTAGTTGACTCAGGCGTGTCATAACATAATCTCAAATATTCATCAACTCATATAGAAACCTTTATGGAGTCCCCCTCTAATGCAGACGCGATAAGTGTGTCGTAAGCCTTAATTATAATTACGAGCTTTTTGCAACGTTAAATATTACATGGGGGTTATCGTTTGCCTTATATCTATGCTTATCATATATTTTTTTGTCGGAAACGGAAATAGAAAATAGTATAAAATAATTTACCATACAAATAAATGGAAGTGATGTATTGAATGTGAGGAGGAGATGTGTTTGAGTAGAGGAAGACCAAGGAAAGTATGGTAGTATCAAATGAAAAATATTTTGAAAGAAGGTAACGTAAAAAGTCAGAGAAATCTAAAGAGTTGTATGAGAAACTAAGTGTATTTATATTAAAGAGGTGGACGATGTACGAGTATGTCGAGTTTGAGAAGTCTGGCGCTGTGTCCTCTGCCTTCTTCGATAGGGAGATGGTGTGACAGTTTGTTTGTATGAGATGTACTTGTAAAAAGACATTTTTTCTTACGTCGGTGAGTATAAAATTACCTCAAGATTGGATCTTCACCTTAACAAACATTTATCTTTTATTTTTCTTCTCTTGTAGGCGTTTTTTTAACAATATAAACTACATTTCAAATCCCTTTGACATACCATATATTCTCGAGTCTAGTCACGCTTCCAGTCCCTTTCAGAATCTTCACCTAAATTTAATATGACAATTTATTATTGTTTACTGAAACACTTCGATGTGTGTCACTTCTTAATTTATTTGTCTAAACACATTAATAACAAACATGTTAAATTAGTATCATTTGTCTAAATGTGTTGTTTATTTTTCTTTCAAATATTTTTTCTAGAAGTCGATGCAAATGTGTCGTCAGTCATAAATGCTGGTGAATTGTCGTCACTCAACATGTATGAAAATATTCTTTAAAGCCCTCTACCATTTTCAAGAAAGTAAAACTTTAATTGCTTTAATTGCCGAAGATTTTCATTCAACTGGGATAGTTCCAGTCAAACCGTGACGATTGGTGAGCCTTCTGGTATACCATATAAAGCGATCACTTGGATGCTCGTTTTCCGGTTTTCAATATTTTAAAGGAGTACACGATTTGTTTGAAGTAAACGTGTAGATTTCCCTGTTTTTCTCCTTTCAAGTTTACTTTTAATTAAAAAGCTTCTCTCGTCTCCTAAGAATATTCTTGTTCTTATAATTTTACCTGAGGGAAATTTCTTTAAATATATATTTTTTGTTCCTTTTAAAAATCATCCCCGTGTCTTGTTAATATTGTAATTATCCACTTCTCTTTGATGTTTGCGGAAGATGATATTTTCTGTTTTATAATATTAAAAATAAACAATGGAAGTGCATTGGTTTTTCTTTGATAAGGTAAAAAGTTGTTATAAATTTATAAAGTGCTTATTAAGGAGTGGGCAGTTTAATTAGAAAGTGGAAAGGAATTTTCAACCTCAATATGAATAAATTTTGTATAAATATAAATTAAATAATGAAATTGGATAACGTTACACAAAAAAATTGAACAAGCTGATAGTTAAAAATGTTCTCGATTTGTTTCAAAGAAATTTTCTTGGATATCAAATATACGTGTATATTTTACTTATCTGAAGTCGAAGTAAGTTCGAAGCTTCTAGAAAATTTTCCTAATTTATTTTTTGCTCTCTTATTTAGAAATTATGTTTAAAACAAAGTTATGAACTATACAAGAAAATATTATGACATGCATAGGAGGTTCAAGTAGGGAAACATATACTGCTTTTTAAATGGTGTCGGTTTTATAGGTATGCCCAGTTCAAACAGAAGTTGGTAAGCCGTAGGTATAGTACTCGTAGGTATAGTACAATCTCATGAAAATACCAGGGCCTCAACAGCCTTAGTCTGCAACGTTCAATGGGCAAGAACTGTTTCTGTTAACGCACTAACTACCAATTAAATACAAATCAATCAATATCATCAGCCCAGATATAATAATTCAATTTTAGTAACCAGCAGTTTAATTATTGTACAAAAAAAATTAATTATTCATAAATTATCATTGAATGGAACTTGGGATGGGATCAGGGTCTGTTCTAGACTTAAAACAATTGCTCATGGCTGCAACTAAGTCCAATATGAAAACTGTTGTCTTTATGCCCGCCCATTTATAGAACAACGATTTGAAATGTCACGTCATTTACAAAATTGGTGACGCACACTAAGGGTTTAAAACATGATTGGATTTCGTAAAGCGATAGTAGAAACTCTAGATAAAAATATTTTTCTAATTTCCATTATTTCCGGGGAACGCAGAGAGAACAGAGCGCCAGACTTTCCTATCACGGCACACATTCGCCTTTTCATACAGCTCTTACGATTTCTCTGACTTTACGTTTCCTTTTTATAATAAGAATATGTGTAAAAAAGTGAAAAGGGTTCAATCTTCTGTAGTCATGGATTCATCAACCGATAATATATGTAAAAAAAAAAAAAAAAGAGATCCTTGGTAGTCATGAATTCATAAACCGATATGTGTAAACAAATAAAAAAAGTTCAATCCTTGGTGGTCACGGAGTCATCAACCGATATGTGTAAAAAAATAAAAAGAGTTCAATCCTTGGTGGTCATGGATTCATCAATCGATATGTGTAAAAAAGGAAAGAGTTGAGTTGAAATTGAAGAGTTCAATCCTTGGTATTCATGGATTCATAAACCGATAATATGTGCAAAAATATAAAGAGTTCTATCTTTGGTGGTTATGGAGTAATCAACCGATAATACGAGTATATGTAAAAAATGAAAGAGTTCAATCCTTGATTATCATGGATTCATCAACCGATATCAATTTTGTCAAATTGAGTGAATTGATCAATTCCAATGTAATCTTGTTACCATATTGAATTTTTGAAACACGTAAAAATATATTTTCTCTATGATACGACGAGAGGCATGTGAATGCAAAAGTGCATGTGTATCATATTTATTGGCAAGACATGGCACCCCTTATGTGTCTGCAGCGGGAGTCAGCTTCCTTTATCCACAACACTCGTGTCGTGCTGCATATTAATCAGTGTCCGTAACCGTCATTCTCTTGCTGCGCACCAGAGGCGTTAGTATAATACTATTTATTTACCTGTTTGGTACTTTATTGCACAATGTACCATACAATCTGGCTTATGTAGTGCCGTGCCACCTGGTTAGCTAAGCAAACGTTTGAGTAGATTTTTTTCTCTTTCAATGACAATACTAGACGGTGCATCTAGTCGAGTCAAATATTTTATATGTCTATTATATCAAAATCAGTTAAGTGATAAATTGCTCAAGTTAACTTACGCCGACCTTCGTATTCTAGTTGGTTCAATTCCCGATAGTACCCAAAAAAAATGAAAAAAGGTCCTAGTCTGGAAAATTTGTTCGTTTGTTAACAATGGTCACGCGTGTTAGAAATATCCGAGTTTTGTTACCTCTTCTATATTTTAACACGAGCGATGATGAACTGCGAATTTCGGTCCTACTTCAGTGGTTCTACACCCAAAAACTCAATTAATGAGACTGAAGAAAATGCTGTCTCCCGGCTACGCTCTTAAATATGTCCCCACCACTTATTATGATCTTTGAGGTGCATCCTACAAATGAATCAATTTTATAATATCTTGTACAGATATTTTCATTTACAAGTTTATTTACATTTTTTCGAACTGGATCATTTTAAACTGAGAAATGTAATTTTGCACTTTTCCGGTTTTAAACAAATGCTTAAACTTTTCATTGGATAATTTGGTCAGGTGATAACAGTTAATGTCGGCGCCATGATTTATTGCTAAGTGTGCTTGTTTAGTTTCCAGACGTCCCAAGTTCTCGACAGTGCCCGGACAAATTTTACTTATGAAAACTAATACATGTTCTTATCTGAGATTACATATGAGAACTGATTATGTTCTCAGCTGAATTGTTGTCCAGGCGTTAAGTTATTGCCTAACATAAATGTGGATTTATGAAATAGCGCAATTCGTAAACGCTGTGTGGAAACATAAATTCCCTAGTTTTTTAGATGTATCAAAAATATTAATTTGCTGTTATGTCGCATCTGACATTGCCCGTTTTTTCGACTCCTTGCTTAGTAGGATTCACCACGTACATCGTAGGAGCTCTTCGAGTGATCATTGGTCAATAATTGGCGCCAGAGAAATAAATAAATCTTAATGTAATTTATTTTCTTTCAAATTCTTCACCAAGTAACCAACTACGCCACTGAAAGCGTACAGTCTTCCTTAATATATTTAGCAATTCATCATTTTTATTGCATATTAATTGAATATAATTGGAAACTCGGCGCTAATGATAGATCGATCGTACACCGCCCGCCCGAAGAATGTGCCAACACTTTTTCACATGATACCACTTTGGTATTCTCGCGGGGTGTTCTGCTATAAATTATATGAGCTATTATTTATTATCCTTTGATATTTTCATCGCGAAAAGAATACAATTTCGTTTGCAATATAAACGTATAAATCGTCGCGAATTATGCATCACATGAATTGAATATATTTATAACAGTATCTAACAATGACAGGATAATTTTTTTATCATCACTTTTGCGGCTCCAAGTCATTTGAAGGGCATATTTGGTGTGTATAGTTTTATTCAAATTGGAATCCAAAACTGTTTTGTTTTCGTCGTGACTTCGCAATATACGAGTACTGTAAAAATAAATTGAAAAAATAATTGTCAACTGTAAATACTATATGAAAGAGAAGTGTCAAGATGAAAATTTTGTAAGTAAGCTAAAACATTTTTTAACGTAATGTTTGATTAAAAAATACTTTGTTATCATAACCATCACGCCATACCTCAATCTGGGTAGACAGAGATAAATTATCTCCACTTAATTCTTTTCCTAAGAAATTATCCTAAGTTAGCGCCTCTAATCGGCGCTATATAAATTGTCATTTTATAATTATTCTATCTTGGCACGCATCTTTCGCTCCTTATTTATTACATCAATTTGTGGAATATTTTGTTATTCTGCCAATTAGAGGAATAACAAAAGTAATTCATTTTTAAATATTCCAATGCAGAGTTCCACTAAGTTAAAGCCGAAACCTTTAATAAATAATTTTCAACCCTTTGTTATGGACTAACCTATCTCCAACAAGAATGGATGTAATAATTTTGGACTATTGCTAGTAAACTGGTGTCTCGGATGCTTTTATGTGTTATGAAGTGTGTCCCGTTTAACAATTTTATATCAAAATACTAAATTCGAATATCTTTTCATATTTACAGTTGATAATCGTCGGTGTGATTTTTTTGTTGAACTTTTCTTTACTGTGAATTTTTTTTTCTTGTTTATTTTTTTTAATCTTTTGTTGTTTATAGTTAAGGCATTAACGTTGTTGAGGTTTAAAGACATTGTAATTTATTTTTATCAAACACTGTTTATTCCACTTTTTTGTGACGGTATAACCTAACCGGTAGGGTTATACCGTCACAAAAAAGTGGAATAAACAGTGTTTGATAAAAATAAATTACAATATTTTTAATCTTGTCCAAGATCTCAAACAAAGTCATGACATCCGTTTGACATGAGCTTATATGTCTTACAAGAAGGGGTGGGGTGTTGGAGATGTTTGGGTTACGTATTGAGGATGCCGCCCGGTAGCTGGTCAAGATCTGCGATATTCTATCGCCCGCAAGGACTCGCCGAATCGGACGCTCATCCTTCACCATATACTGGTGTTACGATAAGGAGATCCGTAGTCTCGACATAACGTGGGGGGACGTGGAGTGCCGGGCGGTGGCTGGCTGTACCGATCTCGATATCCCTGTGTTTCTGATAGAACGTATAAGATGATAACGATGAAGACATATTAATTCAAATATAAAGGAAATAATAAAAAAAAAAGTTTATAATGAAAAGAGTTGCTTGATTCTGCAGTTGCACTTCGCCGCTGAAGGGCATTTAACACTTAAATTATTTATTTCCTTTCGAAAACATTTGTAGAAGAAAGCATGTATTATAATATATGCATTCCTCGCGATACACGATTTCGCTATAACGCGGTGTCAATAAAATTAACATTTTTAAATAAAAAACCTATTTTAATTTCGCAATTAAACGTTGTGAACTATGAAGTTGCTAGCGCAGAGCGCAGCGTACATTATTCAGTCTCACTCATAGAGAGCAAATAAATGCTGCCCATGAATTCACTATTCGGTATTTCCCGCATCTGCTTGTATTAATAAAAACATATTTGGCAAGAAAGCCGCAGAAAACTTGCCAAGGGAAGATGCACCTCCTAAAAAGGGCGTTCTTCTAGTGCGTCCTGAAGGTGCATACGCCAACTTCTGCAAAGTCGAATTTGAAATAAAATTAGTTTTTTGTTTAACATTTTTAGGTTCCGTTTTTTTTTTCATTTGGAACCAATCTCTTTCTTACCCAGATTAAAATAATTCACTTTAAGCGTTTTTATAACTACGCAAATTTCCCTAGAATTAACAAATTGTGTAAAGCGTAGAATACCTGTATTTGGAATGTAAACGATGATATTGATAAGTATGTAAAGTGTATTATTTCAAATATTTGTCGGGTATAATATATGCCATGGAATTTTGAAACTCTTTTGCTAGTCGAATAACCATGACAAATTGAAGGATTAAAATTTCTTCATTTTTTTTATGTAAAATGAAAATTAAAAGATATTTTTTATCTCATCTTTCCTCAACTGTTGACTTATGATGGAAATTATTTTTTGATAAGTAAATTTAAAAGTTTTCACTAATTTCTCTCTTAGTATTGAGACTAAAGAAATAAAGTGCTGTGTTGAACGCGATATTAGACTTTTTTTGTGTAATCGAGAGTATTTCTGTTTTTATATGTTTATATTGTTGAATAATAGAAAACATATCTTAAAAAGTAAGTTCACTGTCAAGTATATATACTCGTATATATGCATCTATTTTTTAAAGATATATTTTCGATCAATGAAAACTTTTTCTGTGAATTTTGTGGTTGAAGATTTTAGTGAATACTATTTAATTTTGGCTCCATGAAGAGGTCTTGTTCAAAATGTAGGATTTTCTCTGTAACAAGGATTTCAATTTCGATTTGTTAATGCGAATTTTACGTTACTATATATTCTCCGCACTTTATATGGCGTTGAAGTATGTACACTTACTCATGCTACCACAGATAATCTAGATTTTATTGCAATGTGGTGTTATTGAATAATGCTGCGAGTCTCTCATGGGTTGACAAAGTCTGCAATGATGACATCTTGAAACGGATGAATAAAATAGTTTTATATTATTTACCACAAACAGAGAAAAATAGTATTTTGCAAATTTATAATGCAAGAAGAAATATCTGAAGAGTATAAAAAGTACGTGAAGAAGACGCTTCTGGTTGAAGAACTTGCAGGAGTGGTTTCATTGTAATAACATACCTTTTTCAAAGTTGCTGCATCAATGGTCAAGATAGCCATGATGATCGCCGACATCCAAAGAGGAGAAGAACTTTAAAGATATAGCATATTTATTTTTGTGTCAAAAAATCTATTTTAGTGCTCTCTCATAATTTGTATATGAAATTTACGTAATTAGTAGAACTGCATTTAGTAAAATCAATTTAATGATGCATTCTGGTTGATGCAAATTTTATAGATACATTATCTGGAAAGGATCAATCATAGTTAGTTAATACAATGGTTATAAGTAAAAGTGGAATAAATATAAAATATGAATACAATACTTCTTTTTTTGTCTTACATATTAGTAAAAAAAACTAACATCGTGGGAAAGTCAAAAAGTTCTTTTATCGCCATAAGTCGTCACCTTTCTGCCTTGGTATATAATTTGTTAACTTTTTATCTATTACTCAAGTTAGTTAATTGCCCGCGATAATGACTTAGTGAATAGCATATGCCCCCCTCCCCCTCTTCACTTCCTCGACCCCTGTGTAAATCTTTGTCTAAGCCAATCATTCTGGATGGGGGATTTTTTCTCCCTATCTTTGACTTTGAAAAGTCAACGCAAATTATCCATTTTTCGTACATTTTTCAAGTATTTCAAATAAACTTGAACACATTATTCAAGTTTTCGATTTTTTTTCTTGAATTTCATTTCATTGCGGTTGCGTTTTTATGATTCCGTTATAAGATCAATTAAAAATTTTAAGATAAATAGTCTAATTTAATAAGTGATTGATTTGTTGGATAACCTTCTTGCGTTCTATTTTATAGATCGCTGGTTTCACTGTTGGAGTATTTTTACTTTTGATTTCCCGCTGTATAAGAATGCTTTTTAATTTAATATCGTAAGCAGGGTAAGTCGTTTGGATTCCAACCTGGGGATCGCAGGTTCGATGAGAGACAGCATTATCTTCAGCCCAATTAATATAGGTGAAGAATATCTGGTGCCATTATACATATGGAAATACTATCGCATGTGAATAGGGAACAGTTGAGCATGTCTACTGTACGAGTATGCCAGTATTACTATACGACGAACTCTTATTTTTTTAATTCTTTCTATCCCATCAGGAATCGAATCCGACACATCCGGGAGAAAAATAAGCGATTTACTAACTGGGTCACAGAGGTCGTCAACGTTGGTTTTAAACATTAAATGATCAGGTTCAATTTAGATTCTATGTTAATTTCCAGATAATAAAATGATTTTGTAAGAATAACACACAATATTTATCAAACACGTAATCGTTAATTTTGGAATTTTTTGGAATGACTATTATATAAATAAATTTAAATAGTAGAAACGTCAATGAGTGAATCAATGAGGCTTCCAGGATAGCCATTATTTGTAGCAATTTTTTGATGGTTATTAATTCCTTTTTAAAATTGTTCCTTTCTAAAATTGATATTAATTCCTTTCTAAAATTGATGGTTATTAATTCCTTTTTAAAATTTGAAAAGAGATTTCGTGAACACCAATCTGCCTTAACAAATCCTCTAATTTATTCTGAAATGGCTAATCATTGTCACCGTGAGAATCATACTTTTTCTATCGATGATGCCAAATTCTTACATATTAGCGGCAACGGAAATAAATTGGACAGATTAGAGGCCCTAGAAATTTCTAAGTCAGTATACCGATCGGAGCATCTGTTGAACAGTTATTTCCCCAAAATCTCCCCGCTCTTGGCCGAAATTATCCCTAGCCTTCCTCACCCCCCCCCGCCTCCAACCGTTGAAGTGTCTATATCGGTACCAGTTCGAACATCATTAAGTCTTGTTTGCGCTCCCCTGAAGATGAGGTGAAAGCCTTGAAACCGGTAGGGTTATACCGTCACAAAAAAGTGGAATAAACAGTGTTTGTTAAAAATAAATTACAAAAAAATAATACATTTAGACACATTTCAAGAACACATTAAAAAAAGAATATATTAAAAAACAGAAGCTATCAAAAGGTCTGGGCTCATCTAATAACATCCCCCCGGTCAAGATACACCCCACCAATATAGGGCGAGCCCAGCCACGGGGACACCAGATGTTTTTCAGCCCACACGCTTGAACACGTGGAACAAGACGATAAAAAAACACAGAAAATAAATAGATGACAAAAAAAATACATTCAAGAGAGAAGACATGAAAAGGTCCGGGCTCATCCCACATACATTCCCCCGGCCGAGATACACCCCGCCAATGTAGAGCGAGCTCGACCGCAAGGGCATCGGAGGGGTTCCATCCCACACCCCCGCATATCTAGATTAAAAAACAAATAAAAACCAAAAACGTATGGCAGAAAATAAAATAAAAAGTAAACCCACATATACCACCTCAGGTTAACTGTCAGCAAGAACGAAAAAAAAAGCCTCAAAGGAGTCCAAATTCTACAAAATGACAAATGGGAAATGAAATAGTTGAAACAACATTGAAATAGTTAGGCAGTAATACATTGAAATAGTTAAGCAATTTTAAAAGAATGAATGAGAAGATAACGCACAAACACGTACGCACAATCCCCGATTCACTACCAGCGAAAAGCAAATAAGAGACCTATTAACCACTGAGAAACCCATTAACCACCAAGAAGATAACACTAGAGCATCTCTGAAGGTACAACTATTCACCCGCTCCTTCAAGGCTTGGGGCAACTCATTCCAGCATTTGCTGGCTGAGTATGAGAAGGATCCTTTGAATAATGTTAGATTGTGGTTTGGGATAAGTAAAAGAGTCTCTCTGCTTCTAGTTTCGTAGCCGTGAAAGTCTGTAGCCCAATAAAGTTTTTCGAAGAGATAAAGTGGCATTTTTGTACTGGTAATTTTATGCATGAGTACGCTTAAGTGAAGAAACCGTCTTTGTTTCATGTCAATAATTTTAAAAGCTCTCAAAAAAGGGGGTCCTCTGGGGGGAACGTTGAAACAATACCTACAGCAAGCATTTTGTAATCTTTGCAACTTTTTTTCGGTTTTCTTTAAAATGTACGGTCCATAGATGCAATCACCATACTCGACTATTGGGATAATGAGCGCGTCGATTATTATGCGTCTAGCCTTAATCGACAGGTTTTGACGGATGCGATAAATATTTTTAAGCCGCGAAAAAGCCCATTATAATTTAGTTTTAACGTGAGCCTCGAATCTTAAGTCATATTCCATATACACACCTAAATGGCGCACCACGCTCTCTGTAGGTACAGTCGCGTTACCAATTTTTATTTTCAAAGGCTCGTTCAACTTTTGACTTGTTGTCTTGTACCCATAACAATCATAACCGATTTCGTAGGGTTCAAGAGAAGCGCATGCCTCTTAGACCATATCATCAGCCGCTCGAGATCATAATTTATGTGTTGAGTGGCAGACTAAACCTCATCACTTCCAAATGAATAATAAAGTTGAGTATCGTCCGCATACATGTGGTAGCTACAGTTCCTTATCACATCTGGAAGATCGGATGTATATAGGCTAAAGAGTAGGGGACTCAGTATTGACCCTTGGGGGCATCCATTTTTAAGGCTCATGGGGTGGGACAACACCCGTAGTCCAGCCTGGTTTTTAGTAGTATCTCGTTGACTCCTACCAGTTAGGAAACTTTTTAGCCACTGGCATGCACTCTATGAGAACCCCAAAAAGGATAGTTTTGAGACCAGGAGATCTGTATTGACAGTATCAAAAGCTCTTGAATAATCCAGCAGAAGCAGAGCAGTAACCCTTCCCTCATCTGATTCCCGTAATATGTCATCCACCACACAGCTCAGTGCCGTCGTTGTGCTGAAGCCAGATTGATACTTGGGCAATAGGTCATTGGATAGAAGATAATCTGATATCTGAAGGAACACCAATCTCCAAAATCTTTAATATGACTGGGAGAATACTTATTGGGCTCCTTAAATTCAACGACGTTTTGTTTCTTTGGATTTGGGACGACTAGAGCAGACTTCCAAACATATGGAAATATTTTCTCCTGAAGAGATGTATTAAAAATTCCCGCAAGTATGTCCTTAATAAATGATAAACAGAGTCGTATCAATTTTATCGGAATACCATCAGCACCCACTGCATTCGATTTAATAAATTCAAGAGCTTTTTCGACTTGTTCGGGTGTGACGAATGAGAACTCAAACGTTGAACTTCCTTCCCTACGACTGTTTTTTTATAATAGTTTAAAAGAGTTGTGTTGGGCAGATCACTCTGAATCGCTGACGTGAAAAAATTGTTTAAATCATCAGGATTGATCAAATGGGATGGAACTCCACCAGACGTTCCTTTGTTTTGATTTATCAACGAGTTCAGGTTCTTCCACATCTCCTTTGGGTTTTTAGCATTGCAGTTAACAAAATTAGAGAAGTAAGCCCTTTTTTCACGTCTTGTGGCACTATTCGTTTGATTTCGAAGTTCTATATATTCATATTCATGTAATGGGTGCTTTGTCCTCTTGAATTTATTTTCCGCCCTGTTTTTCGATTTGATTAACATCCATATTGTAGCTGTAAACCATGGACTACGTGAGCGGTAAAAAGTTTTCCTTTTGAGTGGGAAATGGCTTTCCAAAATGTCATGCAATAACGAATTTAGCACCTCAACCCTACCACCTACGCTTCCCTCACGATAGATACGATACAACGGCACACGACTCAACGGTTAGCAGCGGTAAAATCTCTATACTCAATGGTACATAGTGGGGCCTTTTTCTTTGGGAGGTTCAAGACACCAACCACCATACCATGCTCACTTATATTACTACAGTGATAGACTCCCACAGATAGAACCACATGATTCGAGTCGGTGTAAGAAACGTCTCACTATAGTCAGTAATCCTGATGGGTTCCGAAACCAATTGTGAGAGTCCAAAAGAATCAATCACATCTTGAATTTTTTTATAGAAAGCAGTGGTCGTATTTAAAAGTTTGATGTTCAGGTCACCCATGAAAAATATATGGTCACAGCATGGCAGAAATCGTAACAAATGTTCACTTAAAACATCTAGAGCAGTGTTTAGATTAGAGTTTGGAGGACGGTAGATTGTGCCGATGACTATAGTTATACCATTTATTTTAAGTTTCATCCAGGAGTACTCAACATCACGATCACATGATGCTAATAATATCGTCGCATTTAAATGCTCTTTTATGAAGAAACCCACACCACCACCTCTAGTGTGCCTAGAGGTTTGAAGAAAGGAGTAACCTGGTATCATAAAGCCAGCAATATCAGACGCTGGCGACAACCAGGTTTCATTAAGACAGAGCACGTCTATATCATCGCTGGAGAGCACAAGTGGTAGCTCATCAGTTGCAGTATTGAGAGACCGAACATTCCACTGCGCGACAGTGAACCTATCCCTCGCCCTACGCGGGGCACCTCTAAAACCAGAATGATACATTTTACCATTACTATGCATTTGACTGCTTTCATGCAAAGTCATAATTAATGGATGCCATATGACGACTGATCGCAAATTGATACGCTGGGCATTCAGTTGAACCATTTAGGTGTTCATGTGGTTTTTTGAAACGCAAACATGCGGCACATTTTGGTGGGTTAGATTTTGAAGGGCAGGAGTCATCAGTATGCCCCTCCTTTCCGCAGTGTCCGCAGTTTTGTGCTTCTTTGCAATGCTTGTGGAAGTGGCCGAACAAATCACAATTGCTGCAAACAGTTATTCTGGTCAAGTCCTTCACACGGCACACGTACCAATTGTAGAATATCCTCTGCTGAGCGATAAGATTTTGCCTTACCACAGTTGGCACCTGAAGTACACGATGACATGTAGGCCCACCCCGAGGACCCGATAAATGACTCAATCTGATTTTGGTTCCCAAATTAGAGTCACTCAATGTTGGTAAGGAGTCAAGAACTGCCTGAGTCATCTCCTCGTGTGTCATTTCTCTAGGCACATTGAATATTATTACTCGAGGATCCTTCTTTGTTGGTAGTCTTGCGAAAATGCCTCCTATGTTCGAGGTCGCGTCAATCAGCTTTGCTGCATCAGTCGCCGTTGACGTATTTACAGCAATGCCTCGCTCCCGGATTCCACGAAGGCCCGTGACTTTTACTCCCAATTCAGCGGGTTTAATATGAGCCTTCAGATAAATCTTTATCTCATCCGATGATTTAATGTTGTTGTTCTTGGCCATATGCAGACAGCTGGTTGCGTTACCTTTACGACGCGACCATTGTCATTCGACGCCCTCGTTACCGCTGCATAAGAACGGTTTGGTGTGGCATTGGTGCGGTTGATTATTTTCACCGCTGATTCAAGGACCTCTGCGACTTTGTTCATCACAGGTGTGACCTCCTTCTCAGCGCTATGCAGTCGATGACTAAGAGCATCATTTTCAGCTTTTAGGCTTGCGATGCGACCCTCCGCCTCGGCCAAACGAACTCCCATCTCGCCATCAGGCTCCAAGGCGCTCTGTACTGCTCCGGAAACAAAAGCTTGCTGATCTTTATTCAGCTTAATGCTCATCAAGAATTCCTGAAGCTGTATGAGGCTCTTGTTAACCTCCATAATTACAGAGAGCGTCGAATCGCCTGCCGTGCTTGATTCCTCATCGCTCACAGGTGGACTTGGAACAGTCTTACACTTTTTGCGCCTCTTGTGTAGTTTTGGAGACGAAGGCAACATTTTCTCCGCTGTTTATATTTCTCTGCACCAGTGTATTCAAAATAGTCCCGAGTCTAATTCAACCCACTCCCGTATCCCAGTTTTATTAATTTATAATAATCAATCAAAAACAACATTTACTCCATAATATGAGCCATTCTCACAATGTTCAAAGAAAACAAATGTTTATTTATTTAGTCTACAAATTATTATTAACCTAATTAAGTTACATTTATCATTTTACATCTCGGAACTTACATTTTTTTGTATCTATATTTTGTATTAAACTAGTACATCCTATATAAGGGAGATTTGGGCTAATTACAAAAGGTAAGAAAGGAAAATAAAGTATTAAATGATTATGTACAAACAATTTCGGCTAAGCTTATGAGACGTTTAAATCATTTTTATCCAGAAAATTTTAAATTACAGTCAGTCTGGGTAACTTTGCCCATCAGTGTAACTTTGGCCCATTACAAAAAAAAATGTTCTCATTTTTTTATTCACCTTCCTGTTGGTACTAACCACAGAATATTACTGGTTTTTCACTCTGGTGACTCTGTACTGCCATTTAATGGTAATTAAACTAATCAACGTTGACACGTGTTCAGTGAGGATTGCCGTGTTTGTGGTGTGGAATACACGGTCGTTTTGAAGAGCTACTTTAATTTGATATTGGAAGCGAATTTTTCAACGTACCAAAGTAAGGTATAGCTCATTTTTCACGTTATTAGTTAATGAATTAGTATTAGTAACTGAACTTTGATTATTTTTATGAATTAACATAATATAACCTAGAATTTTGTAATATGTGCGAAATTGGTCCAAATTCGGGTAACATTGGCCCGGGCTAATGTTACCCGAATTTTACTTTGTCACATGTATTGGGTATATTATCTTTGAAAATTTATGTTTTTCCTTCTGAAAATTTAATGAAAAGTTTTCGTAGTTCTCCCTGAAGTCCATTGCAATAATGCCGAGAAAAAATAACAACACCACAACAACCGGAACCCGAAAGTATGGTACAAACACTAATTATTCTGTGGACCAGCTGAATGAAGCATTACTGAATATAAGGACTGGTGGAATGAACCAGCGGATGGCTTCTAAAACCCATAATATCCCTCGAAGTGCTATTAAAAACAAAATTAAAGGTAAACATGATAAAAAAGTAGGCAGACATGATTTTTTTTCTCAAGATGAGGAGTTATGTTTTATTAAACATGCTATTGCTCTGAGTTTCATTGACCTACCAATTTCATTATATGACATCAGATTGAGTAAACTGTTCTTGGAAAGAAATCCTGAAATGAAAGAAAAAAAGGCCAAAAATATATATAAAAAGAGCACAATTTAACAAACAAGCAATCAATGTTTTGTTTTATCATCTTGAAGATGAATTAAAAGATGTACCCCCGTGCAATCTGTTTAATTTTAACGAAACTGGGGTCCACGATAGCCCTAAAATTTTTAAACGCCTCTTCAGAAGATCATTAAGACATACAGAAATCGTAAAAAAAACTCAACAAAAAGCTGCTTTACTGTTATGTTTCGTGGAAGTGTGATTGGAGAATTGTTACCACCATACATCATATACAAAAGCAAACATAAATGAGTGAACTATCCATTTCCAAAAAGGTATTTGGATTTGAAGCAACATGAATTGATCCCATCTCTAGAAACCGCGTATTATCATAATGACCAGCATATGCAAATGATGAAGAAAGAGAAACCGGTGCTTAAGGAAACACATTCAAGGAGTATATTAAAAATATTCGAAATTCGGATTTGTCTTTGTTGCCTCGGGCCAAAAAAATGAACTTCCAGTTTTGCCAGGTAAAAGTGTATCATCTGAAGAAGTGCAAGCATTTTGCATCAATAGAGAAGAACATCAAGATAACACAAAGAAAAGAGGTCTTCCTGTTGGGAAAACACCAAAGAACAAAAAACAAAATACTTTGGATGGAAATAAATCATCATAAACGCGTGTGATATTGGATGAGAAGGAAGGAGTTTTTATAAATCCAACAATGGTAAATTTGCCTTCAACATCGTTAGATTCACATGTCAAACTGCAGGAAAACAAGGAAAATACTCAAACGGAAGTAATTGTCTTTGAGAATTGTAAAGTTTGTTCATTTCCCTTGAATAAAAAATCCAAATATTTAATATATTCGGAATGCGATGATTTGTTCCATTACTTCTGTATTCCCAAGTTTCACAGAATACATACGAGTATACCTGAAGATGAGGAAGGTCATGTTATATGTGCTTCTTGTTATAGTGTGGAATGTGACTCTGATACGTCATGGGATGAAGATTTTGCTCGGAGGGGCAAAAAAACATATTTTAATGATAGTTTAATTTTTTTTGATTAGGTAGGTAGGTATACACTTTTGGTAATTCAATTACCAAAAATGTACCAAAGTCGATGTTAAGTATTGAAAAATGATTATAAGGCTTTATATTAATTAGTTATAACAATAAATACATATTTTCTAGCATTAAAACTTGTGTTTTTGTGTATTTACCATACGACATTTATTTTGAAACGGTATTTTTTTTGACAAAATATCTTGTTTTTGTAATAAAATGTGAATTAAAATGGGTATTTTTTTTTTCAAAATTAACTTTAATATTCTCTGATGTAGGGCAACGTTCGACAGCGTTCTAAATACATCGTTTTAGTGACAATTTCATTGAAATATGTTGGGTGGGCCAATGTTACCACAATCATCAATATAACTTTGACCGCCTATATTATAATTTATAGTAATTAAACGGGTTATCTTTTTTTTAAAACACAAATAAACAATAAAGCATCTTTATATTGTCAATGATTTGAACTAACTTTATAATAATATTTGTAATTTGAAGACTACAATATTACACCAAATTGCTTCAAAGTGGGCCAATGTTACCCAGAGTGACTGTAATGGGTTTTTCACTTTAATAATTCAATCTATCCTTAACATATAAAACACATTGACAACGAAATTTCCGATAATTTTTTATGCTCTTTAGGACGTGAAAAAAATAAAACTTTGTTATTTTGATTTTGGTTCTTGCAAGTCGAAAGTTATGGTGACTTCGAGTACGATAATTATGGACCTCCTTATATGATAATTTAACATCAAATAAATTGTTTTCACATAGATAGTTTACACGCATATATTTTACTTCAGTGTATTTTCGACTACTAAATAATTCTCATCCCTTTAATCTTCACAATTTAAAGTTTCTTTAAACGAGTTTCATTGCTCAGATCGAGAACACTTGAACAATAATTTAGATGTGGGTCTAAAATTTCATGGTGCCAATTTGGTTGAATTTTTACTTCATTTATTGCTTCCTTATTCCACTGACTAATGTAATTTTTGTTATTTGTATAAAATCAATATGTATTATTATATTTAAATATATTATGAATATAATGCAAATAAATAATTCAATTATCTGGCATTCTGGTCACAAGTAGCAATGAATGTTGCCATACTTAGGACTTAAAACACTACAATTAACACTGTTAAACCAAAGTATCGGAGTTGCAGGAATCATACTAACATACATTGAATATACTCATACAGTTGGTTCTTATGGCAGGTATATCTCATATTTGACAAACGATTAATGTCATAATGATGAATGACAGTTTATGTCAATAATACTTAAATTTATGTTTTGCAAAAGTGAAATAATCTTTTTAAAAAAAATCGACCCTTCAAAGGTATGCAGATGCGGAATTCTCGTATTTACATACGGCTTGTATTTCCTTTTAAGAAAGTATCGGGTTAATGGCAACTATTCGTCACATCTCGGTGATACCGAAGCTTCTTCAGTGTCAAATGTTTCGAAACATTTGACAGGTAGTGAAATATTGCTGGGACTTTTTCCTTGCGTCCTCGTCAACACTACCCAAGCGGTGGGGTTGTTGGCGTTGATGGAAAACATATTGGTATATGGGTAACTTCTTTTCCTCATTCCGTGGCCGGAAATTCATTCACGCTCTGTCTACAAACTTTATACGAGTATATAATATATAGGGATTTTATTCAAGTGGTGTTTAATTGGATCTTTAAAAAAATACTATAAAATATATGATATAATGTTGATATAATTCTTCTTCTTGTCGTGCCCTATCAGGTCCCCCCGACGTTGGCAATCACTCTGGCAAAGGTTTCTCTATCTTGCGCAACCCGGAACAGGTCCTCCACACGCATCATACCCGTTCTTTCTCTCACATTGCGAAGCCAAGATGTTTGCCTTCTACCAGGACCACGCTGCCCCTCGATCTTACCCATCAGTATCAACCGGAGGATTTCGTACTTCTCTCCACGTAAAATGTGACCCTGATAGGATATCTTACGGACCTTAATATCTATCAGCAGCTGTCTAAAATCTTGATATAATTAAACCTATATAGTATAATACAAAATGGATTTCATTTTATTCCATTTTCCAAAATTGAACGATTTTATTTAGGTAATTGAATGCTTTGAATACGAAAAAAATCCTTTTTGTTTCCATCAGGAATCAAACTAGAACCAGAAAAAAAAACATTTTGAATTATGTTTGTTTGGAACTGTATTATTTGATCTGAAAGTTCGATGGTGCCCTGAATTAAAAAAAATTATATTACACGATTTGAATTGGACCAGATACGAATTAGGTAATACACTAATCAACATCACAGGAAACTTCGTAACTTGTGCAATGCAACTACAGTTGAAAACACATTATTTTTGTCGAATATCATCAATATTTTGGTAGCTTTCTTTTGGTTTCTTTGTGTGCGGGGTACGGCTCTGGACTAGTAATGTTACAATTTTTACTACAGTTTTTCGGGTGTTAAAAAATCATATTTGTTTTTAAAATATCGTTTATGCATACGTGTGTACATATCGATAAATCAAATAAATAATATTTTGTGTGAGCCAAACGTAGGAATTTGTATTTTTTTGTTAAACAGATATACTATGTACCATTGTTGCACTGAAACAAGTATTCGTGAAACAAGAGGAAGACATTTTAGGTTAAGAAAATACCATATATGCAAATGACAGGCTGATAAGCTTCGTGTACCTAGCTCCTAAGTTATTTAATGTATTACCTTAAGTTAGTGGGCTTACAGGGGAACCACGAAATATTCCAATGTTTTCACCGAAATGAGACTTCCATGGTTTTTTATTCGATCCATCAGCTGTGTCCAGTTTGATTCCAAGATTTGAGAAAATGTGCGATGAACAGGCTCACTTGCCCTACTAATTATAATAAAATGCTATTTATTTATTCAATGCTATGATCGCTCAAAATATTTACTTCTTACAAAACCTTGTGAAATTGAAATACGTCTCATTTATTTTTAACCTAACTAGGTTAGGTTAACCGCACCAACAAAAATGCAACTGTTGGGTATGTTCTGACTTTGGGTCCCGTGGCAAATCCTGATACACTTAGGGTGCTGTGAACTGAAATAGTTTAAGAACTTATGCTTTAAGCCATAAGATACATTAATATATAAAACTGAATTAAAAAGATGGCTGGTGGAAAATGTAGCAGATTTTGCAAGAGATAACGTCAACACAATATGAAAATTCAAATTGAACCGAAATTATACAATGGAAAAGATTTACTTTTGCAGTTCCCTTTTCTTTGATATTCGAGATTGTGAGTGCTTTTTTGTGTATACAAATCAGTGCATTATCCTTTTAACAATAAACGAGCAGATTTAAATGCTCTTTCTTGGTATAATCTGACTATCGGGATTTAATGTGTATTTTGTTTAAGTATGATTTTTATTCTTATGGCTGCTCTAATACATTTTTCTTTAATTTTTTTGTTTTGTTTTGTAAAACCAAATAGGCTTAGACGGGCATACGCATATTCAAGGTAGTGCTTATTTAAAATACGTAAAAAACAATTATTGGAAAAAAATATATGGTGATTTTCATTAGTTGTGTTTTCTTCACGTAACAAACTCCCTTATATTTAAAGCGCAATTATTTTTTGTCACATAGAATTTTCGTCAGTAGAGAATAAGCCTCATGGAGTTATTTTGAAAAATGTTGAATATTTAAACCGCATTGTATTTATGTATTGTTTAAGTGCCATTTTCGAGTACAGATCAAAGATCACCTCAAGGCATTGGATGGATGGTAAATTAACGTATGCTCTATAAACGTTTCTTGTACTAAATATAATTATGACCACCATGTTCTCCAAGTGCAGTAACCCAAGTTTTCCGAGAAACTTTTCGCCTCACGAGCAAGCCAAGCAGTCAGTGACGGTGTCGAAAAAGTTAATTTGCAACAGCTCGGTTGGACAGTACACGGAGATTAATCAAATTCTCGGAAATGGGCCGGGAGCGGATGGTTGAAAGTGTATGGCCGAAGGGGGTGCTGCGAGGTGATTATATCGGCGGACAAGGGCGTTGGGAGATTTGCTATGTTTTGTTATTGTTTTTGTACGAGTTTACTACAGCTTATCGGCCGCACAGTCACAAGCTGTACAAGTAGGTTTGCATTGTCATTTCGTTTATGTATCGAGTGCAAACTTCATAATACTCACTATAATTTTGTTACAATAAGATCATATTTTGTGATATTGCGATGAAAATTAAGCCAATAATTTCCCCAGGGATCTCCATTCAGCTTTACATAGGTACATCTTCGAACTATTGGCTACTGCAATCTAGTGGTATCAAAGGATAGTTTTGTTGCATGCAAAGTTTTCTGTGAACATACTGGCAACTTGCTGGGCTATTTGAGCTTGAGACGTTAAGCCGATATTTATTATGCTGCAAGTAATTTTCCTTCTCTCGTGATGTCAAACTTTAAGTCCGTCGTTGCCACAAGCCTTTTCACATTCAAATATGTCGCCGCCGGGTGGGCTTGGCAGTTTTTTCTTCGTTACTAAGTGACGTCGCGTTCATAATGAATAAAGAGGATTTAATTATTCTAGTGTAATTCGCGCTGGATGGGGACCTATTTTGTCCCCCATAACAGCGTGGGTGGTGGTGGCATCGAATTGAACTATTATAAAATATGATATCTTGGTTGGCCAAAATAAGACAAGTTGGATATAAATTGAAAGTAATCAAAAATATAAAAATTTTCGTTGTTCAATATCACTTGTTTTTCTAAGACAGTTTATTCAAGCCACTAAGAAAAACCAAGACTAGTAGTCCAATCTCTCGTTTTCTCCATTTGTTCTCCGAGACCTGGGCTATTTAATTGATGCTTTTGAGATATGGTGTTGGAGGCAGCTTTTGCGATTTCTGTGGACCGCAAGAAGAACCAACCGATCGATATTGAAGAACTCACGGTTGAGGTATGTGTCTGTGGTATATGCAAGGAGAATATAACGATATTTTGGAGAGATCACGGAGAGAACGATAGCCTTGAGTGGTCAATTTTGGCGGGAAGTGTGAAATGACATAGAGTAAATGAACACTTATCCGATGAAAAAAGCAGCCGGGTGCTTTTTTCAAAAGGCTCTACTCCATAGAGTTTGTTCTGGAGATGTATAGGTTAATGAGCATGATGATCGTGATCCTCAGAATTGAGGGAATGACCTAGAAGAAGATGAAGATAAGCGCCACATAATATATTCAGATAGACTTATGTTAGGTTGGTTTGGTATTGAAACTGTGATTAAATATGACGTTTTGATAATTACAATATTGACCAAATCAGTATCCACCAGGTGTTCGGGCAGATATCGAGAGTAATAAATCCTAATTATAAAGCAGAATGGATCAATTCCTTTATAACATCTTATTAAATATTGTTTTTATTTTTTTCAGGTAAGTCACCATGATTATTCAGATTTGGTTTTACAAAATGAAACCTTTCTAAAGGACTTGGCTGGGGATTGTAATTGTTTGTCTTTGGGGGTAAGTGTTTTCATTTGTTTTCATTCTTACTTGGGTATTTTTTTAGTTTTACAAATGGAAGTTAATGTAATTTCTAGGTGTACTCGTCGGTTTAACTTCTACTTAAGAACAGTCGGTTTAACTTGTAACATACTTAAAGTACGGTCGCATTTGTACTTATTTATTTATTTTTTACTTGATCGATGATTCATTGAGGAAACAACCCAATTCTAGCTTCCGTTGTACGTTTAATGCTGACTGATTAGGTCGTGATGCGGCAACATCTGATCAGTCTTTCATTAGCACCAGTGGGAAAAACAGATTTATCTTTGTTGTGTACGTGATAGGAAACCCTCACTATCAATCTTAGTGAACAAGTGTCGTAATACTTTACGGAAGATAAATTCATCGGTTGTCTGATTTTGTTTAACTTTTTGTATTGTTTTACACTTTCGATGTATATAGTACAACCTGGTTGGTTTATTTCAATGTGTCCAATATCTTTCAACCAATCAGAAAAATGTTAAAGATGTCTTCAGTGTATACGAGTCAAAAGCCTTTTTTTAAAATTGTATACTAGTGGGTCCAGTGGGATTTGAAGGTCCAGGCGGAAGATGTGCGTCTTACAAACTAGGTCAACAGAGTAAGTAATTTGAAAGAAGATTGTATTTTCGTGAATATATTCGAGTAGAAAGAAATGTACGATTTTTCGATCGTTGACAAAAAAATGTGAGAATAAAGATGGTTATTTTTTCACAAATAATTCTCTGTACTCAGCGGTGTACGAGTATTGCTAAAAAAGTGCTGCGTGTTTTCCATTTATTTGATGGAAATGGCACACATTACAATCCGTAATGACATCGATATCTGTTTCCTAGGTGGTTTATTGATATTTATTTCCTTCAAGCTGGGAAACTGGAGATTTTAGAACCATTTTTATTTTATATTACACTATTTTATTTTTGGTACAAATATTACCAACATTTTTTCAAATAAATAATATTTACCGTTTCTATATAGACTTTTTAAGATACCTTTTCTTTATTCGTGTGGTATTTCGAATTGCATCATCTATCCGAATTGGCGATGCGGCATATTGAAGAGCGTGACTGGGAGATACTATTGTCTTCGGCCTAGTTAATCGAGTCTACGGGTTAAGAAACCACTGGAGTATGCTCGGAACTCGCAGTTCTTTATCTTACATGTCGACAATATTACCGTACATAAAGTCGCAACTAGACTTGCACACCTTCACACGGGATCAATATTACCAGACGAACTCGACTAGACTTGAAACCTTTTTATCTTACATGTCGACAATATTACCGTACATAAAGTCGCAACTAGACTCGCACACCTTCACACGGGATCAATATTACCAGACGAACTCGACTAGACTTGAAACCTTTTTATCTTACATGTCGACAATATTACCGTACATAAAGTCGCAACTAGACTCGCACACCTTCACACGGGATCAATATTACCAGACGAACTCGACTAGACTTGAAACCTTTTTATCTTACATGTCGACAATATTACCGTACATAAAGTCGCAACTAGACTCGCACACCTTCACACGGGATCAATATTACCAGACGAACTCGACTAGACTTGAAACCTTTTTAATTTTTGTTTTGTTATTTTTGGTTATCGGACCTGGAAACCCTGGAAGGAAGTCAAGTGTCTTACCAACTAGGCGATGAAGGTCTTCAAGGATATCGAGAAACCGTAGACATAAAATACTATAATATTATATAAAGTTCGACATATTTTTTTCTTTGCTTAATGTAAAAAGTGTTACTGGAAGAAGGATAGATTAAAAGTTTGGAAATTTATTTATAAATTGTATATCAAAATATTTGTCCTGAAGAAACTATATTTCAATTCAGAAGAAAATAATTTATTTGTTTTTATTGTATTCTTAGAAAATACTTTCAGAAGGGGTCTGAAAATGTTTTTATGCAACAATTGTTCAAATCTCGGTTTGGTGTTATGCGAATGACAGTAAACCAAAATCAATCACAACCCCTGTTTGTAATTATGACGAATCGCATTATGGTCAGTTTAAATATATAATTACTTAGTCTCGATCTTGTACTTTCGATTCGAAGGTAAGTTGCTTTAAATTTAACGTGGAGCACACCGTACCAATTAAGAGTATGGTTAATGTTATTTTTGCTATATATAATATATGGGTATATTCCTACATCCTACCGCCCTTCCACATTATGACGTACTTAAACGTATGGAGGTGAATCGCCCCCCTCTTCCCAATCCTCGGGCTGTAAAAAAGCTTTCATCCGAAACTTTCCCAGAGTTGCTTTGCATTTCCTGTTACATGCGATCCAAAAATCATGCAAGGAAGAAACTGGCTACGAAGAGCATAAGCATTTCAAATATTTTTTAACTTTTACGATATGTTTTTTCGGTTTACCTTACTAAATGTAATAAGTAAACTCTATGGTAAAATTCTGATAGAAAGGGTGAAAAAAAAACAAAGACTGAAAATAAAGTGTGAGATGATCAGGATCAGGATGTCTTCTTAAATGGAAGAGTCAATTCGGTGTATGGGTGAGTTTTATTACATATTAGAGGAAGTTGAAGAATTTTGCTTTTTAGATAGTGTTTTCTCAGTTGATGGAAGAGTTGCGAGGGATATTGTATGACATGTGGCGATAGGAAACAAAGACAATGGAGCACGAACTGGAATCCAAACAGTTGACACTTTCTGTAATCTCTTTTAGATTGTTCTCTGATACATTTTATACGTTATTTCACGTTCACGTTTTCTCTGAACTAAATATCTTATATGTATACTGTCAAGACGTTACCATTTTTCTACTTATGTCATATTCCGTCAAGCATTGATGTACCTAATTCGTTGTACGGCATGCTGTTATCATGTTATTTTGTTTCGAGATCTGTTCTCATACCCCTGATGACAGTTAGCTTATTTTACCTTCGAAGGTGATATATTTCTCGAGGAACTCACGCGTCGACGATAAACCTTTCATTTCCAGCCCAGCCTTCCTTAAACCAAATATATAAAATCCCATCAACACTTTCTCTATGGATATAACTGATCAACGCTTATCAGCTGACTGATTCGAGCTACAAGAGTCCAATTGGATTTGTCTTAAGTATTCCATCTTATAACATAACGGCATTTGGCGGATGAGAGGAGAGTAAGCTATAACAACTATTTATTATTCATAGTTTTTGTTTTTTTATAAGTTTTTTTTAATATTTGAAGTGTTTCCCTTTTTGTATAATATTTTCCAAATTTTAAGTTCATTTACATTACATCAAATCAAAATAAAGTAAGTGCGAAATTGAATAGTTCCTATATTTTTATACGGCGCTGAAACGTGGACAGTAAAATTCAGAGAATGTGCAAGAATTGACTCCGAGATGTGGTGTGTGTGTGTCGGATGCTTAGAATCCCATGAACCACCAGAAGAACGAACATCTCCATACTCCAGAAGTTGATGTGACTTTCATTAATATGCTTCCAGCGTATCCTGCAGTTTTTCTGGAACATTAACATACGTGGGCCGGAGAACTTGATTGGTCATAGTAAGTGTGCAAGGAATAAGATTCAAGGTGGAGTCATCAGTGATCAGGTGGAGTTGACTGGTTGAAGCCTAGCAAACGGGAATTGGACGAAGATGAGTGGAGACGTGTCATTGCAACCTGCGCCACCTGTAGATCACGACCCTCACTTGAGGAACAACGGATATGGCATTGTATGAAAATTGTTCCTAAAATACGAGTATATAGTATACTATATATATTTTCTTGCAATGTACACGTCAAGGAGGAAATTTAAAAAAAGTTTTACCCTATTGTTAGTAAGCATTGTATGCAAATATTGCGGCTTTCTTTGACATTTATGGGATTAGCAATCGAAATGCATTCAATTAATATTGAAATAAAAAATATAGTTAAAATATTAATGCTTTCTTAAATAATCAGATATATTTTGAATGTTTTATCTATTTTATTCCAAGACTGTTAGAAGATTTAACAAGTTAACTAGTTAATTTGTATTATAATATATCATACTAATGTAATAAGTAAGATGAGTACACTGATATGGTTTTAGAGAAGATAGAATAGCAAATGTGAGTGGAAGGGAAGGCGCTGTAGAGGAATACCAAGAAAAATATGGTTGAATCAAATCAATATTTTGAAAGAAGGAAGTGTAATAAATCAGAGAAATCGTAAAAGTTGTATGAGAAGGTGTATGGGATAGGTAGAAGTGGCGAAATACGAGTATGTGTCCCGCGATAGGAATGTCTGGCGCTCTCTCCTTTCTGTTTAACCCAACAGAGAAACGGTGCGATGGTATGTATGGATAAAAAAATCAAAATGAAATAGTATTTGTAGAATGCGGCACGGCACGCTTGTGATGGGTAGGCGTTTAGCGGATTGCAAAATGCATTTTATGATGACTAAAGAAAGCATAATGATATCGAAAGGAAAGTTAAAAGTTTCTATTTATAAAGAAAATTAGTAAATCGACATTTTTTTCATATTTTAAAAATGTAGACGCTCGATTGCCATTTCTTTCGTGTCATATTTTATTTGGCAACATACTCGTATTTATCATACTTTGCTTCGCAAAGGTATCTCTACCATCGCGAATACTATCAGTAATTATAAACAGCACGAGGGCGGATAATTTACATGGTATTTGGAGTTTAGATACATGACAAATTAACTCGGAGACATAAATTACGTTCAATGTTATTTTTATCATTATTACAAATCACAAAGTGGCCGCCCCTTTTACTGCATTAATTGAATGCACCATGCAACCGTTACGTTGCACTCGGCAACATTTCAGGAATTATATTTGCTTGTACCAAATTTTATGTGTTGTGAGTAACTTCCTGTTGGCGTGGCCCAGAACCGTTGACTTTGTTCAATGTGCGCGGTGCACGCAGGAAACCGATAATAAGGGGCGGCCGCAGATATACCCCCTTTCTCTTAAATTAGACTAGGGTATTGTTTTGTGAGAATTTCTTCTCTTAGAATTTTAACACCCAAATATTGTTTCTACAACTAAGGTCCAAAAGTTGAAATGGTATATTGACAGATACCATACCGGCCATACTTAACCCATTGCCAGGCGATGTTACAGTTAAATAACCTCTTCCCTCAGTAGTATGCCAAATATAGCCGATAGAAGACGTATTGTTTCGTTATATTCTGAATTGTAAAAAAATTAATATCACATGGTTATCAAGTTTATTTGTTATAAAGGAATATCCCAACAAATAATAAACGACGTTTAGATGCTGTCTATGGAAAATATTGTTCGTAGACAGTATCTTAATTTCTGCCGGGATTTTATCTTATTTTGAAAGAAACTTAACCGCGCCATATTAGTTTTTTTAGATTTCAGAATATAACGAAACAACGCGCATTCTATAGACTCTAGTTGACATACTCCTGAGGGTAGAGGTATAAATTTTAACTGAAATATATCCTGGCATGCGATGAGCGTGGCCGGTATCTGTCCGTCAGTTCTTTTTTCCTCACCAAGTAGCTTCACGCTCATAATAAATAAAGAAGATTCCATCTTCCACATTGATCGCGTTAAAGATGAACTGATACTCGTATTGTCACCCATAACAGCAGTGGTTCTTGTGGATTCGAACTGATACCGTCCATCATGATAGAAGTATTTGTAGGTTAATGACTGTCGACCAGGCTTTCTACGCATTTCTATTTGGTGGCTCGTATGCCGTTTTTTTATTTAATCCTTTTGGGGGCTCTGGGCTCGATCCAACCTGTGTAATGTAATGTAATGTAACCAAGTGCTGGCGCCGTATTCGCATGGTTTTATGAGTCACTTAAAAATCTGAAATTACGCTCAGCCCTCCAACACCCCCCAACCCCCCCCCCCCCCATCCACCTCCCTCTTTACACCCTTTCTTTCCTCTTGATGCTTATCTCCAGGTGGTCCCTCCCTGGTATAAGAGTTTATACGTTATGTGCCCTTATGCAAAAATCGGTTGGAAACAGGCGGCGCGGCACGACCGTGATAACTACGATTTATAACATTCTGGAGCTATGCTCATACTTGGGGAAAACGCATTGCTTGTCTTAAGTGTATTTTAAAAAAAAAAATGTTGCAATAAAAATGTCAGAAGGATGATATGTGATGCATTTCCTATTATTATTTGATAAATGGAGACTACGGAATGCATGGATCTCATGGCTTGAGATTATCCTAAAATCGCATTAAATATTCCTAATAATACGTAGATTTTTTAAACATTTATTTATTAATTTCATTCACGGTCGATGCTGATCTCAGAACAAAGTCCTGATTTTTTTATACAATTTAATCTATACAATTAAAGGTGTCAAAAATATTAGTTTAATGGAATATTTTACTAGTATTTCTTTATATACGAGGCATATCCAGAAGCTATGTGTACTGAATTTTTGTAGGTTACAATCTTTTTTATTTAAACAAAAAAATTACGTGGTTACCGTAGTACATATGTAAGCTATTTTTCGACATAGTCGCCATTCCTCTCAATGCAGGTGGTGAAGCGGGGTATCAACTTTTTTATGCCTTCCTCGAAGTAGTTTCCCGCCAACCCCTCCGTCCACTTCTCCACCTCCTTTACCTCCTCGTCGGTTGAAAACCTTTTTCCACCCATGTGCAGCTTCAGGGAGGTAAAGAGATAGTAATCTGAAGGTGCTAGGTCAGGGGAATGCGCGGGATGGTTCAGGACATCCCATTTAAACGAGGCGAGCAGTTCCTTCGTGGCGTTGGCCTTGTGTGGTCTGGCATTGTCGTGCAGCAGGCAGACTCCCTTTGTCAGCATGCCTCTCCTCTTGTTCTGAATCGCCCTCCGCAATTTTTTTAGGGTCTCACAGTATCTTGCAGAGTTGATGGTCTCCCCTTGAGGCATATATTCAAATAAAATTATGCCTTGACAGTCCCAAAACACGGATGCCATGATTTTCTTGGCTGAAATTGTGGTTTTGAACTTTTTGGCGGAGGGTGAAGAGGTGTGACGCCACTGTTGAGACTGCCTTTTGGTTTCAGGCGTGTAGTGTGCAACCCAAGTTTCATCTCCAGTAACGATGGAGCGGAAAAATTCATCTCCATGGAGTTTGCAGCGCCTCAAAAACTCTTGCCCGGCCTCCACTCGATTCAACTTGTGTTGGTCTGTCAGCTGTTTTGGGACCCACCTCGCGGACAGTTTCCGATATCCGAGGGTTTCTGTGATGGTTTCGTGTAGTAGAGATCTGGAGATTTGCGGAAACATCGCAGAAAGTTCATCCACAGTCAATCTGCGATCGTCACGGAGCGCATTTTCGATTTTTTCCACAATTTCGTCAGTCACAATTGAAGGTCTTCCGCTCCTCTGATCATCATGCACAGACGTACGACCGTTTTTAAACTCGCGACACCACTTGTACACACTCGTACGATTCATAGCTTTATCACCATATGCAGTTTTCACCTCATTATAAACCTCAACCGGAGGTTTTCCCTTCCAAACGAGATAACGGATGACGCCGCGTATTTCGCACTTGGCGGGAGATTGGATTGACAGTTTTCACGAAACGCATTGTCGCGTCGACACTTCTCAACGTACTGACCTCGAACCGTTCTCGTTGCGGAGGGGAAGGGTCAGGCTACACGGAAGTGTAGCCAACATGTCGAAAATAAAATCCATCCGGTCGTAAGAGCCTCAGTACACTTATTTTCTGGATACGCCTCGTACTAATATTTTTTTAAATTTATAAATAAATAAATCCAATCTCCGTGGTCTAACATAGTTTATAAGAAACATGTTTTCTGACCTGTTGCTGGTTTGATTTCTGTTGGCACTTAATTTTTATAAGTTATCTGTCAGGTTTTCACTTCAGACCTCTTGAATATCTTTCTGGTTGGCTGATAGAGATTTGCCGTATGGTTGACATTGCCACAATAAGCTCGCGCTAGATTCTATTGTATGCAACGCAAGTGCAATGCAATATAATTCAAAACTCATTTTAAACTTCGATGTCAGATTAATGTTTTAGAGAAGTTTGCAACTAATAAAAATACGGCGAGTCAATGTATGAATGGAAAAATAAAAAAAATACGCATGGCGAAAGTGGATGTTGTTAGTTAAATGAATGATGTTTTTATAATATCAATATAATGAATAATGATTTGACTAAATATAACATACTCGTACAATGCAGAGCACGGTGTGTAGTGTCAAGACATTTGTTACTGGATTAAGCTGGCCGATTTTTGGGTAAGTTGAAGTTATAAACTTTTCTCTATTAGAGGGTATTCTCATTTAATGGGCCGAAAAATCGACGATTTTTAAGATTTTTTTTTTCAGTGAACGAATATTTTTTTTAAATTATTGTTTTTTAGATATATTTATTTATCTTTTAAAAACATATTTATAAAATTTTATAATAAAAAAAATTAATATTTTTGTTGTTAAGTCGGAAGTAAGACCGCCCGTACATGGAGGGGGGCCAATATGCCGATGATTGTGGCTGTTGTACAAGTCTGAATATTAAAAAAAAAAAAAAAAACGGTTTTACTCAGAAAACATGTGGCTATAACCGGTACCAGAATAATTAAAAAATAATAATTAGAAAAAAATGGCGGCTTGTTGAAATTAAAAATCGTTTTTTTTTGTTTTTAGAGGAGTGAAAAAAATCGAAAAAATGAATCGATTGAAATAATTCTGGTACCGGCTATAGAGAGAGGTATAAAAAAATGAATAAGTACTTATTCATTAAAATCGGTTAATCAGTTTTTGAGTTATTATTGGGAATATTAAAAAAGGGGATTTTTTAGGAAACGCCTTTAAAGTTTCAAGTGCGATTTTACACAATTAAAATAAATATTTTCAACTTACTGTTAATCAGCAATTCCAGGGCCATATAAACTTGTTTAAAAATCCCGACAAACTAAATATCAATTCATCATTCCAAGAAATCCTATTGGACGAGAATTCTTGGAAAATAAGGCTTCTGCCTTGACAATAAACGTCATATTTCGACCGGTGCGCTCGACTATAAACCCTCGTAACTTTTCGATATTTCAAGATTTTTGAAAATTTCTTACTGGAAATGATTCAGAAAAGATTATAAAAAATACAGTGGGAAAAAAAAACGATTTAAAAAAAATCCAAATGAGAATACCCCCTTAAGATAAATAAATATTATATATCTTTTCTTTCTTCGCTAATACATATATATGTATGCATGTATTTTTCAAATTCTGTAGGTAATTTTTTTCTGGCTAAATGTACAATAATTTAACACGTTCAGTGATGAAAATGGCTATAGGCGTTCATATAAATTTTTGCTGGGTGCCCTATTGCCGTTCTATTCCGATTTTTTAAACGATTCACAAACAAGCGAGCCTTGAGTGATCTTATGCCACTGAAAGGAGGGGGGGGGGGGGGTTTAAGGGTATAAAATAATAAATTTTACCTGATCTCATCTTTTTATTTTTTTTTAAAGAATTTGAAATATTCAGTTTTTTTTTAATATCGCCGTTATCTTAAAAGAAATTATTCAGCAGTCAATGTGTTCAAATTAAATTCCTCGATATTTTTTGGATGGAATATTAAACTTATATAAAGTAATTTCATTAATTTCTTATTTTTTATCCTTCGTAAGAAATGTCTTATTTTATTATTAAAATTCATTACGGTTTTCGACGAAAACACTTACATACAAACGTTTATGGTATAAATAAATTTGTTTCTGGCAAATCGTATTATAATTGTTCCCTAAGTACTTTTGCGAGCTTTAAGCCTCTTATCTTGTCTTGAGTAATTTGATGCCTACAACCTTCAGCGTATATTCGACATCAATATTTTTTTATAATTTAGTTTATCATACTCCTTAGGATTTCTGCCTTTTTATCCTTTCAAGGTTTAATAAACAGGATCAAGTGACCTGGGCGTTTTTCTTTCTAATTCACAATTTTCGTTTTGGCAATGTAAACGTATATCTAGATTTTTGGTCCAGTAAAATTGTACACAGTATATCGAATATGCAATTTCGTGGTCAAATTCAGTTTATTACGGAACATTGACTTCTTTTTGATGATTTTTATGTCACTTATACGTTCTATATTTGTTACTCAACCTTTTTAGCCATGCGACCTCTTAAAGGATAAAAAAATAAAATCATGACTGCAACCCTCCTGCAAAAACTTTATATCCTTTGATGTATGTACAAGTGGCAACACAAATGCTGTACTGGCACAAAAGCGATAAGCCTTATCAGGTAATTATATCACCTGTTTAGCGATCACTAGCTATATTATTGTATAATAATAGATATATAGAAATTACTCTTGGAGTAAACAATGTTTACCCATGATTAGGACTTTAGACTGTAATTTTTTAAATCTATTCGTTTTTCTCAGAAAATTTGTCATTTTCTTTTAGTATACGTAAATTATTTTCATTTTCACGACCATATATCCGAGAAATCGAAAATACTTTGCCAAAAACATATAAATATGAACATTTATTTTTAAATAAAAGTTCATTTTCCTTATACGTTAATGTCTGCCTGCCTTTGAGTATTAATGTGAAGCATACAGTATTTACGCTGGTACTGCGTCACGCCGCCTTAATGCTTGTAGCTTAAATTCTACCGGGAGTTTCTGCCGAAATTGAGAAAAAAAACCGCAATTTAAAACTGTTTGATCCCGCAGAGGGTCTTTTTAATGCGATCAGGAGTAATTCCGCCTTAGAAGAATGGCTTTGAATTAATTAAAAGTGATAAAAGACCGACCTCTTAATGCGCCGGGCGCAATATCCTTTCGGCATTTGGTTTTTTTGCCTAAATGCTATCGTCGGATCTAAACGATGTACTGCTATTAGATTTCGGGAAAAGTATGTGCATTACGGAAGCAACGATAACGTTTCTAAATTGTCTGTACTTTATTTTTAATATTAGTATTTTAACTTGCGTTATCCTTTGAGATCACCTGCATCAACCCTCTATGGCCGAGTTATTAAGACGCGCCTGTCTTCCAATACAGGGGATACGATTTCGATTTCCGTTGGAAACCAGTTTATTTAAAAAAAGTTTCCAGTCTGTTTGATACTTAAGACCTCTTCAACATACTGGTTAATTGAAAGAGATTGTCACATGACATTAATCCGCCAGGTTGTACTGTACATAATGAAATTGTTACATCATCATCATTGATCTACATCTCGGAATGGGTCCTAGCCTCTTCTAGGAGTCTTCACCATTTCCCTTCTGTCCTGCAATCAACTCTTCCAGTCATGGACTCCCAGCACTTGGAGTCCCTCTTCTACTCCAAGGAAAAGTGGAAGAGACTATAGTACTTATTTGTGATCTGTTAGGACAATTTTTTCGAGTTTATCTTCATGAATACTGCCATTTGTATTTCTTTAATTTTTCAGAAATATGTCAACTTAATCTAGCAATAAATGATTAGCTCTACCTCTGAAGCGTACCATGCTATTTTCACCGATATATTTTATCATTTAAATGACGATTCTCCTTTTTTCCTGGTCTTTAAAGAGATTAAATCACTCCATCCTAATACAATAACTAGACATAATAGTCCGAAAATCGGGATATATCTCCAGTGTGTATTACGTTTGTTTGGACACATTGTCGGCCGGGATCTAGCTAAGATCTAGCGAACTATATTATAGGCCACGCGCTTTAGGGGGGAGAAGCTGACGCAGATTTCCGAGTCGCTGGAGAAACTAAGTGGAGGGCGATGCTTTGTATGCGGCCTTCCAGAAAGCTGATAATTAGGAGTAGCAGTAGCAGTTTGTTCACGTGATTCAGAGTCAGCGTCACTATTGAGCATGACCTTCAGCCACTGATAATATGGAGAAGGATAAAAAACAAATAAATTAAAGGAGATAGTAATTACAGCGCACATGATAAAAAATGTCAATGAAAATTCACCGAATAGACTCACTTTGTACATGGTCTTCGATTATAATACTACTTGTTCACATTTTTAGCATAATCAGAGAAAAAAAATTGAAGATCTCCGACAAAAAAGATTTATAGATGATGATTTTTCACTCACTGGCCAGTTTTGTTTTTGTCACACTCAATGCCCAGTTTTATTTTTGTCACTCTCAGTGCTCAGTTTTTGTCACACTCGCTGCTCAGTTTTTTGTCACACTTAGTGCCTAGTTTTGTTTTTGTCACACTCAGTGCCCAGTTTTATTTTTGTAACGTTTACTGTCCAGTTTTGGTTACACTCATTGTAGCACTTTGTAGAAGCACGGTGAGAGGTGTGTAAATGATGGACATTTTACCGTTAGGGTAAGATTGCTCCTTGCCAATCCTTACATATCAATTTAGTATGTCAAAATATGGTGATGTAAATAAAACATCACGAAAAAATATAAACAAAAATGATGTAGATATTCTAATTTTTATAGAAAAAAGTTCTCGATTGCCGTTGTGTCTTATTAATTACGTTTTCCATCTCGAGTTTTGAGATCTCTTCTCACACGACAATCTCAACCCTGTTCCTTCCCAGCCTCCCTTCCATCGGTTGTGCCATCTCACTTTTCAGTAAACCACCCCCTGCACAGTTCTGTCATTTTCCTAGCGGAAGTAATAAAAAGTTGGGGAAATTTGCCTTGCGAAGGGACAGCAATCCCAAAACTCTGTCCCGATAGCGAAAAACTGATGGCAGTCATCAAGATAAATTCATTTCCTCCGAGAAAAGCTCGTGCCTCTTCTTCAATATTGTTTATACAAGACCTTTCCGTTTTAGACTGTTTTATAAACTACTCATAAATTATTTGTAGCCTTCTTTCAAAACTGGATGTGGATTGCGCGCGCATTCCATATTGTAACGTTATATGTTACGAGTATGGTTGTTTAATGTTTATATTATTAATATTTTATCATTAGTTATAAATTAAGAATCATTAAAATTGTTACATTTTAAGATGTAATAATAAGAGACTTCATTTATCAAATAAATACACAATAAAACAAATAAAACAATCATACCTTACCACACGTTTTTCGCATAAACCTTAGAGTAAAATAGTTAATCGATTTTTTGGTTGATAAAATAAGTTGAACACAATTATTTCAAATGTAGTTCACAACAGCACTTAAGTACCAACCATTATCTATGGTA
Organism: Odontocerum albicorne; assembly: GCA_949825065.1. Taxonomy (NCBI): domain Eukaryota; kingdom Metazoa; phylum Arthropoda; class Insecta; order Trichoptera; family Odontoceridae; genus Odontocerum; species Odontocerum albicorne. Next base: position 21,334,398 of record OX463850.1, read on the forward strand.
GTGAAACGTGGACGTGAAAAATACTGAAAGGAACTGAATAAATGTGTGCACCGAGAATACATGGGGTGACAATGTGTGACAGAATACGGAATTAAGTGATTGGGAATGAATGTGAATTTAAGGCCGATCTGTTAAGTAAGTTGAAGGAATAGCACGCTGATGCTGTTGGGCATGTAGAACGAATGAGTGAAGAAAGACTAACACAACAAATGTGAGTAGAAAGCGGGATAGAGGAAGACCAAGGAAAGCATGATTGGATCGAGTAATATTTTGATAGAAGAAAACGTAAAAAGCCAGATAAATCGTAGTTATATGAGAAGGTGTATGGATGTAGAAAAGTTGAAAAATGTGTGTTGAGATAGGAAAGTTTGGCGCACTTGTTTCTGCCTACCCCGACAGAGAAATGGCGTGATGGTATGTATGTATTATGATATATACTGGACTTAAAAATCAATCAACATTACAACCTAGTTGGTAAGAAACTTGTCTTCCACCCGGAGGTGTTGAGTTCGATTGCGATGTTACCCAAAATAAATATAAATAAATAGATATTATTGTTGTTTGAGTTGAGTGGTAATAGTATTCGCACGCGTTAAGCGTGTGGAACTGCTGTTGCCTGTATATATGCGATTGTTTTTAAAATACGAACGATGGCAAACTGTGAGTTAAGTGCATATTCCAGTGGTTTTTACCCGAAGGCTCAGCTATTGGGTCTAAAAACAATGTCTCCCGTTCACACTCTTTATCATGGCCTTATCACCAATTCGGATATGTTGAGGGATGCTATACGAATAAATAAATATCATATGACGCCCCAAAGTAAAGAAATCTAAATGTATGCTTTAGACGAAGAGCTTGGTAAATAAGTTTAAAACTCTTACCATGATAATAACATCGAATAAGTGGGATTTACAAAGTAAATGTTATAATTTTAAAAAATATACATTTTTGACATACCTACTGTTACTTTGCCCTCAGTCCCTTAGTTTTCTAAATTGATTGACTTTTAATGTTTGCAGTTTATGCATTTTTAAATACTGCTAAGCATTATACAGAATTATGCTACACACAAGCAATATGAAGATCTCCTAAAATGATGGTTCGCAATAGCGTATTAGTTGCAACATTGATGGGGTAGTGAAACGTGAACGTGAAAATGAATGCTACGAGCCTAGTTACTTTAGTAGATATGCGTACACTACGAAGAATATGTTGTGTCAACGTATGATAAAATAAGAAAGATAATTATTTAGAATGAATGTGATCTAAAAAACAGCACGTTGAGGTAGTTTGTTAAACAGACGTATTAAATGAGTCATGCTAGAGGATGACTAAGAAAAGTATGGTTGGACCAAGTGAATAATTTTTTTTAAGAAGGAAAGGTTAAGTGTAAGCTTGACAGAATGAACTGTATGAGAATATGTATAGATATGGAGGAGGCGAAGGGCGTATGTCGTGATACGAAAGTTTTGCGCTCTGTCCTCTGCCTACCGTAACTACCGGAAGTAGGCGTGAGGTATGCATGTATGTTACAGAAATAATGTACTTATTTTAAACCCCATTGAATGAATTGTTTGAAAAAATTGAGGAAAGTTTGCTACGAGTATAAACGGTGTTATGTAAATTGTTCTTTATTATTCGTTTCCAGAGGGTGTGTTTTGGTGCGTTTCGGAGCTTTCCAAACGTACTCGTATTCGTACCGATGTACTAGCGCCAGGTCGTCTAGATCTTTTTACTGCATTTCCAACGATAATTATGTTAAATTTCACATTGTTGCATGCTGCGTGAGAGTTATGTGCTCGTCAAGTTTTAGGCCTTGCTGCCCCGTGGTGTCGGGGAATTCACTCGTGTGACACCATTCTAAATTACGAGCGTTATGTTCGGTATTGTTGACTGACTAATAATCCTTTCAGATAATTATGGTTAATGCAAGTTTTCATCCATTTTTTTTAATTTATCGAGGGCTGTTCGAAAAGTATGGTAAAAAAGCAAGTAAAATACTTTTTTTTGGAAAAGCAACTATTTAATTTTTCATTAAATTCTCCTTTGAGTGTTATACACGTCGTCCAGCGATTTTCCCATTTTTTTTATTCATTGAAAAATGGGGTTTGTAAAATTTTGCAAGTCATTTACTGCGGCGACAACATCCTGATTCGACGAAAAGTTCTCCATCCGAGCAAATTTTTGAATTTCGGGAACAGGAAGAAACCACAAGGGACCAAGCGAAGCCAATGAAAAATCACTTAATTTATATTTTATTTCATCCATATATATATATAATTATAACTTTCTTATAATAAATACTTATACCAGAGACGCCTTCAATTGTTGTATTTGTTATATTGTAAAGTGAAGGTGAAGAGATAATTTTCTGAAAAAAAAAACTTTGATACATTGGGAAATTTATCTTAAACAAATATCCCCACTTACCCGGAAAAAAACTCTTGTAAGTTTTTTCCGGGTAAGTGGGGATATTTGTTTGTATAACAAAGTTATTGTAGTCGGATGTACTAACTCGGGGTTGCGTGTTCGATTTTCATAGCCAGATTTTTCATGAAAGGTTTGCAGACTGGTTTTTTACTAAGCCTTCTTTAAACACCTTTATGGATGGAAGATATTGCCACATGACAATAACTCGCGTACAATGAATACAATGCAATGCAACTAAGATAATTCTATATTTTTGTATCTCGTTTTTATTTTTCAGATGTGTTTCAGACTTTTATTGATCAATATAAATTGGTAATCAATCAATATTTTTCGTCACTAAACATTGATTACTTTACGAAGTTCGTCTTATGAACCTTTTTTATTTTTATTATCACACATTTTTAACTTTCTGGAGTTTGCTTATACGAGTACACGCTGATTCTTGAAATACGAGTACTTCGACGGTTCGATAGACCAAAGCGAGTATGTTTTTCTATTATTCAATATAAACAAACGCCCACATTTGGTACTATCTTCGACCTTCGCGATTTTTTATTCAAATTAAATCATACATTAAATTTTATCCAGTATCGGATTATACATATTTGGTGGACAGTCCTTTGATTGTAATGTGAACATTCCTATTAACATTTTGTTGCTCATCAATCTGAACTATTCAATTTTATCATTGTAAAAATACATTTTATATTTATTTATGTATTCGCGAGGGTATTTATTCAAACCGTTCACGAAGTTTTTATTTCTTCGCATTCATTCACTCATTTCCGTGTTCAAACCATAAATGATTGATTATGCCACATGTTTCCAGTAGAAGGCAACAGAGATCGCCCTATCATTCGCATCAATCAGGTCTTGTCAAGATCACGTATTGTTCGGACAAGCAAGCATGTGCTCGACTCCTGTATAGCTTCACAGTCACATTCAATGCTATTTTCGTTGAAGAAACTCCATCTTTGCATGTTTACTTGCATATAGTCACCCCACCCCTATTTAGTATCTGTGCATTCATCAGTTTGCTTTCTTTATTTTTACTTGTATAATTTTGTGATTTTTTAACGCTACTTAATTGAACACACGTTTCTTAACATACATACATTCAGTAAATAAGGATGAATGGGAACTAAGGATAACATGGATGTAATAAGTAGGAAGAAGATGAGCACTCGAAGTTGCTTGAACGAACGTGAACATTTATTTGCGAATGTGAATGGAAGGAGACGTAGAAGGAAGATCATGGGAAAAATGGTTATATCAAGTCTATATGTTTTTATTGAATTGAATGTTAACAATCGGAGAAATCGAAGGAACTTTAACAAATGTGAATGGATATGGATGGGACTAAAGATGTATTGTGATATCGGCCGGGGTAATGTTTGTGGGATGAGCCCGCACCTTTTAATGTCTTCTCTCTTGAATGTATTTTTTTTGTCATCTATTTATTTTCTGTGTTTTTTTTATCTTGTTCTACGTGTTCAAGGGTGTGGGCTGAAAAACATCTGATGTCCCCGTGGCTGGGCTTGCCCTATATTGGTGGGGTGTATCTTGGCCGGGGGATGTTATTAGATGAGCCCAGACCTTTTGATAGCTTCTGTTTTTTTAATGTATTCTCTTTTTAATGTGTTCTTGAAATGTGTCTAAATGTATTATGTACATACTATGTTGCTATCAATAAACCCGTATTTATTTATTTTATATAGAACTCTGGTGCTCAGTCCTCATTGCCTTCCCCGACATGTTGTCGTCGCGATGGTGTTTTTATACGTATAAATGAACGCATCAACGTAAAATCTATAAGTAAAACTTTATTCATATAACCGAACTATTTTTAGGTGGCAAGTTGGTAACCTTTTGCAGAACTCGGTGCTAATGTGCGCCTGAATAGTGAGTAGTGACGGAGATGTTCCGAGGGCTCTTCGAATGATGATGATGAATGATGTGCATCCGGGTCCCGTAAAGTCACTTCCCGTGTCAAGTCATCTCAAGTTCCAGAGCACAGTGGCTGCTAATCTTTTATGTAAAACAGATTTTTAGATTATTTCAAGTCTTTATATGATTTGCTTATTACTGTCACTATAGTATAACGTAATAAATCTAAAATATTTTTTGTAAAACAAAATTACAATAATCGTCTTGACCTTATTTTATTTCGGACGGCGTGTAGCGATAGGAAACCAAATCAACTAAAACAAATATATTTGAACCGTACAATATCAACATCTGCTAGAATAATAGCCCACATTAGTATGTTGGTACCAACTTTGTTGTATGGCAGTGAAACGTGGACCTTGAAAGAGACTGAGAGGAGCTGAATAAATGCTGTAGAAATGCGTGCTTTGAGACGAATACATAGTGACAACCTATGACAGAATACGGAATTAAGTGATAAAGGATGAATGTGAACTTAAGGCTGAAATGTTAAGTAACATTAAGAGCACGCTGAGATGGTTTGGGCATGTGAAACGAATGAATGAAGAAAGGCTAACAACACACATATATATATATATATATATATATATATATATATATATATATATATATATATATATATATATATATATATATATATATATATATATATATATATATATATATATATATATATATATATATATATATATATATATATATATATATATATATATAATTATATATATATATATATATATATATATTAATTACCGAAATTAATTTACCGAAAATTACCGAAAATTACCGAAAACCTATCATCATTTGTTACATAATATACCAACTCTGAAAAAAAGTACCAGCGACAAACAACAAATTATCTGTGCCCCAAGTAACCAAGCTAACAATCAGCACGACACAGAAACTAACGCCTCTACCGATGACCAGGGTAACCAAGGTATCCAAGGTAACCAAGGTAACCCAGGTAACCAAGCTAACAATCAGCGCGACACAGAAACTAACGCCTCTACCAACCAATACTCGAAACAATCAGTAAGAAAACGACGAGCAAACCGAGAGGTTATCCGTCAAAAGTCTGAAGATGAGTACCCAGGTGTACTCGAAACGTCACATAAATGACAAAGTACGCGATGTACCCGAAAATAAACAAAAAAATTTATTACCCCATCGTGAAAATTTATACCTAAACATATATATATATATATATATATATATATATATATATATATGTATATGTATATGTATATGTATATGTATATGTATATGTATATGTATATGTATATGTATATGTATATGTATATGTATATGTATATGTATATGTATATGTATATGTATATGTATATGTATATGTATATGTATATGTATATGTATATGTATATGTATATGTATATGTATATGTATATGTATATGTATATGTATATGTATATGTATATGTATATGTATATGTATATGTATATGTATATGTATATGTATATGTATATGTATATGTATATGTATATGTATATGTATATGTATATGTATATGTATATGTATATGTATATGTATATGTATATGTATATGTATATGTATATGTATATGTATATGTATATGTATATGTATATGTATATGTATATGTATATGTATATGTATATGTATATGTATATGTATATGTATATGTATATGTATATGTATATGTATATGTATATGTATATGTATATGTATATGTATATGTATATGTATATGTATATGTATATGTATATGTATATGTATATGTATATGTATATGTATATGTATATGTATATGTATATGTATATGTATATGTATATGTATATGTATATGTATATGTATATGTATATGTATATGTATATGTATATGTATATGTATATGTATATGTATATGTATATGTATATGTATATGTATATGTATATGTATATGTATATGTATATGTATATGTATATGTATATGTATATGTATATGTATATATATATATATATATATATATATATATATATATATATATATATATATATATATATATATATATATATATATATATATATATATATAGTGCGAATGTGAATGGAAGGCATGGTGGATGAAGACCAAGGAAAATATGGTTAGATCAAGTGAATTGATAATCTGAAAGAAGTAAACGTAGAAAGTCAGAGAAAGCGTAGTTGTATGAGAAAGTGTATGGATGTAGAAGAGGCTAAGGATGTGATTCGAGATAGGAGAGTCTTGCACGTTGTCCTCTCTGCCTACGCCGACAGGGAAATGGCGTGATGGTTTGTATGTACCTTATTTGAAATTATTTTGTCAAGAAAACAGTTTTTCTCGATTTCCTGGAATCAGTATTTCTTGTTTATTTTGATCATAAACTATTTTACCTATATACGTAGCAAATTGCTTAATGATTAAATAGTTATATATAATTAAATTAAAACTTACCCCAAGAGAATTGTCGTCAATTGATTTCACAAATTTATTTGACAATCTTAACTCTCAAAATGGGGAGTTAAGATTAATCTTTTGGGAGGAGCATGCATGTTCTTGCTTCAAGAATTTACATTACATTCTTAAGGAAAATTGGTAATCTTTGTAATGTCGCACCTTATATAAAAAATGTGTAACAAAGTGATTCTTTGTTAAAGGAAGGGCGAAAAGTGAGTAGCTTTTGGAGGTTTAAACATAGGCCTGTGAGTGAATGGCGGATGTGAATATATAGCGTGTGATGCGGAGCTGTTGAACATAACGTAACTTGGATGTGGGTGTTTTTGATTATCACGCGGTCGAAATAGTGTATGTGATGGGTTAGATTTTAAGTTTATGTAAGGATGTGAATGCAGAGTATGAATATTTCAGCTAAGTGTTTTAATATTATATAACATATTTCGTAAATTTATGATTAAGGATTAAGGAACAACTTCGTTACAGGCTTTGCCTATTGAGGATGTGTTCTATACCCACAAAATTGAGGGGTTTTAGTATTTTTATGTACTTGTACTCCACGGTTCATCTTTCATGTGAAGTGTAATTATTGTATAGTGGACAGTAAAAAAACTGTGTGATGATTTTTTAGTTCTTACATTTAGTATTATTTATGTTCTCGCCCATCTTCAATAAAAAATATGAAAAAAAAAACCTTGCTATGTTCTCAGTACGATACATATTTCTCTAGAAATATGTATCTTACTGAGGACATGATACTTTTTACCGATTGTTGACTATCATGTATCATAATTCCATTGTCGGCCATTCTCGTTAACTTGATAAGTTGTGCGACATTAAGAGTTTGTAAGATAAATTTGCATGAAATTGATTTCATTCAAGATGACATTATTTTTTTATGCGCCTTTATCTACAATACTTAAATGCTGTATCTTTTTTCTCAACATTGACAAATTAATATTTCTGCCGCACGTAAGCCAACTTTGACATCTGCTCATCTAATGACAATTTGGACTATTTGAAGAAAACGTTATTTCCAGTGATAAATTGGTATTGACTGTTGAAAGGACTAAATGTTGGCATTGCTTTCCTATAATTAACGCCTTTTTTCTTTTTCCTTCGGCAAATTACAGTCAGTTCTCGACTTACGACCACCTCGACTTACGACCATTCGAACTTACGACGGCAACAACAATTATTAAATAATGTGTGCGCCTTAGTGTAATTGGTGCGTGCACCTTAACTAATATGACGCAATCGATTGCATCATCTTTATGTAAACAGCGTCAGTTCGTCACCTTCCGTGCACCCGAAAGGTTTGACAAATTGACGGTTGATTACTCTCTCTCTTTATATTTCGAGTTATTGAATTGTTTGATTTTTCAATCCAAAAATGTCAAATAAAAATAAAAGAAAAACGATTGATTTAGAGAAAAAAAAAATAATAAACCAGTATGAGTGCGGCAAAACAGTGTCGGACTTATCACGGGAACTTAAACTATCCCATTTAACCGTGTCAACTATAATAAAGGACAATAAACGAATTCTCGAAGCAGTAAAAAAATCGGCATCAGTAAAACCGACGATTATTACTAAACAACGAAATGGACTCATACATGCAATGGAAAAATGTTTGAAGATTTGGATGGAGGATTTATTACAAAAGAATGTTCCACTTAATTTCTTAACCATCCAAACTAAAGCACGTAGTCTTTTCGAAGATTCAAAGAAAATGAACGGTAATAACTGCATCCGAAGTTTTAATGCAAGCTCCGGTTGGTTTGAAAGATTCAAAAGACGTGACAGCTACCATAATGTAAAGATTTGTGGAGAGGCAGCAAGTGCAGATCTAAAAGCTGCCGAAGAATTTAAAGATAATTTGGAAGCGATGATCGAAAAAGAAAAGTATTCACAGGAGCAAATTTTCAACGTCGATGAGACAGCCCTTTTTTGGATGAGAATGCCAGAACGAACATATATACGAGTACATCAAGAAGCCAAATGCATGCCCGGATTTAAAGCATTCAAAGACCGTTTGACCCTTCTGTTGGGTGGAAATGTCGCCGGATTTAAATTGAAGCCACTTTTGATATATAATTAAAAAAACTCAAGAGCCTTCAAGGGAATCGATACTTTGCCGCTACATTACCTCTTCTTTGCCGGTACATTATCGTTGGAACAAAAAAGCATGGATGACACAATATCTTTTTCAAGACTGGTTTGACAAATGTTTTATTCATGAAGTAAAAAAAACATTGCGAAGAAAAAGAAATAGATTTTAAAATATTGCTGATTATTGACAACGCTCCGGGTCATCCTCCAAACTTAGTTGAATCCCATCCAAACATAAAAGTTATTTATTTACCTCCCAACACTACAAGCATTTTACAGCCGATGGATCAAGGGGGTATTGCTAACTTTAAATTGCATTATTTAAGAATTACTTTTGCCCATGCAATCGAAGGAATAGAAAAAGACTTTGAGAGAATTTTGGAAAAACTATAACATCTTTCGAGCAATTAAAAATATCTCAGAAGGATGGTCAAATGTAACGACATCATGTATGAATGGCATATGGAACAAACTATTAAAACGTAATAATAATATGAATTTTAATAGAGAAAATGAAGTAGGAGAAGTAACTAATAATATCATTGTACAATTTGCTCAAAAACTTAATCTGGAAGTTGACATTGAAGATATAATTCAACTTTTAGAAAATGATGATGAAGAGCTCACAAATCAAGATTTGATTGAGATTGAGGAACGTGGTATAGAAAAAAATCAAAAGAATTAAAATAACTAGATGAATACAATGAACTACCTAAAAACTTTGTGCTTAAAGACATGGCTGCAGCTTTTAGCCCAATTAACAATGGAATCCAACAATTTGAAAATATGGACCCAGACACCGATAGATCTTCGAAGGTACGCCGCCTGATTCAGCAAGCACTCGCCTGTTATAATGAAATTTATAAAGAAAAGAAAAAGCAAACTTGTATACAAAGAAATCTGGATATGCTTGTGAGAAAAATAAACCCCACTACTACTCGTACAATCACTGAGTCACCTATGGATATTAGTATGTACAGATGATGAAAATACTACAGAATAATTTTGTAAATATATATTATTCATTATTATATTATATATTACATATAGTACATATTCTGAAATAAATAATACTAACGTACTACCCACTTTTTATGTCTATTATTTTAAACTTTTTGTATGAAATTCGACTTACGTCCTAGGTGGGGGAACAGAACGCCGTCGTAAGTCGAGAACTGACTGTATAGTAAATTATTTTTTTCTTTCCATGTGTACTAATATTTTTCTAATATTAGGTACTGGGCGAATTAAAATGTTGATATCGAAATGCAAGTCATTGGTATGGAGGCAAAATTGTGCTGGCTAATTAATCTTGCATCTGATTAAATAATATTTAATATTAGACCGTAATAAATTTTCTTTGATGAAGTTCTAGTTTTAAAAACTGCCTCGACCGTAAAATCAAATGTGATCGATATCGAAATCTGTCTTTATAAAATATTTCATTCATATTGTAATTGTTATAACCAAAATATATTTTCAACTGTTAATCCTCTTTAACATATTGAAAAATTATATCGTTTGGGTAAACGAATTAATTTATATCCATATTCAAATAACAATAAACAACAAGTTCTAATATGCTTTAATATATTAATTATACCATGAATACAGTTTGTTGTTACTTTTAGTTGTGACCCTTTCAAAAGTCCTGACTATATTATTTTTCAAGTTATAATGCAAAAAATCTCATTTTTTCATTTTTAAATAACATTAATATCGTATGTGAAAAAACTCATGCTTTAATTTTACAAGTGACGCGATGTTACTAAAAAAACCACACATAAAGTCGACTTATACGTTGTTAGTTTTGTAATGGTGTTTTTAAAGTTAATTTTCTTGTTTTCTCTCTCTTGGTATTATTTAAATTTTATATTGTGAAAACGTCCGGTAAAATATGAAATAAACATGCGTTTTATTTTGTCAGTTTTTTCTGACAGGGTCTGACCTTTTTTGCCCCTTTTTCGGCTCAATCAAATGTATCAAGAAAAATGTTTTTCGTACACTCGGTGCCATAAAAGCCGTAATAGACCTGAGCTTATTGTAATAAAATATAGCAGCCTCAATAAAATACTCCTTTACACGAGTAAATACGCCTTTATAAAGCAGAGTAACCGCCTGGAGTAACTCAATTACCGCGTAATTTAATATGCAATATGTGTTAGTGTCCTATTCTTTTTCTGTTCTCTAGGAATGTCATAACATTCCGTATAATCGTCTTATTTTCTGGGAATAGATTTTTTTCTAAAAACATTTTTTGACTTCCTGACATATTTGATAAATTATAGAATGTACTATAGCATATCTTATTTTTAATGTTATACTCGTATATACTGAGGACCTTTGTCGATTACTAATACTTGATAGGTGATACAGTCTGTTTGACAAGAGCGTGTACGGCTACATTTTTTCCTAGAAACTGTTAGAGGGTAGATATAAACGCGAGCAGGTAGCAGGATCCTTCTCCCAAGATATTTTGTATAGAAAAACTCAGTTGTCGTTCGACCTTGGTTACACAAGAACATATTTCACCATGAGTGCCGCGTACGCATCACGTTACGAAGCCGTGTTTCTGTGTACACATCCGAAAGGACCGAAAATGTTGTACGGAGCCGCTGCTAAATACATGAGAAAGTCGAAGTAATTTGTAAGTAAGTGCGTGAAACGCTATTCCGACGTAAAAAACGTCGATGATCTACCGGATCGTGGCACTGCACAGAAAACGACGAAAAAGGAGGACAGAGGATTTTACGGGCGTTTAAGAAGAATCTTCGTCTATCATTGCGTAGCGGAAGACGGTTTTGCGTGAAAAGGGTCTAATGGTGTCATGTGACACTATAAGAGTACGTTTACTAGCTCATGGAGTGAAATTTCGAAGCATGGTGAAGAAACCACTACTATCCGAAAAACAAGTTAAAAAAAGACACTTGGGCGAAAGAAAATTTTGACCGCGATTGAGACAATGTATTTTTTTCGGACGAAGTTTCTTTTTGGGCATGTTCTTCCATTAATCATACCTGGTGTACCCGCACCAATAGACTCATCTAGCGGACCGTTAAACTCCCGGTAAAAGTCCACGTCTGGGGCTGTTTCTCATAGCAGGGATTTGGCACTTTGCACATCTTCACAAATAATTTGAACGCTGCCAAAAGGGTTAAAATATATCAGAGAGCTTTATTACCATCTGCCCAAATGTGGTTTATAAGAAAAAATAAAAATTGGCTATGCAAGAGGATAGTGACCCAACACATCGGTGTCATCTTTGTGCTGCGTGGAAACAGGAAAATGACGTTGACGTAATGGATTTGGCCGTCGCAGTCACCAGATGCAAATCCCATAGAAAATGTTTGGGCACTCATGAAGTTCAAGTTTCGAGGGAAAGAGATCTGGAACGGCAAGCAGTTATTTCGACAGATTCGACTTATATGGAAGTCTGCTATTTCTTACCATTTCTCTACATACATTGCATACATACATAGATTGTGCTATAAAATTAGTAGACACTATGCCTAGGAGATGCCGGGCAATTATCACTAGTGGAGGCGACTGGACAACTTATTAATAATAAAGCATCACGGTTTATATCATGTAGTACTCGTATGTGTGTATGAAGTTGAGCTTTTTTGTGTAATCATGCTGTTTAAAAATTATTTCATTGGTCATATGATTGTACTATTATAATTCCAAAGTCAAGCTTAGTGTTTTGGAAAATTACTTTGTCAATGTTATTAACGTGTTGATTGAGCATTCGAGTTAATTCGAAGATGATTTACGTCATTTTAAATGGTAATATTGGAACTGAAATAATTTTTCAGCAGTTCTGAAACATTTAGGCGATGGCACTGAATTTCAGCATTTTAAAGCGTTGTCATTAGCGTTGTTCTATCGTATAAGAGAACATTCTGCATATCATTCAACGTTCCTTTATCATTAACGTTTTAATATTTTTAAAGAGACATTGTCTTGTTTTAATTGCAAAGGCATTATCAGACTTAAAAGAATATCACAATAACTAAAACATGTTTTCGTATTTAAGACTAAACCTCTAATGGTGATTAAGTGTTTTTGATCACCATCAGAAGTTTTTTGAAACACGTTTCATTCAGGCATTTTATACTCGTATATAATATATTGCTTGTTCTTGTAGCGTTTGATTTTTTCATACACCTCATCGAAAACTTACTATGAAACGAGTTCACATAAATCGTAGATTATCAAAACCATTACATTTCACACAATCTTTCACGCGTTACGACAATTATACTCGCACATATTTACATGCCCACTCATTTCCATCTTTTAGATATCGATCACTCCATCACTTCAGATCGCATAAATAATTTCTGACAATCTTCGTTATCATTTTCTTTCCAGATAATTTCACTCCGGCATGTTATATCTATTTTTTTATTTAGTATTTTACACATTTCATTCAATTTGTGAACCATTTCTCTACATACATTGCATACACCTATTCTGAATTCTGTTCTCTTTTTTTCGCTTTCCCACACGATTTTGACCAGCGGGTGACGATCATCATCGACAAGATAAATGCGATAGAAATGAGAGCGTTACGTAGAATGTGTGGAAATACAATGTTTGACAGAATAAGAATTTAGGAAACGAGAAAAGAATGCGGATTGAAAAAAGATACAGTGCTTAAGATAAATAATGGATCATTTAAAAGATGCGGCCACGTAGAAAGAATAAATGAGGAAAGGTTTACAAAATGTAGTATAACATACATATGGGTGAGAGATGTTTGGAAAGACTAAGAAAAATGATGCACGAAAGAGGGAAGTATGAAAAACCTTTTTAATGGGAGAGTATGCAAAACGAGGTGTTTGGGCGTGGCTGAATGGATTGGTGTGTGCCAGGATGGATTGAAATTGTGTTGTGTTCTCTCTGGCTACTCGAATAGAGTAATGGCGTGGTGATGATAATAATAATTGAAAATATAATTAAAATACAATGGATATTTTTTTATTATTTTTAATTTTTTTCTAAAAGGATTACGCAATTTATGAAATTTCTTAATTACCTTTCTTGAAAATGTTTGGGAGGCGTTTAATAATTGTAGCAATAATTATAAACCCAGTCACATATAGTTTAAAACAACTTAACATTAGTCAACCGGTCTCGTTAATTCTGTAACTGCTCCACTTGGCTTGATCTATTCACCAAATCGACTTGTTAATGCAGAAAAAAATTCAAGAGCATCTACGACATTTAGAAATATTAGTTTATCGTGTATCTACTCGAATATGTGTATGTTTCAAAGTCAAGCAAGATAACGTGTAATGCATTTAAAATATCCCCCAGTCACGGGATTCAAATCTGAAATGTTTCATGTTGGTTTATCTAAGATGTTTTACATGTTAACGCCACGCTGGGGACCTATTTTCTTGTAGAAAAAGTCGTATATCTGTCATATGGATATTTTTTTGTTTTTACACGTTCCACCATTGATTTATTGTATATTATTTAACCCAAATCGTCGGTTATATAGATGATACCAGATTTTATTAGTTTGATTTTTTTTCCGAAATCAAATCTCTTTTATTTCAATGTTCTTTGATTGATATAATACATTTTTATTTTGTTTGTTTTATTTTATTTGTTTAATTTCTTATACCATATACTCGTATACAGTATTATGGTTTAGAAAACTCCAATTGTACAATAAAAGCACTGCGGTTTTCCTTAAATTATATCAAAGGTGAATCACTATTCATAGTCTCTTAGTCTATTTATACATAGCAATACAGTCAAGACTTGCAGGACAGCTAATTTCAATTCGCCAAGTAATCTGTTTCGTTTAAAAAAATAACATTTATTTATTGAAAATGAGACTCGTAAGTGTCCTTTACAAACCGTTACAAAATTTATTCAACAAAATATATAGTATCAAGACTTTTAATATATTAACACAATTCAGAATACATACTGTGCGTGAAGTCACCAATGAATAAGCACAACACTTAGAGAAATAAAATACTCGAATAAAATATACGTACAATTAATTAAAAACAATTGACGGGAATACAAATGAATCAAATTACAAAAGAGAAAACATTTAAAACAAAATAAAATACGGAATAACCTAAGATAGAGAAAATGCCTGTAGAGGAACTTCCTCAACTTAATATCTATATCAAACCAAACCAGGTATGGAGTTATCCAATTCTTCCATTCTCACTATTGATACAAAATACCAATATGAAAGTTGTATTCATGTGTCAATGATCCGTCGTATACCTTTAAATAACGAGTAAAGTAATGGGTTCGATTTACGATGTTAATATGAATAGCACCTCTTTTTAAGAAACCTTTTTGTAACTATCTAATTCTTTTGTAAAAATTGTTTCATGGCAACAAGCTTGACTGTTTGTATTTTTTACAATTAATTAATTTGTATCATACTCCAAACATGTCCGTACTAGCTATGCGGGCATTCGAAAAGCGTGGCTGAGAAAAAATACGAGCCTTCGATTATATGACAACTGAAATAGGTATTTAACTAGCTGTACATCGTGGTAAGTGTTGGTAATACTGCCGAACGCCGAGAGGTAACCATAACCTCGTTGATGATTTTTTGACCAAATTGGGATACTTGTTTTTAGTTATGGGTATCATCGGGAATCGAACCCGAAATTGTCAGGTGGATGACAAGCTTCTTGCCAACTGTGTACTGTTAACAATAAATGTATATTTTAGGGTCATACTGGTACCAATATCGGAGACACGTAAATTATTTCTTTTATGAGAGATGTTTGTAACAGAAAGCCAGTTTAAAAGTCCAACGTATTGCTATCGAAATTTGTTCATTTTTTAAGTGTTTCATTTGGGACTAAAAATCCTGCAACTTGTAAAACATTTAGGAAAATAAATTAAAATTGAGCTACAATATCTTGGAATAACTTATGTTAAAGAAACGAGAATACGGCTGAGGGAAAATTACTTCAATGAGATGCGAGAGCAAATTTAGCTGCTCCTGACAATAATTATACCCGAAAATTTTGAATTTGAAGATTTGTTAAGAATACAATTTGATATTTTCTATCATCGTTCATCAAGTGGGAAACTTCTGATTTACACCCTGAAAACTTTTTGATTGAAACAATATTATTGCTTTTGAATAAATAAAATAAGGCATTTATTTGATTTTGGTATATTGTGACAGTATTTTTTTATTTGAACGGAGTTTATTTTTTCCATTTTAAATTGTAAATAAATAAAAAAAAAATAACAGTCATCCAAATAATTATTCTGTTCCCACTTTTAGATATTATTAGTGGCTTTGGTCACATGAAATAATATCAGCACATACTTAAAAAAAACTACATAAATGCCTTTTTTTCTAGTTCTAATAGGTTATTATTACATATCGCAAGATCTACAAAGGTTTCTTTGTAGTTCGTTTTCCCTTGGTAAATTTTCTACGATTTTCTTTCTAAATATTTTTTTAAACATATGCAAATACGGGGGCGTAACTAATTAAATGACCGCAGCTACCATCTTCCTTTCCTTTTATATCTTTATAATAATAGTGGGCCTGGTTCCAGAGTTAGAGCATCGATTCTCGAGAAGCCTCTTCTCTCTGTGCGACTCTATGTTATTGTATATGAATTGTTAATTAATTATTATAAGTTATGAAAAGAACTTATTGATTGCAAAGTAACGCATATTTTTTTTATATTTATTGCATCACCGCATTTGATTTATTGATATTTTTGTTCTGTTGAAAACTCCGAGGACACCTTAATGACTTCACAACTCAAACTACAATGTTTGCTACCATCTAGTTCCAAAAGCGACGCATGAATTCTTTTAAAAAAGTTCAGTTGTATAGTTTTTGTAATAACCTCGTAAGATGGTTGCGCCGCGTTTAGTGGTTAAATTAAATGGGGCGGTTGAATAAAAAGTAACGAGAATATAAACGGTGTCGTTTATTATATAATATATCTATATATATCGTTCGTCCTTTCTGAGATGACACAATGTCATCAGAATAAAACTGTCACTTAGTTTATTTTCACGGATCAAGAAATCTTCACACAGAGTGAAATGTTTCATGCCAGTGGTAACCGATCTTTTTTTACATAATTGTTATTGACTGCGGCAAATATGGAAGGATTGAAATATTTCAATAGCAACCGAAAAAGGCTAATGCATTCCCTGATTTTCTCTATTTTCTTATATGGTTCGAATGCCTGAACGCTGAGGGTAAAAATTAGAAAAAAGGTTGATGCATTTGAGATGTGTTGCTGAATAGAATACCCATGCAGACGTAGATCACCAACCCAACCCTATGGACTGATTAAATTAGAAACGCAACATGCATCTATGTGACGGCAGCACTTAGAAAGGCCCAAAGTGAGATTAGGGTAGATGGACCGAAGAGATCATTATCCTTAGTCATGAGAAATCGACTAATAAAAAGTTATCAATTGTGAATTTGAAAATAATAATTATAGAAAGAGGTTTGGTAAAAAGGATTTGCGATGTATGTGATGAAGCATAGAAGCTTAAACTGGTAGTTGAATTTAGTTATCTGGGCAGTTTGTTTAAGTGCGTTGAGCCTGTTTGAAGGGACATTAAAAGAAGGGTAGCAACAGGGAACAAGAAAACGGAGCAAAAAGGGTAGCAACAGGGAACGTACTGTACAACAACCGCGCTACATCAAAAAGGCAATACTTAATAGTGTGGTGATGCCCACCTCGATCTCCGGGAATTAAGGTTTTGACAGAAGTGTAAAAAATATATTAATGCAGAGAAAATAAACTCAATGAGAAAAAAAAGTGGCTTCTTAATATATGAACAAAGGTAGCATTATTGCTTTGATAAAAAGAGTTAACTTAAGGTGAACATATGGAAATAACGACTGACGTTAAAATAATTTAGCGAATATGAAAGTAAAGAGTGCATGTTGTGCGTAGATGTAGACTGAGCATATCGTGGCTGGATCAAATGAACCACATTTACAGCAAGGTGAAGTTAGAAGCAGGAGCAATTTAGAGGCGTTGCATAACGAGACCTATGAATGTAGAAGATGCGAAAGTTATGTGGTCAGATAGAAAAGTTTAGAGATCTTTATTATCTGCCTACCCGACGAGGGACATGTCGTGAGGATATGTATGTATTTTGGTAAAAAATCGTTTACGGATGGATGCGGGTTCGGCAAAGTCGTGCAATCCACTATGGTTTTCGCTAACCCAAAGGTTTCACCATATCTTGGCTGAAGACGATACAATTCTTGTCAGGATAATTTTGCTACAGACATTCTTTTAAAATGTCAATATATATGAAAGTGATTGTACGAGGGTGGATCAAAAATAAATGAGACTTTTGTTTTAGAGCGCGTAATTTTAAACGCAGCGCGCGGCCGCCTTGAGTGTTAGAGGGGGAGGTATGATGAGTGGGGAGAGCGGTCGGCCGACCTCGGCCGATTCCGTCATTAGTATGGCACACGATGTCTGACAAAAGAGGTGCACCCGTCGATTGCGCAACGCATAATTATCAAGTTTCTCGCTCGTGAGGACGTAAAACCGGCCGAAATTCTGCGGAGACTGATGTCACAGTTCGGGGATCAAACACTGTCAAAGCCCCGTGTGTTGGCCTGGCATTATGAGTTCATGAAAAGCCGTGAAGGGGTCGAAAACGGGAGCCATGATCGTCGCCGACGGACGAGCATTACTGAACAGAACATTAATGCCATTTGTGATCTTCTGGAAGGCTACCGACGTTTGATGGTTTTCGATTTTTTTCTGAGATAGGAATAAGTTATGGGAGCACTCAATCCATAATCACAAAGGATCTAGAATTCCGTCAAGTGTGTGCTCGATGGGTCTCGCGTCTTTTTATTGAGAACAAAAGTTGGCACGTTGACACGTCTGTTAGCGGCTCTTGGCGCGGTTTGCACAATAAGGGAACGCATTTTTGAGTCGCATCGTTACCTGCGATGAAACTTGGGTACACCACTACAAGTCAGCCTGGAGGGGAGTTAGAAGAATTAGTCAGCCCCTGTGAAAGCCAAGGCTCGGTTGTCAGCTGGTAAGGTACTTTCGACCGTTTTTTTGGGACCGGTGCTACATTTTGCACATCGATTTTTTGCACGATCATCACACCATCAATGCGGTGTACTACTGCGAGCTGTTGAGTGAAGTTAAACTTGCTTATCGATGCAAAAGACGTGACCAACTGATACTAGAAGTGATTCTTCTCTATGACAACGCGAGGCCCCATACTGCAGCTGTAACATGCGAACATTTGGAGGAAATGAGTTAGACACGACTGGAACACCCTCCATATAGCCATGATCTATCGCCCTGCGACTTTCATCTCTGGGCCACTGAAAGAAGCTCTGGGAGGCCAACGATTCAACGACGACGATGGAGTAGAGGGGTTTATGCGCAATTGGCTGCTGACACAACCCAATTCTTTTTACGATGACAAATAAAAAAACTACCGATCCGCTGGGAAAAATGCATTTCTAAAGCAAGAGATTATGTACTTGGTCTTTTTTCTGCAAATAAAAAAATTAGAACAAAAAAAATCTCGTTTACATTAAATTTGATTGACCCGTGTATTATAAAATTGTATCACAGTATAACAAGTGTGGTGGTAAGGATGAATGCGAACTTAATACTTTAATATCAAACAGGGTGAAAAATAACACTTTGTATATTTAATACTTCTTTGTACTCGTATACCAATCTGGTGGGCTTATTGCCAGCTGGTAATATCTTTGGACTAACCAGGCAAAAGTAAATAATCGTACGTCGCTAAAATCATCCGAATTATTATAAACTTCAACGAAATTCGTGTCAATATAAATAAGAGCAATAACAGTGAGATTTTATGAATATAAAAATGGTCACTGGAGAGGAAAGACAGTCGGGAAAAGAAACACGTAACATTATTCACTTGAAATTAATATTTATTTTATCACTTTTTAAAACATTCCAATAACGGAGCGAATCTTATAATAGTTGACTAGCTCAAGAATACCACATGTTGCGATGATTCGGCATATTGAACAAATGGTTGACGAAGAACTGATTTAACAAACTTGTAATTCGAATGTGAGTAGGAATCGTGTAAGATGAAAACTAAAGAAAACATGACTACCAAATTGGAATGAAATTGTAACCAGGAGACGTAACAAGTAAGAGAAACCAAGAAGAAACGGTCTTAAGATTGACAAATGTTACGGAGGTCAAACATGTGTATAATTTCTTATTTTCTTACCTCGATATTATATCGAAGAAGCAGTGTTAACAAGTAATCAAATTTTTCATTGATATTTTCGATTCAATTGTCTTCTGAAAGATGCTCCTTCTTACATGTTTGTTTTCAAACATGGATATAAAATAAGTTTTAAAAAGCTATTCACTAAAACAATTTAAAAAAGTATTTCTTCAAAATGACTAACTTTTAAATACCGATGTCACTTAGATACGACTAGAGAAAGAATGAAGTAAAAATATCCATAACTGTCAGAAACATTCCGAGTGTTGAAAAGTTTTCAAATATTTTCCAAGTTATTCAAAAACAAATAAAACTGTCAAAACTGTTTAAAACGATCAAAAATATAAAATTATTTTTGCTAACAAAACTTTTAGAACAAAAATTGTACGTATACATACATATTTCGTCTCATTTTATTTTCTTACAATATACGGTCGATTTCGAGCATTAAAATAATACACATTTAAAATTTAAAAAAATAATAGTGCGTATTAAAACAGAATAAAGATGTTACAAAGTATAAACATTAAAATATTAACATTATTTATACAAAACTATTATCAGAAGCAGAACACACATACTACCATATTGGCAAGCACACAGCAGGCTATGGCTCTGGGCTGTAACCTGTGCCTGAAAAGATTCTTAAAAAATAACACAAAATTCCGTTTAGAAAAAAAACATAAATTTACTTGTACGATTCATCCATTCAATACGCACATAAATTTAATATTTGAGTTAAGACTTTAATTAAGAATAAAATATCAATAAACAATTCAGAAAATGACAGGACGAAATTTGACATATACCTCAATAAATACTTATACATTAACCTTTTAAAAACTGGAAACATTAAAACTAAAACAAGAGGGGAAAAAACTATAATTAAAAGTTGATCCTTTTTGAGGAAATGTTAGTTTATATACAAATTGGTTTTGATTCTACCAACTAGTAGGAATCGTAATATGCAGAATGAATAAGAATAATCTATGTAAATATACGAGTATAACGTAAAAGTAATTGGGAAGCATTATGGAAAAAAAACAAGACGTACATGGATCAAGTAAGCGAGTGAAATCTTGTAAGAAGGATAGGTTTAATCATAAAAACCGACGGAGTTATTGAGATGTCGGTATAGGAAATTTTGACGCTGTCCTCTCTGCCCACCCTGACAGAGAAATGGCGTGATGTTTGATATGTACATAATATTCTGAAAGTATTTTGGTACTAATTATTAGAAAATTTACTTAACTTGTATGAATAATATAACTTCGTATGTGATTGAAAATTTGTGTGTGTAATTTTTAATTTAACATAATTTTTTTTATGTTTGTGCATACACGTATATTATACTTATTATATTAAAATATATAGAGGGCAGTTATTTTTTGTTTTTGACATGTTGCTATTATCGTTTTTATTTTTTATTTCTGTAACTGCAAAAGTGAAAAAATATATATTTCTAGAGTTGGATTTTTTCAAGTTATTTTCAGTCATGAGAGTTTTTAATCAACACGTATGATAAGTTGACTGACGTAAATTAGAAATTCCTAGCTAGTGGGCAAGCGGGTACAGTCAAGTATCTGAGTACAGCAATTAAGCATGATGGGGGAAGGGGAATACGTTTTATTTTTATTATTGAAATGTATGTCTTTGAACTGTTGCTTTGTTAATATATATTTTCTATCATGTAAAAAAGTCTATATGACATTATTTTTTTTCAGTAAAGAATAGTTAAGATTAAGTATTTAGTGTTCAGGACAAAGCATTTGAGCCTAAGTTTTTATATTAGTAAATTGTGTTCCTTGACAAAAAACAATATATTAAAATTTGATTCACCACAAATTAAGATATTTTTTGTGCAACCAAATTATGCATAATTTTCTCATTATCACTATTTAAATGTGAGAATATAAAGTTATGGTACGCGTGCCTTAACTTGACCACGTATATTGAAAATTATATCACTACAAAATATCTCAATATCGCTCCGCAGAAGTCTCAGATTCTCTCGCGATGCTGGCAAGATAAATTGGCTTGTCAAGTTGCTCCGACCAGAATAAATGGAGCGATACATCATGTAGGAGCCTAAAATCACGTTGACTTTAAATGTGTTGTCAAGGACAAAATACTACCCTCGGAAAATGACCTAAACAGGGTAAAAGTCAGTTTTGTTTAATCAATTTTGCCCGCCTAAGTCTTATTGCATGCATTCATTTTCCCACCAAAGTTACGTTTGAGCGAGAACTACGCTTGCCGAGTTCGTAAGCATTTATATTTCTTATAACTTGTTTTATCTCGTGATTGAGAGCTTTTAAACGAATTAGACATAACCCTAGGGAGATTTATTTTTAATCTTTTCACAGACATCAACGTGTTGTGGGAATTCAAACACATTAATTACTTTTTTTGCAATTTGCCGAAAATACGGAGTATCCCTTTACTTTTGTTCGTCTATTTTATACGTGTATATGGTATACTTGAATGAATGCGTGGTCTGATAGCCATTGCGTTAGCTAATGTTTTGGGATCTATAAACAAGAAATATAGTTACTGTTGTTAACGTATTAGATAGCACTCTCCGCTCAAGGGATTGGTGCAATCATTTTGGAGATTTTACTATCGATTCAATTATTTGGGATTCCATCTTAAAAATGTTAAAGTGCTACTCTTACTATAAAACGAGTTTTGAATCGATTATTGTAACAGTTACATTTTTTATTGATTTCATAAATATTAAGCTAAATATTGTGAAAAATAGTATTTTAATTATCTCAAACAATGTTTTCGTAAACCGCAACAGATCTGTTATTTATAAGTTGGTTTTTATAGGATTTTTTAACGTTAGTTGTATTTTAATGTAGGTTTTTAGGTGTTATAATCTCTTAGATTTGATACGAATTTGATAATTACTAAAAAAAAAACAACGTAAAAAATGTATATTGAATCATTTTAATGTATTAATTATTTATTTTTACATGCAAGTATAAAATATATATGTACATAAATAATATTTGAAAAAATAAGGCGGATAAAAACAACTAATTTGTAGTGGACACTCAAATTATATAGATCTGGATATTTGTCATTTGTCGTAACCTCAGTAATTAATGCTATTGCCTGTATTTTTGGATACATGGAAATGAAAAAAAAATGGTTACTATGTTTTACAGATTGTTAATTATTATTTTATTCCTTTGTATAAAAACTCTTATGTATATCATAAGTTGTGATACCTAATTACGAGTATACGAGTATTAGGATTTATTTTGAATTGTACTTTAGAATTCGAATAAAAAAATATAAAATATTATACGTTTCTTGTTTAAGAAATGCATCTGCCATCTTTCTCTAGTAAATGCACTTGTAAGGAGTTACTCCGTTTGATATGCAATTTTATATACACCACTGTTAGGTGTGCCAAACAATGCAATGTATGCAGTAATGTAGTTTCATTGATTAAATTAGGTTTCAATTAATTTAATTTGTATATACGTGCATGTATATATATATATATATATATATATATATATATATATATATATATATATATATATATATATATATATATATATATATATATATATATATATATATATATATATATATATATATATATATATATATATATATATATATATATATATATATATATATATTATATATTTATATCTTAAATAACATATCTATAAACAACCTCGGGGGATGTATTTTTTACTTAGTATTCTAACAGCAGTGGGTATTACTCGAGATAATTCGGCACGCATCGATTTGAAGCGCTCCCTCCTTGTTAGCGTAGATATGTCTTGATAAGGGTATCGGAATAACCAATTGAAAGCTTATGGTGGGTGTAGAAATAGATAATTAACTTGTAATTAGTGCTCGTAATTAATTACAATGTATCTTTATTGCTGGAAGCCTTCGGATGCTGAGGAAGACGAGCTTAGCAAATTTTGGTAAAAGACTTTTTGCGATCAGCGAATATTGTTAGCTGCCGTAATGGAAAATTCGCATGAATAAATTCGTCGTGATTTCAATGAAAATTATTTACCACCCCGTCCTGTGGATGGATGTTCGTGTTAAATTAATTGGTTATGATAGAAATATTGGCCGTTGTCAGTGACAACCGAATTGATTAGATTGCCTGCTTGGATCGTCAAGAGCTTTGTTGTGAATGAGAAGTTGAAGTTGCATGATTCTGGAAACATTACCGTTAAAATATGATTAGAAATTAAGTTTATGAATAAATTGGGGCATGGTTTTAGAAAAATCTGTTTGAATAATGTATAAGGTAAGGGTTGAGGTTATTCTATATGCTACAATGTATGAAAATTACAATCGTGGTCTGAAGGATTAAGTTTTAAGAATGTCAAATGGGAGATGTGATACGGCGAGGATATTTATCGTAATCAAAGTATTGCTGTAAGAATTTAAAACATTCATAAATTAACACTTGAGACCAAATAAATAGTGGTTAGAAAAAATTACACTGTAAGAGAGCCCTTTTGAAATGCATGTTAGACAGATACTTTAAACTCTTGAACATAAATATTCTTGAATTCTGGTTAAGAAAAGTCTGAAAGCGAAATGAGTTGGGAAATCTATATACCGAAATCAGTAAAGAATACGACGACCTCCGTGGCCTATGTTGGTAAGACGCCTGTCCCCCGGACGACGAACTCTATTACCAAGTTGGGATACTGTTATAGTTTTTTTGTACCATCAGGAATCGAACCCGAAACCTTCCCGTATAAGTTAAATGCCTTACTTACTGGACAACGTAAGTAACCTAAATGGTTAAATTATATTTCAATTACCTTTTATTCGATTATTTTGTTTTTTTTGTATTCCTTGTATACCTTTCAATTTATTTACTACTGCTTTAATCAAAAAGTTTTTCTAACCCTGGTTTCTAGGGACGGGTATATTTGTATGTATATCGGTTTCTTTTAAATAAGCCCCGAAAACAAGTTTGCAACTCTGAAGGTTTTCGCATCAGAAAAAAGTGCGTATAATAGCAAAAGTACAATCCAAACTCCCCACCTGGGATTGAGGACGGTATTATGCGCTTGACCAAATAGCCCTCTGCCTTTTTGTTATCCTTTACAAATCTAAGATTTTCCCTTCAACTATGTTAGGGAAAGGGATTCAATCGATCAGGTCATTATCGGTGAAATTTTAGTTTGGCACCGTCCTTCTTTATTCGAAGTCTTTCGTGATATCAGATATGCGACTAGTGGGATACTAATCAGATGAAAGACTCAGAAAACAACATATCTTTATTAAAGCGTCAACTGTTAGTTTTATTAAGTTTCATATTTCTACTAATTTATTAATATGATATTTTGTTTTTATAAGTATCCTGATATATAGTACATACCATACACAAAACTACATTGTTCAAAATATTTTTATGTGGGTATTTTTTAACACATTTTGAAGTATAAAGGTATAGTGGTAACATTCTTGATTCTCGTCCGGGGGTTTCGGCTTCATTTCTTTCGGCTTTCGTCTGGTTATCGAGTTTGTCTGCTAACAATATTCGCACGAACCGCGGGATAATGTACGATGAACCGCGAGTTCTGTGCCTTTTTCAGAGGTTCTTAAAATTCGAAGGCCCGATTACTGGAACCGAAGACTATTTTATCCCGGTAATGCTTTTCAATATGTCTGAAACACTGATTCTATAATATATAAAAAAGAAACGTCAAAACAATTTTAAAAAATCAAACACGGTGATATCTCAATTGAATGGTTATTAGCTCACAAAGATATTAACTACTGAACTGTTCAGTTTATTTTCATCTTATGAGTTAAATTTCAACATTTATTACTCGAGTCTCTCAGACATCCTAAAGCTTTAGCGGCACATAAGATAAGCTTTAGCGGCACATAAGACTTCCTCCTTCCAGCATATCTTAGAATTCTCATAGTGCTACAATTTTATTTCTCTCAAAAAACTTTTAGAAAGACATCCACCCACATTAACACGCTTACATGTATTTACGAGTATATGAGACCGAATTTTTCTTGTATAACCCTGTCACAGGTTCTTTAGCTGAGATTTTCGTCTCCTTCCAAGTCTTCAATGCGTCGATTTTGCCCTGAATTATGCGACGTAGAAATTGGCATTTCTCAAAATGGCGCATTGTGTAGCCGAATTAAAAGAATGTCAATTATGGAGATGATTTTCTTACTACGCGATTAGCTAGATTTTACAAAAATTACCGAGAACCAAGTGTTGTATATTTATCACACGGAGTAAATTCTATATTTCTATTTTAAAAATGTATTTTCGGTGTTTTGATTTTGGGGAGTCAAGGGTTGCTGGTAGATCCTTTAGATATTCTTATGCTTTTTCATCGGATACATTTGTGCACTTTGAAAACCTTTTTAGTAGGATAACTTGAATAAACCTGATAATATACTTAGTAACGCAATACTTCCGCTTTGTAGGGTAAGAATTTGACTAAGAATTTTGACTGAAATATCGGCTTAGCCAAAACTTTATCTTCAATACTTCGCATATATTTTTATACAATTATAATGGCTCAAAACTCAAAGATACCTATGACATACGCATATTATATGTTTTTAAATGATATGTTAACACTTGACTATTATTTAACTGTTTATTGCTAGCATTTGGTTTTTTATTTTTAAAATGAAACATTATTGGAACTTAGTACATTTGGTGGAGGCCGATGAATTCATAGGTTAAAGCTTGAGATCATTAAAAATCTGTACTGGCGAAACTGCGAGCCCAACTCGCAGAGAAATGAGAAGGGGAAGACAATGTATTATACGACCTCCGTGTCCTACAGTAGTGGGTAAAACACATGTCTCCCAGCCCGGAGATTGCGGATTCGAGATTTCCGTTGGAACCCATTTTATTTTTTAAATAGAATACCTCTTCACCTAAGACCCCTTACATCTTTATGATAGGTTGAAAGATATTGCTACGTGGTAATAAACCTGTCAGTTTGCACTTTATACAACAAAAGTGTAATACAATACAATATTGATGATGATGGAACTTTAAGTGTAAAAATAGCAATTTACAGTATGTTCTCAGTCATTTTTTATAGTATATACTCGTACATCTCCTTTTTGACATGCATTGTATATTTTGGCGCAGTTTTGAATGTATTTTAAATCATTATTGTTTTCATGATATTCTGTTATATACTAGGGCTTAAATCTAAATGAAATTGACATTGTTTTATGATGTTGCAAAGTAATTTTGTTTATAAATTGTGTTTTTCATATCTTTTCAGGTAAGACAATATGTTTTTACAATTCCGAAAAGATTTTCTGCGTCACGGTAAGCGAAATTGGAATGTTTTCTTCAGTGACTCGATAAATGTAATGAATGTTTTTATGTGTATGATATGTTTTCGTAACTTATTCCACTTGCATCTGCATGTTATCCTATATGTGTTTTCCGTTTTCATGGATGTTAATTAAATGAAATCTTCCATCCTTTTTTGTCTCAGTAACAACCTCCTTGATACAAATCTTAATTGTTTGATGTACCCGATAATCACTTACGTCATCGGCAGTTGTATTTAGTTTTGGTGTCCTACTCTCGAAATTTGCTGTCCGGTGATCCATCGGTGATCCATTCGGACACGGGATGACTTAATCAAATTAATTTTCGGACAGCGATGTTCTTCATTATTCATTGAAGAATATATTTTCTTGATATATAAATGTAGATACATAAAATACTAAGAGCAAACAACAGCAGATCGACTCAAATTACGTAGAACGGTTGCTGATTATCAGGGACCCAATAAAGAAAGAAGATAAGCTGCAAATACTGAAATTTCTTGCCCTATATGTAACAGCATATGCCTTTCACAAATTGGCTAACGTAACCATCTTACTTTGTATTTTGCCTTTTATTATACTCGTTACGGGTAATGGGCATTCAGATAATATAACTGGACCACTTTAAAGGAAATCATGACATATTTTTTTATTAGTTTCATTTAGTGTTGTGTCCAACGATTGTATTTTTATTTTAATGTTTGTTTGATGTAATGAGATATAACTTTCATCAATATTATAAGAAAATAACATTCCTTATTTTTTCAATCGTACTCATCAATTTTTATTTTTCAATATACGAGTATCATTTTTTTTTTCAGATTTCATTTATTCAATACTGATTTTCAAATAAACCATATATATTATATGTTCGAATCATTGCCTATTTTGATAGAATTAATTTCCTTTCTCATCTAAAGATTAAAATAAATTTACTTTAATTAATATTTTACATAATCTCTTTTAAATATTCATGGAGTAGCGATATCAATTTGGAGTTTTATTTATGATTAAACTTGTGAAAAGTGGCAGATTGCAAAACTTTTTCCTCGCATTCTGACAGCTTCTGGTACTCTCTTTGTCCCTATTTTGTTTGTATATTTGATTTTTATTACAGAGAATACAAATTTAATATAATTAGACAAAAAAACACAAAGAATTTAACGTTAAATTATATATAAAAGAGGATAAACAAATGACAAGGCCAAAAAGAACGATATAATTTTATTACATTTAGCGAGATTGTATTGTATATAGTGAGATTGTATTGTATACAGTAAAACCTAGATAAAGTACAGTTTACATAGATAAAGTACAGTATACAGAACAACCTGGCGGGCTTATTACCATGTGGCAATATCTTCAAACCAACCAAAAAGCTGTTAAAGAGACTTGAAGGGAAACCCAGACTGGAATCCTTTTTTTAAATATGTACAACTAGGCTACGAAGGACGTCATTGGTTATTGTATATCGTGTTCGTTTTATACAGTACAATCTGTCGACTTTATTTCCATGTTGCAATCTCATCCAACCAACCAGAATGTATTAAAAAGGCTCTACTTAGAAACCAGACTGAAACTCTCCTCTGACTGACTGACCGATGACATCTGTGACCTATTTGGTAATACGAAATTTTTCGACCCGGGGGTTTCGGGCTCGATTTTCATTGTAAACCAATTATATTGTAAAGGACTTCTGTCTGATTTTCATTTAAGGCCTTAAATTAACAATATTTCTAGTTGCTTGTAAGATATTGACACATGGTAATAAACCTACCAAGTTGTACTCTGTACATTTTTGTAAAAATAGGGTACCAATAGTAATTGAACCCGCAACTCCCGAGTTGGAAGTCAGACGTCTTCCAACCAAGCCACGGATGTCGTTTGTCACGTTTAACTTAGGGTTAGTGCACATTTTTAACATATGAAAATGCCATTTGCCGGAATTTATTATTTACATACACATTAACAAATTCCTCACATATCCTTTTTAACATATTTCCAACCCCTTTTATCTCCCCAACTAGGACAATATGACATGCTTTCAAATCATAATCTCTCCCTTTTTGCATATTCAATTAACGTTTTTTATTTGATTTAAAGAAAATAACCATTGAACTTTTCTTGTACTTGAATATTCTACCTCCGTGGCTTAGTTGTAGAACTTCTTCCTTTACCTTTACCTAGGTATATTGAGTAAGATTATCGGTGGTGAGCAAATAAAAATGATGCTCGATAGATGTGTGGTTGGTTGAAAGCATTACCAAAGCAGCGATTAACCAGTTAGATTTTACAGTAACTCCGATGGTTATTTAACTCTTTTAGAGCTTTATTGTTTCCTGGTTTCCTGAAACTCTCATTAAAAGTGGAAAAGGTTTCACAAATCGACCAACTGCTTATTAGCACGATTACCGATAAATTGCGGTCTCGTTGGACGGAGTATGACGTAAAAAATAGACGGTGAAGTATATTGGTTTTTCCCTACCTCGAAAGGAGTGGTGCACTGCGAATAGGATTGGATGCAAATTTGGCCACATTCCATACACGTATCATATACACAAATAGGGTGATATACACATAGCCGTTCTTATGTGAGTACGAGAGGATCTAGATCATGGACCACATCGTTAACAACTGCCTTCTGTATGCGTTTCCTGAAGGCGTGCCGGAGCCACACACACTAACACCGGACGCTGTGATCTGGCTGGAGATGAAACATTGCGTGTGATAACCACACGTAGAACAAGATTACTTCCTTGGTGGCTTTTTTCCATTTTTGACGATCTCTCGCCTTTTTCATCCAAATGCTCTTTTCGCCAACAATTCCAAGTCCGCGAACACATCTAATTGTACAGTATACGATTTAAATGAAAAACAATACATTCATCATAATCCTGACGTGTAACTCATGAATGAGAGTCTATTTATGCCTTAGTTAGGAAAACCTGCCCGGACAAGTCCTGCCAGCTCCGTCAACCCCCCGATCTCTATCAGGTCATTGCACATCATCTCTAAATCTCGATACGGTTCAACCATGTAGGGATCACATCGTACGGAGGTGGTAGTGAACTTGAATATGTAGGCTAGAAACTAAGTTGTAATATGTGGTTCGAATAGTAGTTTAGCGCATTTTTCGGCTATTAAAAATTTCGGCAAAACCCCTAATTGCTTGAGGGTTCTTGTCATTTTGAAAATATAACAAAATATTGTGTTTTCGGTGCTTGATTGCTTTACTACTGCAAAGGGAATATGCGCCATAAATACATGTTCAATGTATGGCGACGATGCATTAAACAATCGTATGTCATATGTGGTTTAAAAAAATATGTAATAGTGATTCGATATTCGAAGATGGTGTCCGCATTGGAAGACCGATTACCACGAATGGCTGAGATACTGAAAACATTGGAAACCACTGTCCATTTTTGTGCAATTTTGAATTTGGATTCGACTTAAAAAAACTATATTACTTTCTGGACAACAGAATACAAAAAAAAGATAATGTACAACCCAATAACTTGCGTATCACAATTCTTGAACTCCAATACATTACGAATATACTAACTGAATCGATGCTTACTTATTTAGAATTCGTTAGCACCAACTAAATTCTTTCACGGTTTCTTTTCATTCGAAATATAATACAATCATTGCGAGGTTAACCGCCAAGTCAAAACTCGACTCTTTCCCTTTCCACCCTGTGTATCGAGCCGATACGTTGCGCTGGTACGAAGTGCGTCTTGGACGTTTTTCCATTTAACGTCCTTAATTTGAAAATTCGCTTAGTACAAAGAAATTCACTTTGAAAAGATTGATTTCTTTTATGGTCTTTAGGGCAACGAAAGAGAAACGTAAGTTAATTACGGGTATTTTAATACATTTTTGTTTTATATTTTGAGTACTTCCAGGAGCTAAATACATTTTTACATTTAAAAAATAAGTATGTGTCTTATTGTGTTACGAGCTCTCAGTAGTCTGGTGCCACAGTACAATTAATATTGTACTTATGATATGCATTAGGGATGTACTCTCTGGAAAACGTTCTAGACTGAGGTCATCAGAGTCTCAAAGTGTTTATTTATTAACTCAATAAACGACACTTGCGAGTCCTTTACGTAACACGATAAAACTTCAAAATTAAAAGATAAAGTATTAATTAATTTGGCTTTTATATTTTAGAACTCAGTTTGAAATAGATTTGTCACTTAAATTTTAGTTGTGTAAAATTTTTTCATGTTTAAGTATCATCATTCGGTTTTAAAACATACAGCAATCTATGAAGCATACGGTTAAAGGCGGCGAATTTATGATTATTAGGATGGTTGGAAGTTGCTGGAATTATAGAGTCTGAATAAGTATTTTTTCTATATATATCAAAGTCAAATGTGCCATTTTTCCGAGATAATGTTAGGTCCAAGAAATTTTATTTTCCGTCCTGTTCTGTTTCTAGTGTAAATTAAATTTTAGATTGCTCAGTGTCCCATTAACCGACGACAATTTTAAAAAGGAATTAATAACCATAAAAAAATGCTACAAATAATGGCTATCCTGGAAGCCTCATTGATTAACTTTTAAAAAACAAAACAAAAAAGAAACTTATAAAAGATTATATATTTAACGACACCTAAGAGTATAAGCATACCTATAAATGGGGCAAAGTCCTATTTATAAAAAACATATACGAAATAACGAAAAAAAATCCAAGTCACATAAAGCCAGCTTTTTACACTAATTTTAATCTCCGGAAACTCTTATTTAATGGGAAAGGCAAAAATGGAATACTTAGCAACAGAGGTGTGTATAAACTTTTATGTGCTGACTGTGATAATTTCTATATAGGAAAGACAGGAAGATCTTTTGAAAAGAGATT
Source organism: Odontocerum albicorne (assembly GCA_949825065.1). NCBI lineage: Eukaryota > Metazoa > Arthropoda > Insecta > Trichoptera > Odontoceridae > Odontocerum > Odontocerum albicorne. The sequence goes on from OX463850.1 coordinate 21,366,766, forward strand.
TCGTGAACAAAAATCCACCTTAACAAATCCTCTAATTTATTCTGAAATGGCTAATCATTGTCACCGTGAAAACCATACTTTTTCTATCAATGATGCCAAATTCTTACATATCAGTAGTAACGGAAATAAATTGGACAGATTAGAGGCCCCAGAAATTTCTAAGTCAGTACATCGATCCGAACATCTTGTAAACAGTTATATCCCAAAAATCTTTCCGCTCTGACCGAAATCGTCGCATGCCTCCCTTACCCCTCAGTCCTCTACCGTTGAAGCGTGTATATCGGTACCAGTTCGAACAGAATTTAGTCTTGTTTGTGCTCCCCTGAAGATGAGGTGAAAGCCTTGAAACCGGTAGGGTTATACCGTTACAAAAAAGTGGGATAAACAGTGTTTGATAAAAAAAAATACAAAACATATAACATATGTTTCATGATATGATACTTAAAAATGCAGAACAAAAGTAATTAATAATACAAGACTAGGCAGAGAGAACAGATCTACAAACTTTTATATTCAAGCACACAATTTTCGCGTCCTCCACATTCATACATCTCGGCATGTACAATCTTCCATTATTCATACTTCTTACTTTACCTTTTTTTTAGTCTGATCCATTTGATCCAGTCACATTTTCCTCAGTTTACCTCATCCACGCACACCTTGCACTTCTGACTTGTACGTATACTCGCTTAGTCATTTCGTCATTCATTCTCTCAACATGTCTAAACCATCTTAACGTTTCTTTCTTCACCTTCCTTAAAATATTTTATCCATACATTCATTTTTGATGTCTCCATTCCGCCTTCTTGCAAACATTACCATTACAAATTTTCTTTAGTGCGCGCATCTATGCAGCAATGAATCTTACTTTTATCCTTCTTTTGTTAAGTCTATATTTCACTTCCATACTGGAAGGTGGGCACCAACACACTATTGTGTATTAACATTTTTATTACTTTTGATATTGCGCGGTTGTTGTACACGTATATTACATTAGGTGCTCCGATTAAATTACATTAGGTGCTCCTATTAAATTATATTAGGTGCTCCGATTAAATTACATTAGGTGCTCCGATTAAATTACATTAGGTGCTCTGATTAAAAAAAGTAGAAAATAGAATCTCCCACGGGGATGTAATAAGACAAATATAAACATATGCTTCGGTTAAAAAGTAATAGAATAACATCACCCCAGTCAAGAACTTAGTGTATGGAAATGCTGAAAAAAATGAGCTAACCAGGCATGGGGGTAATAAATGCTGTGTTTTCACGATTGATGAATTTCAACGTGAAACTGTAGTTAACAAAATCTATTGGCACATTTGAACTGTAAAGGGGTCCGTGTTTTTGTAGCAAGAGTGTGAAAACTAATTTAATCCTGTTTATCGGAACTGTCAACAATATTGTGAATAACTTGATGTAGAAACATCGAATCGAATATAATCGTATTTTAAGAGAGTTGAATAAGGTGGATTTATTTCAATAACATATAGTATGACTACTAGACGAGATACTGAAACGAAAATGAATACCTCTCAGAAATTTATTCTGAACCCTTGAAATTGTGCTGGAATAGATACGATAGTTAAGTGACCAAATCGTTGAACAAAATTCTTACTAGTGATGTTACAATATACAGTAGAACCTCTCATAACGAGTAATTCGCATAACGAGCTAAACAAATTGTGAAAAAAATGCTCCCTTAACGAGCGACATTTCGCATAACGAGTGACGCAGAAAGGGGAAGTCCCATCTTCACGTCACTCACTGTGAGCCGGGACTTCCGCGCCAGTGCGTCAGTCTCTGGTTAGCACTCATTCCGCTAGCACGTTAGTGTCACATGTGATCACACATTTTTCCAAACTTGTGTTCAGACATTATTTGTAATTTTTTTGTGCAAAGTTTAATAACCCTTGCAAAAATGTCCCTGAAGAAAAATCCACAAGAAGACAGCCATAAGAGAATAAAAGTAACTGTAGAAATGAAACGTAAAATCATTGAAAAGCGAGAATGAGGTGTGAGCGTGGCTGATCTAGCGCGCACATACAATCGGTCTACATCAACGATTTGCTCTATCCTCAAGAACAAGGACACAATTAAGAAGACAGATGCTTCAAAGGGAGTGTCAAGAATGTCTACGAAACGGTTACCTATTCTTGATGATGTTGAAAGGTTGCTTCTCATATGGACAAACGAAAAGTAATTGCAAGGCGATACTATTAACGAAAACATCATTTTTGAGAAGGCGAAAGTTATTTTCGCCGACCTCGTTAAGAAGACGCCAGGATCATCAACTGCCGAAAAAGAAGTACAATTTAAGGGAAGTCATGGATGGTTCGAGAAATTTAAGAGAAGAACCGGCATCCACAGCGTTGTGAGGCACGGTGAAGCAGCAAGCTCTGATACAAAGGCAGCAGAGAATTTCATCAGCGACTATAAGAAGCTCGTAGATTCTGAGGGTTACCGGATTTTACTTCTAGTAAAAAAGAATGAATTATTTGTCATAAATTCATAAATAAAAAACTAGTTATTTCGATTTTTTTATTGGTTTTTGCAAATCGAAATCGCATTCCGGGTTGTTACGCTCCTTAACAATTTATTAGTATGTAATTTTATTTGAATAAACGTTGAAAATAAAAAAAATTGAGTATTTTTTTCGGCATGGAACGCATTATCGTATTTTACATTGATTTATATGGGAAAAATTGTTTCGCTTAACGAGTGTTTCACATAACGAGTAAGATTCTGGAACGAATTATTCTCGTTATGAGAGGTTCCACTGTATTATACTTCTTACTAGTGACGATATACTTCTTACTAGGTGTAAACCAGCTGCTTGATTGTAGCATCGGGCGAATTCGACCGAATAACACCTCTGCTGTAAAAGCTTAACTAGTTAAAATGTCCCTAAAGGGTTAAGTTAAATCTGTGTCATATGGTACTTAAAGTTCCAAATGGTTTAGCGCCGTTGCACTCGACGGTATTATGCTTTAGGGACGGTATTATCTTGGAGAGAGATACATTGAAATCGGATGGATCTCAATGTTAACCATTTCTAGTGATGAGATCGAAACATCTCGATCGGGCTATTGAACGAGCTGGCCTTGTACTTCCTTTGGAGTGTTACATTCAAGACGATTCTTAAGTTCACACTCTTCAAGAAACATTACATTATAAAACAGCCTCCTTCTAGAAGTGTTCCTTGGTCATTTAATGACACCAGAAAAAATTATTTATGAAAATGTATTTATCAATATCATCTTAACTTCTCATACACGATATTTTCTTTAAAAAAAACATTTAAATATATGGATTGTTTAAATTAAAAATCGATATTGTTGCATCTAATATGCATTGGATTCTTGAAATGTTAGTGCAGGAGTGTAGCCATGTGAACAATATCTTCCAATTAACTAGAAAGACGATCGCCGTTGGTAGAACGTTTGTCTTTCAACACGGTGGTTCCGGGTTGGATTCCCGCTAGTATCAGTCTATTTGATCACAACAGGTTTTATGTATTTATCACACTTTTGTACACATTCCTGGCTTATCGCATATTTTTCGTTGGTTGTAAGAAGTTTTAATATGGCAATTAGATCACCAGGTTATACTGTGTATAAAACAGAAGTTGACACTGAGAACAAATGAGTCAAGATATTTTTATTCGATCACAGTCGGTAACAAATCCCGACACCAGTAAAATATGGATGTTGTCATTCAACGATCTCATAAAGAAATTCAATTTAAATCGTCTAACAACGTTAAAAAAAACTTTAAAATTAATTATAATTTAAGGACAATTTATGTAGAGCCGTTTAGACAACATGCACTTCAAGGGCGCTCTAACTCGGAGTTCGAACCCGCTATTATTGACAGATTAAAAATATTACAAATGAAATATATAAAAGTTGATTATAAGCATAGGTAGGTGACTGCTTAGATTAGCTCTTCCCCGCATCGCATATATTTAGGAAAACATATTTGGTAAGAAAATCGCTGAAAACTTACCAAGGAAAGACAAACTACAAAGAAACCTTTGTAGATCTTCCGATGTGTTACTATAACCGGTTTTAGGTTCAATGAAGTATGTGTGCTGTGTTTATAAGTTTTTATATATAAGTGTTAAAGAAAAATCAATAATTAAAAATACAAAATTACAACATATACATTTTTCTTGTACACATGTCTGAATAATCTGAAATTAAATGGAAAGTCACAAATTCTTTTTCAACTGTCAGATTTTTCGAACATTTTTTATCAATCAATTTTCGTTTTAGATATTTCTTTTTGTTTATTTTTCGCTGAACTTGCAAGATACAATCCATCTCATGGTTACTTCGAAAGGATTCTTTTGTTATTTCGTTCGTGGAAATCCATTTGCGTTTTCATCTCCTTTTACACCCTACTATTGGAAAATTACAAAAAAGTGATCCGATTGTTCTTTTGCATTTATATTGCCATATTATATGTTACAATATATTGTGCACGAGACTTTACCTAAATTTAGAAAATTTTGATTCTACGCACATTTTTTTTCAAACTCAATTTCTTTTGAATATCTCGACAATTTTTTTAAGTGAACACTTATTTTTTTTAAAAATACATTTAAAAATCAAGACAAGAATATTCCTATAAATTCATAAGACATACAGGAAATTATTTAGAAAAAAAATTCATGCAATGTGTAACATACATACCATCACGTCATTTCCTTGTCGGGGTAGGCTGAGAGAACATATCACCAGACTTTCCTTTCTCGACACACATCATTCGCCTGATATGTACATTCACACACCTCATCCAACTCCCATGATTTCCTACGTTTCATTTTTTTTAAATATCATATCACGCCTTCCACTCACCTATCACGCCTTCCACTCACATTCGCACTATATATTTTGTTAGACTAAGTCTTCATTAATTTGTTTCACAGGCCCAAACCATATCAGTGTACTCTTCTTCACATTCATAATTAGGCATTTAGAAATAATTAATGAAAAAAGCTACATTAACAAAATATATTGCAAATGGAAGGTGTGAGAAATGAAGACCAAGGAAAGTATGGCTGCATCAAGTGAATGATATTTTAAAAGAAGGAAACGTAGAAAATCAGAGAAATCGTAGGATTTGTATTATGTGTATGGATGTAGAAGAGGCGAAAAAAATGAGTCAAGATAGGAAAGCCTGCTCTATCCCTTACAGGTAAACAGCGTGATGATATGTATGTTATTCTCTAGAATACTTAAAACACAAATCTAGTAACTATATACCCACTTAACAATATATTGTATGTACTCGTAGAAGCAAAATTCCTAGTTGTATTTCTCTTTGATACATGTTTTCCCATAGAGAGTCGTATGATATCCGCATTGTTTTCGATCCTGATTACACTCTCCAGGATGTTATGGGGATCGGTGTAAAGAAAACATTTTCGTATTTTCTCCATGAAAATAATTCATCGTTCCCCTTCGCAGTCCGCAAATTACTTCAGACATTAAAAAGTTTCAAGGGAGTAATCTTGTTACTTGACAATCAAATTTATATCTCGAAGCTGAGTAAAATTTCGTGTTGATGGTTTAGTACCTATTTTGAAAGTACCTCCCTCCATCACTTTTGATTGTCTTTGTTTATATTTTTTATTTTTCATATCGTGCGATGCCATTATCATCTCGTTTTCAGACCGGAATCATACACGCATGTACATGTTATGTGAAAAAATATGTTTTAACATAAGAGTTTCACGCGTTGAATATTTTTATTAATTTTGTCGTTTCATCTTTATTTGCTATACTGATAAAGCTGCATTTTTGATTCAACATGAAGATCATTTATCAAGGTGACTCCAAAAGTTTAAGTAACTAAGAGTTAATATTATTAGTCAAAATATTTGCTGTGCTGATAAGGCTGCATTTTTGGTTTAACATGATCATTTATCAAGATGACTCCAAAAGTTTAAATAACTAAGAGTTAATATTATTAGTTCAAATGACTTCTCGCAATCGGTACCACCAAGAAATTACCTGAGTTGATCCACGTGGAAGTGAAATGGGTCCTTACCGAAGTAATCTGCAGAGATGGGGGCTATCAGATTATATGTATTCGAGTGTGATTACTGTCCAGACTATTGACCAGCTGCTTACCTGCTCACAACTGACAAGAAGCCTGCTTGACTGAACCTCTCCTGAGTGACCAATGTTCGGGTGGAAACTTTTGCGAGGTGTCGGTGAGAGGACATCATTATCACCACATCATGTCATAAATGTCGCCGTGCATAATATTCTACTATTCATACTTCTCACTTTACCTTCTTTCAAAATTTGGTTCATTTAATCCAGCCATGTTTTCCCCGATTTACCTCTTTCACGCACACCTTGATCTTACGGCTTATATACTCACTTAGTCGTTCTTTCGTCATTCATCTTCTCAACATGTCCAAACTACCTCTTCATCTTAAAACGTCAAATTTTTCCACGCATTCATTTCTGATATCTTCGATCCGCCTTCTTTCATGCATCGATACTCTTTAATTTTTCTTTGTACACGTATCTTTAAACACAGTTTTAATATTACTTTTATCCTTTTTCAGCTTAGTCAAAGTTTAACTTCCATACGCCAAGGGGCGCACCAACACACTGTTATCTTTTTCAACGATATATTGTACTCGTATTATTCAAGTGAAATAAAATACCCACATTTTTCCTACAGGCCTGTATCCGACTAGCCACGCCAATGAAACAGCGCAATAGTTGAATACTTTTTCACAAGCCTTTGATGTGTCCCGATCGAAGGATGGCGAAGAGTGGCGTCTTTGGAAAGAGCATCCGTTGGAATGGTATCCCATGTAAAACAACCCGGTGCTGCGGCTTTGCCTTGTCTTCTTCCTTCGCCTCAGTCTGAGAGGATCCCGTCGTGGGCCGAGTCTCGGGAGCCGTCAGCCCGCGCGACAAGGCTCCACCTTTCCAATTTGAATTTCAAATTCGCCCCTCCGCCACCGTCTTGGCACTTCTTCCGACAACTGAACGGAATTTAATCGAGTCATTCCGGCTCATTTATTCTGGCACAGGGCCGTTAAACAGTTTTTTTTTTATTTTGATTAACGAACGACAAAATATCTTAGCTGTGTAATTTTCAATTTAAAATGTTCACGAGTCTTGAATTGAATGAAGCTGTTATGCTGGTATGTTGTAGGTAAATCGTAGTGCTCAGTGTCATACATACGTACCATCATGCCATGTCATTTTTGTGTAGGCGGAGATGATATCTCCGTGCTTTTCTATCCATTTACACATTATTTGTCTTTCCTTACATACAACGCGTCACGCAACCCTTGCCTTTCTCATATTAAGTACCTTTTCATCGGTCAAAATTTCTAGAACTATTTACTTCAACCTCTATCTGCGTTTTTTCTCGCTTTTCATCAATTTTAGACATGTATGTTGCTCGGTATATAACAATACCTTGTATCTCACGAAAAGTATCTTAATATAACAGGATACGAAAAAGCTCCGTATATTAGGTCCTTACATATGAAATTGGCGTTTTGCCGTACTGGCAACTTTGATCTCAAATATCTTCTCTTTGGTTAGGAATTCCAAATTAAAATTTATACAGCTATTTACTCAAGTATTTGTGTTTCGAAAATTATAATTCATTTGTTTTTTCCTCAATTGTTTTTTTTCTTTGCGTCACTCAGTTTACAAAATGGAAAACTTGAAATATCGCGTTATTTACGAGTACGAGTTCCACCGTGGCACCAGTGCTGCAGAAACGGCTCGAAGGATTAATGATGTGTATGGCGACGGTGCCGCAAAAGAAAACACAGTGCGTTTTTGGTTCCAACGTTTTCGTTCTGGAAATTTCGACCTGCAGAACAAGCCCCGTGGACGGCCGGAGACCAAAGTTGATAATGAAGAATTGAAGGCTATTGTGGAAGCGGATCCATCGCAAACCACGTCCGAGTTAGCTGCAGGCTGCGGTGTTAGTGATAAAACTGTTTTAATCCACTTGAAGCAAATTGGGAAGGTGAAAAAGCTTGAAAGGTGGGTACCTCACGAATTGAGTGAAGCAAATCAACAAACGCGCGTTGACTGCTGCGTTGCATTACTCAACCGGCACAATAATGAAGGGATTTTGAATCGAATCATTACCTGTGATGAAAAGTGGATCCTGTATGATAATCGGAAGCGCTCATCGCAATGGCTGAACCCTGCCGAACCAGCCAAACCATGCCCCAAGCGAAAATTGACTCCAAAAAAGTTACTTGTGAGCGTTTGGTGGACTAGTGCTGGTGTCGTTCACTACAGCTTTCTTAAATCTGGCCAGACGATTACGGCAGATGTCTATTGTCAGCAACTGCAAACCATGATGGAAAAGCTAGCTGCTAAACAACCGAGGCTGGTTAATCGCTCTAGGCCACCGCTGCTTCATGATAACGCTAGACCACACACTGCACAACAGACGGCTACCAAATTAGAAGAGCTTCAATTGGAATGTCTAAGACATCCACCGTACTCTCCGGACCTTGCCCCAACAGATTACTATTTTTTTCGAAATTTGGATAACTTCTTGCAAGGGAAAAAATTCAACTCCGATGGGGCAGTCCAAACCGACTTCAAAGATTTTATTGATTCCCGTCCGAATGGTTTTTTTAGTAAAGGGATCGACGAACTACCTATGAGATGGCAAAAGTGCATAGATAGCAATGGTACATACTTTGATTAAATAAATATATTATATTAAAAAAAATCAACTTTATGTTCCTCCCAAACAAAACGCCAATTTCATATGTAAGGACCTAATATCATCAGCTACAAATTCGAAATACTCGTCAAGTGTTGATGTAAACAGAAAAATGAAAAGGTTTATTTTATGGAAAGCGGGTTAAATACGAGTACTAGAGAGTTATGCAGGAATAATGAAAATTTTATTTGTTGCGCTAAGGTATACATATCCACTGGGATCTTGACTTAAAACTGAATTTTACCGTGATTGGGCGATTTGAATGTTGAGTATGTATTTATTTAACATTAAGTATATAACAATATGGGGGATTTGTGGCCAGGTGGCAATCTCTTGAAACCAACCAGATTGTATTTGTTTTTTTAATAAAAATAAAATACACGCGCTGCTATGTTATTGACTATTACTGACGGAACTCCATGTTTTTGTTCTTAAAATTTCTGCCTCAACGCACCTCTGTCCTCGGCGATCATATTTTAAGTTTGAGATTCGCATATTTTCTGGTCAAGAATTGAAAAATTCTTCACAACAATAAGGTGTGTTATATGATGAATGGTATTTTTCAACATATCCGAATTTATGATGCCGTCATGTTGAAGAACATGACCGGGAGACAATATTATGTTGGGTCCCAGGAATTGAGCTTTCGGGCAAAGCACCACAGAAAAATAGGCGCGTAATTTTACAGTTTGCCATCTTACGTGTTGGAAATATTATCCACGTGGACAGGCAATAACACTCGCATACGCTTAACGCGCGTGAGTATTTTTACCCGGCGGACTCCTTAACCAGACTATGAGCCTTTTTAATTCTATCCATGGTACCCTAGGGAATTGAACCCGAAACCCCCAGGTGGAAGACCAGCGTCTTACTAACTTGTCTACTCAGGCCTTCTTATGGTAAAATATGATATTTTTATCGTATAATTTCAAATAAACAAAACAAATGGGTTTTGTGGTTTGGACCCTTTTTGCCCGGTTTTTATTTCAGTTTGATGTTAAATATTGACTTAATTGTAAGCTATATTGATATGTTACGAACATTTAAAATAAATAATTGTAAGCTATTTTGATATGTTACGAACATTTATAATAAATAATTGTAAGCTATTTTGATATGTTACGACCATGTAGAATAAATAATTGTAAGCTATTTTGATATGTTATGAACATTTAGAATAAAGTACACATCCTTTTATTTATTGGATAGCCAAATATTAATGTTGGTCTCAAAAGTTTATTTTTCATGTTTACAATTTATCTTTCTAAAGATGCCGTCGTTTTGAACTTTTAATTAGTTAAGTGTTAACGACTTTTATTTTCACGAACATTTTTTCCCAATAGCAAATAAAAAAACCTGAAAATTGCTTTTATGAACCTTGTTAATAAATTGCGATGACAATTGAACAAAGAAATATAGTAAGAATTACGATAACTTTGTGCCATTTTTTTTATGACTAAGCTGTTACGAATTGAAATCAAAGCGCGTTTAAAATTAATGTTATTTATTATTCTTTGCAAATAATTCCGCTTGCCAAAAGTTTGTCACACCTTTCCGAGCTCTCCATCGTGTTACATCACTGGCGTAAGATGGTCCGCGTTGAGATCTGTCGCACAGAATCACGGGACTGTATTAATAATGCAGAAAAAATAAACATCACAAAGTAAATCGCTTTTTCGTCATAAATATTTATCTGTGTCCTTTTGTTATTTGGATTTTTATTTTAAGACTATACGGGGGACAATGCCTATACATTTTCTTCATTTTTCCCAACACTCGAAGATCGAGAAATACGAGTGTTTTCCTGGAATATTTCGTATTTTTTTCTGATATTTTAAATATGTGATTTTTATCTCATGTCTTGTTTTTAATAATTTTGACTGTGTTTAATTTGGCATTTACTTTTTTTTATTAAATAAAACATCACAACATTTAATATTGTTTGAACTATCTACGAGTATTAACGTCGGCTTTGTTTCCTGAGGGATAAAACACCGCTTTTGTCTTTCTTCATCTAATGAAACTAAAGTATTATGTATTGTATAACATATTACTTGATTGAACTTTTAATAAAAAAAATTTACCCACAAAAAAAATTTCAATTTGGTTCTTTTATGCCGTATGTTTCGTTGTAAATCGACTTTGTGTCTAATACTTCCATCCTTGACCACTGTATCCTACCTTTTCTATTTAAAGTACTTAATTCTTTCAGACTTTAACGACAAACCCTTAAACCTGCTGAAAAGCCCTGAAGACCTTGGGGGCTGTGAGTACGATTGATATCGGAATTCCAGCTTTGTTTATACTTCCTGTTGATGCCTCTTTAACATCATTCTGGTTCGTTGGATGAGATTGCCACTTCGCAACAATTTCGCTAAGTTATACCGTATTCACCAAACGTATAACGCAAAACAATTATTAAGAAGAGTTAATCAAATGCTCGTTACCTAAGTTTAATTACAACAGTATTGAATTTTCCAATATTCTACTCGATTTTAACGACTAAATTATCTGTAACAAACTGCTTTTTCAAAAATGATTACAACTTTCTTCTTATTTTTCTTTGTTTACAGTTTCACCCTCTTCTTGGAATCGACAATAAACTTTGGCGCAAATTGAAATTCTTTTTTTTTTTCTACGGAAATTAACCGGGAGCCGATTGAAACTTCCGTGCCGCGGGACTTGTCAACTTTATTCCTGAATGGGGTGAATCGTTCTTTGCAGTCTCCTAACAATTAGGATTTGCTGTTCTCTAACTTCCATTTTTATAGTCTTGCTACATCCCACATTCCCTCAAGTCACCGCTTTTCAAATCCGTTCGATGTTTTCCTTTTGACTATGTTTTTTTTCTATGTACAAAAGTAAACTAATTGTTCCGTTCAGGGCTGTGGAGTCGGAGTCGGAGCCGGAGTCGTGGAGTCGGAACATTTTAGGCGGAGTCGGAAAAATCGACCGACTCCGACTCCGTTTAATTATTTTAACATTTTCTTTAATGAATAACGTTACTGTATGTTTTAACCAGTTAACCTCTCATCGTTTCATGCCTGATACTATGCAGACTTTTATAATCGCAATAAACCCCAAAAGGGGATTACGTTCAGTTTACAGTTTTTACAAAATTAGATATAAAAACAGCAATACTGCGATATCCTGAAATGATTCAAGATTCAGCGCTGACCGTCACGGCCTTACCACTTACCACCTACACAAGTTAAGAGCTTCCATAAATCCTGACTTATTTTGAGATCTAATTCCATTTAGACCACGAATAGGAAATAAGATTTATATAAAGTATATTTACTTTCAAAAATCTTATCTTGTGTCCTATTCAATATTGAATCAAAATAATAATAAACAATATAAATAAGATTTAGTTAACGTATGAAAACAAATGAAGCAACCTTTTTATTTTATTTTAAAGTGTTTTATTATTTTTTTTATACCTACCTGTGTTGTTTTTCTAATTATTTTAAAAGTTTCATTTAATTCTTTTTTTAAATATTAATCTATATATTTTTAATATTATTTTAGTGGGAAGATATTGCTTAATGCGTATTGTGTATATATTTTTTTATAATATTATTTCATTTGTGTACGAATATAATTAATTTTTAATTTATACCTGTATCCATTATTAATAAGTCAATATAAATACATTAGGTAGACGCAGTAAATTATAAAATAAAATAAAAATTGAAGTCAGAGTCAAGAGTTGGAGTCGGAGTCGGAGTCGGTGTCGGAGTATAAAATAAAGCCGGAGTCGGAGTCGGTAAATTTTCATCCGACTCCACAGCCCTGGTTCCGTTGCATTAGTTGTCATAAAATATTTTAATAAAAATAATATGACGACTTGTACTTATTGAATTCTTCAACTGAACAACCTTCGATAGGTTTCAGCAATTGTAGATATCGAGGATATTCGGCGACTTTAGACCTCCTTGGTCTGTAACGCGAAATGAGTGTGAAGTTGATATAGTCATCTTACCGAAATCAAAATCATTATGAGCGTGTACTTTGTATTAGTACACATATGCATACCATCATGCAGTCTCCATTTTGGGGCTGGAGCGGGGTATCGTAACACGCATTTTTCGCATCTTTTACATCCATACACCTACGATTTCTAAGATTTTTACATTTCCCGTAAAAATATCTTTTTAACCATACTTTCATGTATATTTTTTGTTCGTATTTCTTCATTTATCAAAACATTCCAGTGCTCGTCATCTTGCTAAATGTATCAATCTTATGTTCAGATTTATTCCTAATCACTTAATTCCATATTCTGTCATACATTGTAACCGCATTTATTCGGCTCCTTTGTCTTTTTCCACGTCGCCGTTTTACTTCCATGCATCACGCTTCATACTAGAATACTGTTGTGAACTTATCATCTTTACAGATTTTGATATTATTTATAATAGTTTGAGTATATATGTTTTAGTGGCTCGTTAATTTTATTTCCTATCGTTATACGCAGTTCGGTACCTCTTTTAACTCTTCCATCATCGGAGATACTACCTAAAGAACAGAATTACTTAAATTGCTTTAATATCTCATTGGTGGTCACACATATATCGTATTAACTTTTCTATTACCTTTACTTAAATTAGTTATCTCAGTACAGTCTTCTCGTGCTTTGTTTGTGTTGAAATAGTAATTATAGAAAGTTATAAATGTTTGATTTTGTTTGAGGTGTTCAGCGATCAAGTGTTCGCACTAAATCATGTGTACTTACTTACTTATTCTAGAAAAAGCCGAAACTTTATCGATTTGTTTCGTACTGAGTTATCTTTAAAAACTTTTTCTTTAGTATCGTGGCCTGTTTTCGTATTTCAGGTACTTTTTTTTTCTTCGTAATAAATTCCCAAATTAGAGGAAATTGTGAGTATAGATGTATTTTTAAAATATTCTAGTGGTATATTGTGTTTTTTATTGTACTATTCGTTTGAATGGTGTCTTGTATTTTTTATTGTTCCTATGAATGGTGTATTGTATTTTTTCTTGTTCCTATGAATGGTGTATTGTATTTCTTATTATTCGTATGAATGGATGATGTTTTGTATTTTTTTTATGTAATTTCATCAACTAGCGGCATGTAATGGTAATACACGCTCACAGAGTGATATTTGATCCCGAGATGGCGCTAGAAGAATAAATAAATGTATGTATATATTGCACCAACTTGTGCATCGGATACCTGACATAAAACGGGACGAAAGAGTTCTCGATACCTTTAAGAGAAAGATTCTCAGCAGAATATATGGTCCAATTTATGATAATGCCTCTTAAGGGTACCTTCTACTCTAGAAATTTGAAAAAATCGTTTTATTGTTTTTTTGCATATTCTTAAAGTTTGGACCTTTAAGAAAGTGTTCTCAAAAGAAAATTTTCAAATTCTCAATATTTACGAAGTTATAGCTATAAATGAGGCAGCAATTACGCCGCATCGGAATGACTCGGACAATAATCTCAAAACTTTAAACGCGCTTTTCTCGAAACTACTTTTTTTCGACCTGGTCGACATAAAATCTCAAGTTCTATCCATCCGATTGCCTTCAAATGTGATATGAAACTTCGATAAATGTTTTTATATCGCCCCTACATTGGAAAATTCAAAAATATTTTTTAAAAATAAAAAAAATTGAAAACAAGAGAAAAAAAAAAGATTTTTTTTTCAAACATACGCCATTTTACGATTTTTTGTCTTTGGTACCAACTATAACGACATTATTTCTTATCAAGAAACTGTGTATGGTTTTTGTTTAGAATTTACGAAAAGGTTCCAATAATGTCGACCCGAGAAATAAGTGATCGAAAATCCAGTATGCAGCTAAATATTACAATGGCGAGTCCTCCATTTCCTTGGACATATTACTAGTGGTCAAGGAGACAATTTGAAGAGGCCAGTGGTCACTGGAAGCGTGGAAGGACGACGCATAAGAGGAAGAGTTATCATGGTAGTCACGATTCTGTCATGAGCTACACGACATGATGAAGATGACTAAGTTTTCTTCAAATGCAAAAATTACTTGAAAGAATCTACTAAAGTGATCAATTGAGTAAAGTGGGTATTTTAGTTATTTGGCGATAAACTTCGAAAATGACATTTCACTGAAAGTTGAACCGTTATAAAGTTGGTAACTTGATTTTAATTAAAATATCCCGAAGACTGGGAGGGGGAGGGGGATCGACTTCTCTGAACGATCTGAAACAAATTTACATTTTTTTTTGTTTTCCATCGAAAATAACGGGGGCAAATAAAGTAAAATAACAACTTGATTAAGTAAATAAACATCAAAAACGTAATCCCCCCCCTCCCCCGAGACTCGCTTTGAATATTAAAAGAGTGAAACATTTTCGACGAGATTTTATTAATTAAAAGGAGTCCCGGAAGGAGGTGGGCGATGAAACGGGTTATTTTGGGTGTGCATTATAAAAACTGGATATAAATGTTGAAAAGGAAGGTGATCTCGGGAGGAAACCGGAAATTCTTTGGCCCAACTCTGAGGAAATAAACTTAAGAAGGAGAGGACCAAGAGGGTCATTAAAGACGAGTCTTGTGAAATATTTGAGATTTTCACAGTTGTTAGACATCATTGGAAAATTAGTGTTCAGGTATTAATATGGGTGGCGTGTGCGGCTTTAGGGAGCACTTGAAGACAACGCTTTTTGGGAGGTCTTATAAAAATTTATGATTATATTATATATTATATGTACACTACATATGGTACATACACTACACCTAAAGCCGAATGTGTATCTATCTCGTTTCGTAAGAGCTTCTTTCTATTCAAGATTTTTTTGTAGTTCATCTCTTTGTACTATGCTCGAAAAGTTTCCGGCCCGAACAGAAAGCGTGTGTGGACAGATATCACGCCCACCGCATGGTCAAGCGATTAAAATTTGTTACTTTTACCCTCAGTAGAATGTTAACTAGAGATAATCGATATAAGACACATTGTTTCGTTATATTCTGTTCTATTAAAATTTGAATGCGGTGCGGTTATCAAGTTGATTTAAAAAGACGGGGAAAACTCAGCAAAATTAAACTACATTTAGATGCTGTGTCGGGTAATTTCTGCCGAAATTTTGCCCTATTTTTAATGAAACTTGATAACCGCATGATTTTTTACATTTCAGATTATAACGTTTTATATCGTCCTTGGTTAACACCCTACTTAGGGTAGAAGTATGAAATTTTAACGGTAACATCTCTTAACCATGAAGTTGGCGCGGCCTGTGTGGTATTTGCTCATTAACGCTCTAACTTGTTAGGATCGGATTTGTTTTACCTTAGTGGTACATATATATCCTTGGCGCTTCAACCTATCGTGAGTTTGACTGCCCTCTGCCTCTGCCGGGCTCTCTTCAGTGTCAGCCTCTTTCAGTCAGTTTTCCTCAACTCAATCTATTCATCTTTTCCTCGGTGTATATCTTGGCCTCTTAGCCGCGGTGCCCATTGTTCTCTTGAGTGTTTTCAAAGCTTATTGTTACGAATCCTAGCGACGCAAATATAACGATATGACTGTACTAAATTATGCAGTAACATTAAGAGGATAAAAACAATATAAAACCTTAATATTTTAAAATATATGGCTGTACATTTCATTTAAAAGCCATCGCGAGTATTTTGTAATAATTATTTATTGTGTTATTAGTGAATACATTTCGTTTTCTGGTTTTGTATTTGTTTTTTTTTGCGTTGACATTAAAACGTCCTTTAGTGTTTTGAATTTCACAGGCAGTAAGTACATTTCGCAGAATTGTTTATTCTGACGACTTATTAAAAAAATCATAAAATCGTTTTTCTTGCCGAAACATTTAATCTTCTCCTCTTTATTAAATGTGTTGTCTGTATGCAAAATCTCATCGTCATTAGTAACATTAATTATTGTTTTGCTATTTTTAGTTCACATATGAATTTTAATTTCAATATTTACATTTTTTAGTGCAAGATTTTTCTTCCAGCAAAAAATGCAAAGTAGTAAAAATGACAATACATATGTGTGTTTGGCATATAAAATAGTTTCTTGAGTTTAGCAGGATAAAAGTAAGATGTGTGCTCTAAGAAACAATGGTTGAGTCTCAGTGTGGAAAATAAGATGGAATGAAGATATCAGAAACGAACGCATTGGGAAAAAAGGGATTTTTTTATAGATAATCTGGTATAGCGCTGTTTCCCGATCGTTACCTCAAGATCGATTATCGATCACCTCAAGAGCGCTTCCTAATTAGCTCAACACATAATAAGGGAGTTCCTAATTAGCTCAACACATAACGAAGGTCGTTAACACGAGCACCACCTGAAAAAAAAATCAGATGTAAAAATGTAAAACCACTCCGGAAATGACTCCGCCAAGAATCGAACGTGGGGGCACGTGCTTGCTTAGCATGAATAAGAATAGTAACCGTTAGTCTACGACCTCCAACAAGTAAGATGAATAAAGGAACGTTAATATGGTTTGAACATGTGGAGACAATGAATGATGAAAGAACGTCTTAGTGAGTATCCAAGTCAGAAGTGCAAGGTTTGCGTAGAAGAGGTAGGCAGAAATGTAGCTGGATTAAGTGAGCCAGATTTTGAAATAAATTAAAGTGAGAAATATGAATAAAAGAAGATTGCGCATGACAAGATGTATAATTCTGGAGGAGGCGAATGTTTTTCATAGGATAAAAAGTATGGAGTTGTGTTCTCTGTGCATACCCCGCGCAAGGGACACGGCGTGATGATATGCATGTTTTTTCTAACAATAATACTCGTAATTAATTTTCTTTTTATCGAGTTATAACTTATACGAAATATGTTCTGACAAATTTTAGATCTGTCTTGAATATATAATTATTTATATACCATTGTTTTTTGAAGTATTAAAGTTCAAATCAAAAGATAACCTGATTTGCTATGCGTTTCTTCGAATCGTCCCTTGATGATACTTTTCAATAGCTGACATTGTAGGGTTATGGGACTTAGTTTAGACATCAGTTTTCAAATTCGTCAACGCGCAAGTCCTCAATGTTTACTACCGAATGTCCTTTGACTGTTAGTCAGGCTTCAAAGGGCACTGGCACGGATGATTAAGCCATTTTTTTTGTGCTCTCATGCAGAAAATGCCCCCTTTGAGCATTCGGCAAACATCCTAACTCGTATAACTTGAGGAATAAAATTATGAATATGCACATAAAGGGAATAAAGAGGTGCAGTTGATGTTATTTTTATGTTTTGTTTTTGAATTGCAAATCATTTTTGTTACTCACCCGAGTTTGATGTTATTTTTGACGGAAGAAGCATTCATTCGAAACTCGTGGTTTCATATAAAATAAATGTAAAAGGTTGATTAATTAACGTTGAAATCAATTAAGATTTGGAGCTTAAATGCACATTTTTTTCTACTTCAGTTATTTATTTCATTGAATGAACCGTTGTCCGTTTTTGTATCAACAGCATTAGGTAAGTAAATATTGTAAGATATTACAACTTTCATGTCTTTGCTTCAAATTATAGTAAAAATGACAAAGTAGGTTACGTTTTCGAATATATTCATGATAGGTGGATATATTGATAGTACCCAGAAATCGCAAAAGTGGCGACAGTGTACAGGGAAAAGATTTGTGAGAAGACCCCTAACACGATGGTCGGATGACATTAGTGGGTGCTATATTCGAAACGACGTAACGCCAATGGCTTTCAAAGGGGCAGATAGCAAAACCGACCCCTCGACCGGGTAAAACGTGTAAAAAAGTGCTTTTGTATGGTGGGATGCAAAAGGCATAATTTATCACAAGTCCTTTCTTACGATAAAACAATTACGAGTGAAGTATACTGTGCCCAACTCGAAATATAGTGAAGTACGAGTATACTGTGCCCAATTTGAATGCAGCAATAAGGCTAAATATATCTGGTTTTTTCAATTGACGTTCAATTTTATTGTAACACAACGCCCGACCATGTACATCGAAGATGACTGAAAATAAAATAAAGCAGCTTGGATGGAAAAGTATTCTTCACCCACCATATAGTCCCGATTTGGCTCCTTAAGATTATCATTTATTTAAATGTATGCAGCACTCTTTAGCTGATTTTTTTTCGCACTTTAGAAAAAGTGAAAAAAGGGATCGAGGAATAGTTTGCATCCAAATCTACTAAATTTTATTATGACGGTATTAAAAATTTGTTAAATAGATGGAAGAAGGTTGTATCTACCGAAGGAGAATATATTGTATCGATGTAATAAGAAAAAAAATCGATCTAACTTTCATATAAAAAACGTCATTTTCGTCCGGACAACCGAATATGTACTAGTATACCGATTGAACTGACAACTTTTCTTGTGCTGAGGTTGATGAAGTATCTTCTCGAATAGGTGGGAGACTCGAAGAATTTGGTTTGGCATTTTGTTGCAGAAATGGATCATTTTGGGCCAGGTTCTTAATGAAAGCATTTGAGTGTCTTGTAAGGGAAATGTAAAACCGTTTGGCTAGTAAAATAATAACGTCTCCGACTTAGGGCAGTCTAGTATCGTTATGTAATCTATAGTAGGTTGCGTTCGTACCAATGAGCTCCGACCAAACGTCTTGTTTTGCACGATTTGTTTTTCCTAGTTGTGTCTGTGTTGTTGTGCCCCGGATGGGAGCGGCGTATGTGATTATGGATCGTATGATCATTTTATATATGAGAAGTTTATTAACTATGTATATTTTGCTGTTTCTAGCCATTATATGATACAGAGTCGGGAGAGAGCCTTGGGAGATATGCAACGTAGAGAAAATAATTATAAACGTATGTTCGATGTTGCTGGAGTAAATTAGTGTTATCCGGATCACATAAACTAGCCAGTTTCCCTATAAACGATTAGAAGTCAAATAAATGTTATCAACCAATAATTATTTTTCGAAACACCTGCCTATTAGACTGCTTTATCGTAATTTCGGTCACATACACAATGTCGACATGTTTGTATTGTAAACACATAGATGTGCTTTTCTTTAACCGTGTCTGTTTAATCGTAAATATGGTAAGTCGATATTCGAGTTGACCAACCAAGAGTTTAATGTGCTAAATAGATGCAAAATTAACGTATTTTCATTATTGTGCAATATCCTTAACTGTTCTTCTCTCCTCTCTTATCTCGCTGAAAATTTTATTCTATTGGCTTTCTCAGTTTATCACTCTTTTTTACGTACTTGATTGCCCATGCAGTGATACTGTGGAACCGAGTAATGTGAGACTCGTTCATTGTTTGAAAAACCGGTCGGGAAAAAGTCTTAATTTCAAGTCAGTAAAGTAACGTTTTCCGTTACCGATTTTTCCTTTTCTCTCCAGCATCTTTTCGCCTTAATTTATGGTATCTCACGTATATTATTCATATTGTTCATGATTTTTGTACACATTAATAATAATTTGAATAATTTTTGCGATCGTGTATGTTACTTCCTTGATATATTTGGTTGCCAATTGGCAATAAGCCCACCAGATTGTTATACAATTTTTCTTTCCTCTCCAGCATCCTTCCTTTTCTCTTGGATTGGTGATATCCTATTTGTTTTGTTATTTATATTACTGATTTTTTTTAACAAATTACCAATCATTTTAATAATTGTTCCGACCATGTCATTTACTTTATTAACTGTTTAGTTTGTTGGAAAAGATTGCAATTAAGTGTTAAATAAATACATATAATATAAATAAGGCGTGGAATATGAAAACTAAGGAAATCATGGTTGGGTCAAGTGAATGATATTTTGAAAGAAGTAATAGTAAGAAATAAGAGAAATCGTAGGAGCATTATGAGAAGATGTATGGATGTGAAAGAAGCGAAATTTATTTGTCTTGATAGGGAAGTGAGGCTCTCTGTCTATTGTGCCTACCCCAGCACGGAAACGGCGTGATGGTATGTATGTTCAATACTTGACACTAAATCCATCAAATACTATGGGTAACGAAGAAACCATAACTTAGATTGCCATATGACTTAAGGATGTTCAGTCTCCTCGACTGACGATCTTCGATGATTACTCCAAAAGTCTTTTTACCAACTCTAAAGCCGACCACGACATTATTTAGGAATCGGTCTTTTGCATTGCCAAATTATTTTTTATATTAGTTTCAAAGATGGTTGGTTTGCCTAAAGCCGAACGAATACTGTAGAAATGCGTGCACTTAGAATAATACATGATGTGACAATGTATGACAGAATTCGTAGTGAAGTGATTAGGGATGAATGTCAACTTAAGACTGGCGTGTTGAGTAAGATGAAGAAGAGCATGTTGAGATGGTTTAGCCACGTGGAATGGATACTTGAAGGATACTTACAGAACAAATATAAATTGTAAATGTGAGTAGAAGGCGTATTAGATGAAGACCGAGGAATGTGTGGTTTGGATCAAGTGAATGATATTTTGAAAAAAAAAAAGAAGTAAATATTTCCTATGAGCTGTATGATAATGTGTGTGCAAGAGGTAAAATATATGTTTCGAGATAAGAAATGCTTGAGTTCCGTTTTCTCTAGCCACCTCACAGGGAAACGGTGTGATGGTAGATACGAGTATGTATGCATGTTTGTTCAGCTATCTTGTGTATTTGGTCGTTTTTTATTTTCACATCAATTTTTTTTTTATTTTCACATCAAATTTAACAATCTTAAGCCAGTTTTTTTACATCATTTTAGGTTTGCACGTTTGCAGATTAATTATAATTGCTTGGATTTTGTTAAAATTTGTTCAATTGAATCATTTATATGTACAATGTTGTGTAAAAATATAGATATTTTTTAAAAAATGTGACAATCTTATTTTATACGTTTGATATATTTGTAGAAGATGAAGAGGCGTTGCTTTATGAGCGCGCCTCAATATTGGCACAGTATTGCCTATAGAAACTGTGCCAACGCACACAAGGCGCGAGGCGTCCCTTGAGGCCCCCCGATATTTTGATAACATTCTATCTGCGTATATTTCCTTCTTCAGCGGCTGCAAACATTTTTTTCTTAGCTGACCCTAATTAATGAAAATATAACAAAACTTACGAAAAATATATTTATTTTTAGTTTATTTTACCTATTATTTTGATTTTTCCACGTTTGCTGGCAAACATGGAAACAATATAATCATTTACAAAAAATATTCACGCATAAAACCGTACATAACGTATCACATGAGGCCGAAGTGTGAAATAGTATTCGATTAATTTACCAAATGATATTACACATTCGTTTTATACAGTACATTGCAGACTTGTTGCTTCTTCCAACTAACCAGAAACATGTTAAATGAACTTTAAGTGAAAACCAGACTGGAAAAAACTGGGTTTCCGACAGTGGTGAATTTGTTTAAATGATAGTCGACGTTTCAAAAGCGTTGTAGCCTTCACCGTCAGCGCGATGTCAAAACACATTACCGAATATATTATAGTAAACATAAGATACGGCTCACCTTGACACCCGAACTCGCGACCGTAACGTAAACATGCTCGCTCAACAACCCGGGCTTACGATTGCAACATAAACACAATGCTAGCGACCAGTGCAGAACGCAGCGAGCGCAACATCTACAGGGCAATTTAGAATTCAACCACTTGTGTTGTTTATATCTTTTAAAAATCAACTTCCTAACAATATTTAAAAAAAACTAGTAGAAAACAGTTGTCAAAATCGTCGAACAAATTCAAAGTTTTTTTTTTCAAATAAAGCTGAGTTGACAGTAAATACACGGTGTGGTGACGAGGTACACGTAGTATTTAATTTTTAAGAAACATCATCTTAAATAAGGGAAGGGAAACTTAAAACAACCTTGCTCTTACTAACGGAGTAATCATTTTAGCAAGACAGGTTATGTTTATATCACTTTTCACCTGAATTTCGTTACCCTTAGTGAATGCGTAGAACAATCTTGAAGTAATGCGCTCTTGGAGTGACATATATTTTTTCCACCATCCACCCACATGGACGTAACGAATCTAATTCCTATCTCTCATTCACACTACAATAGTTTTAAGTCACTTTTTTGTTATGACATAGAAATAACTCAACTAACTCATTCTCGACTGCCGTCACACTGAAGGTGGTATCACCATGACGAAGATAAAAAGGTCTTTCTGTCACAGGGTGAGGGGCGAGGATTGCATTTGAAGAGTAGATACAATAAGCTGTAAACTGACATCTGTTTACTGAACAGTGCTAGATAAGTTATTAGTTTTTACATTATGCTGTTATAATCGTTCAACACCACCTCATGTGGCAACCGGGGTAGACAGGCCTTTGCCCGGTAACAAACTGCAATATATTACAATATTTATACCCACATATTCTTAGCTTAATCATCGATATCGAAAAAAAATCAAGTAGCATAATTTATCTCAAAATATTCCTCGCCCTTAACTTCCATAGAATTATTGTTACGTTTTCTGAAATGTTGTTTTCGTGTACTAAGATACACTGTCATTAACCCTTCCTTCCCTGTGATGTGTAACTAGTACATATTGCTTCTAAAAACTTTAATATCTTTGTAAATATAATAAATACTAGGTTCAGATTTTAGGTATTCCTTCGTAATACATTAACGTATTGAATGAAAAAAATAATATTAATAATAATTAGCACTTATCGGTCACATAAGAGATATTTTGTGAAAATCGGGAATAAATTCACCAATACAATCAAACGTGTGCCAGTGTGTGACGTAGGTATATTCATCCTAAAAAACCCGCTATGGGTGAGGAAGCGACGCTATTTACGTCTCACTCTACTTCGGCATATGAGAACGCAAGAAATAGAATCTCAGTTCGGAGTTGTGTTTCTTCCTTCGAGGTATAACATACAGTGTTAGTGTTTCCGTCCCGTCAGTAGCTTTGTGGCTTTCGTTCGAAATGGTCGCTTCGCCCGTTTTGTGAACGACGCCCGAGGTTTTTTTTCATGTTTTCAGCAATAAAATTTCAATTATTATCACTTTTGACTTCAAATTGAATTAATTTAAGCGATTGGCTATGAATATTCTTATTTTTCCGATTTTAAATCGCTCATTTTTACATGTGTATTGAATACACAGCACTGGAACGGGCGGTTTTTTTTAGCACAGGAAGGGAAAGGTTAATTAATACAAATAACTGAAAAACAAAAGCTGGTAGATTTGAAAAAAAATCTTCAAAGCAATAAATCCGCTTAATGTACAATATTTCATGAAAGTGCTTGAAAAAAATACTGTACAGGATATGCAACATTTACATATGAGTATTCTCACCATTTATGTTGATGTATAAAAAAATACTTGCGTATAAATGCATTAGTTATTCTATTTTCATCATATACACATATGTGACTTTTTGCACATTTTATCCTTTAGTAATTTAAGTTTCCATTTTCTTTCATTAGTTCATGCCTTATAATAAATCGCCTTAATACTTCATCTTTCCCACATTCAGTCTAATCAGATAAACTTTTAGGGTGAAACAACCTCGCTCGTAATTTAATTACCGGTAATAAGAAGCGACTTCAGTCAATCCATCTCTATAATTCATTATTCATTGTGGTGTATCATAAAGCGTGTCAGCTGGTATATCTTCATGCATCGGAGGTTTTTATTATGTAAAAATAACGCTAAGACGTATAATTCTCCAACATTGAATGAGTTTCGTTTAACATTATTTGAAGAAAACGTCCCAACAGGCTAAGTTCTTAATTTTACTATTTCGTCATTCGAGTTGACCTCTAGTCCATTTTGCTTAGCTCCGTGTGAAGAAAATAAATTGCCCGAAAAGGGACTTTTCTGTTGAATCGGTAGACAGCCGATGGTGATGAATTACAACCTCTTTTTTTGTGTGAATTATATCAACAGTGCTTAATTTCAAATTAACAGAGCCACGTGAAAGAACATTATTTAAGTAGTAAGTACATTAAACTCCTTGAGAACTCGTAGAACACGAGAATTTGGTTAGTAATATATGCAAATTTGGTTAGTAGTATTTGACGAATTTTCAATAAATTGGTAATGTGAGATATGATCCAAGGTTTTCCACTAGTTCTAAAAAAATCGGAGTTGTTGCCGTGTTGAGACTACTAAATAATGCCCGATGTTGCGGTGTTGTGGCGTTCATTGTCAGGGCGATATCATAGTTGGCATATTTTTGTAAACGCCCTGAGAATGAAAGCTCCAACACCTTCGAAACGTCGATTATCATTCAACTCTGCATGGCAACTCCGAAAACATTTAAAACTAGTAAATTAGTATTGTTTGCGTATCCTGAGTCACACTACAGGAAAGTTTGTCTAAATTCTTTTTAGCAACATTATACATTTTTATATATGTTGAAAATGTTGATTTGCAAGATGCAAGTGTGCCATTTATATATCACACTTTATTTCATAGCTACTATAGTTGGCAGACGCAGGTTTTCCAATCCGTGGGACTTAGCGGTTAGCCTATTATCGCTATCTAAGTAATAAAGTTTTAATTAATTTTAAAAAATCAGGGTATTGTATATAATAAACCTATAATATTCGTACAATGTGGCATTCCCTTCCAACTAACCAGAAAATTGTTAAATAAACTTTAAGTAATAACGAGACTGGAATCCTTTTTTTTAAATTTTATTCTAACGAAAATCTTAACCGCTTCCCCCAGGTTAGAATACATGTTTCTACCAAATCGGATACACTTACACGGAGGCCTGTGCGGATGTCGGCAGGTAATTTTTAATAAAAAAACATTCATAACTTGATTCCTAAAAAAAGGCGTGTCATTTTGTGGTGTCATGTTTATTATTTTTTATAAAATAAATCAAAAACTTGGTTTTTCTTTTGTATTCACCACTGTTTAATTTTTGTGAGTTCACAGCCTGTTTCAATGACATCTGTTTTCTTGGTCAGTTCATCTTCACCTGATGAGGAACATAGAGGTTTTTGAAACCGGTTGTGAACTCACAAAAATAAAACGGTTTTGAATACTAAAGAAAAAAATAAGTGTTGGATTTATTTTATTAAAAATTAAGGTGATTTTCACCTTTTTTTTATTACAAATATATACCATTCCAGTAGGCCACATTGTATCACGTATTAAACGTGAACACGAACATTCCGAATGAAGCGACTAGTTTTCCCCATTCATAGTTATGCCGCAAAATGGCTGCCGCCGCAGCTTTGTACGGTCTAGCTAGCGGAGCATCTTAGTATAATACAGTATGTATAACGTGTCCATACTCACTACACGCCACGCCGTACGACACGGCGTGATGGCATACGCACGCTCCACATACTGACCGCTACGGCCGGGGTCAAGGACAGGGCCTCGGCTCGTTCCTACTCCTAACTTGAGCTTCTTGGAGCTGAAGGTTGTGACCGCATCATAACAAATAGACTTGTATAACGCCGTTTCTTAATACAATATAATTGGGTTGTCCCGAAAGTTATTTCGAAATTTTAGGTCAAATTCAAACTCAAAATTGCACCACATTCTCGTGGACGGTGGTTTCGATATTTTCAGTATAGCAGTGCCGTAGAATGTGAAATAAAAAAGTTTTCAGTCTGGTTTTCATTTAAGGCATTATAAACATTTCTGGTTGGTCACGGATGATTGCCACGTGACAATAATTCCACAAGGCTGTACTGTACACAAAGAAAATGTTATAAATGATTCGCTCGGGCGCTGCTATAGCTCCCAGACGTGATTTGTTTAATATTAGTGGGTTCGAGTCCCGAGCTAGAGCGCCCTTGAGGAAAGTTTGCGATCGCTTTTCATTATAATATACATTAAGCAAAGCGAAATTTGGTCCTAACTACGTCTATCCGAGAAATACTAAATTACTTTCTGGACAACGTATTTACTTCAGGAGCGTTT
Source organism: Odontocerum albicorne (assembly GCA_949825065.1). NCBI lineage: Eukaryota > Metazoa > Arthropoda > Insecta > Trichoptera > Odontoceridae > Odontocerum > Odontocerum albicorne. Next base: position 21,393,331 of record OX463850.1, read on the forward strand.
TATTTTTGTATTTCTCTGTCATCGAAGGTAGCTTAATAACGTCACTAAATAACTTTAGAAGGGATGATGTCTTATGTCGAATGTATTATATATGGTAATGTAGATTATGAAAAGTCTTTACTTTTCTTCAACCCTTTTTAAAAAATCGCGGTACCAATGGGAATCGAATTCGCGATTCCTGTGTTGGATGGAGCTCGTCAGTAACAAGTTTCTACTCGTTATCGCAGTTTTGCTAACCAGAGTAGTATCTGTTGCCGGCGCCGGGTAACTGCGTCTAACATAGTTTACGTATTTGCTCAGCTTCCATGGTTCCATTTCCGACGATTTGTAATTTTTTTATTCGGACTCTTTTTTTATCTGAATCTTAGCGCTTAATAAGTGCCTAACACAAATTCTTGAAACATTCTTTAGGTGACTTCTCAAATAGTATTATATAGAATTTTTCTTCTTAATTTTGTGATGTTGGAAGTCGCGAGTGATGTTGAAAAATATCTAGTGCCGCGAGTGGCCAGATATTATTTAGTGCGCGTTATTATATTGCACCCTGAGTCGTTATATGGTGGCCCTCTTATAATAGACACAGCACGCATGTCTAGGTACATATGCATACAGGATTTGAACAAGATCTTTTTTGTTCCTTCACTACATTTATAGCAGGCATGGCCAACCCTGCTTGCGGACTGCATGTGACCCGCCAGGGTGTTTTTTGCGGACCGCTAGCTTTTTTTTTTTTATAAATCATAAAATATATAACAATAAATCATAGTTATTTGATAATAGCGACACACTCTAGATTTCCGACACAAAGAAGATTTATATGTCATATTTAAATAATATATATCCAAAATAATAGTAATATACCATTTATTTAGGTATTTATATATTATGACACTATAATGTAAATTGTATTTATATTCAATAAAAAAAAACAATTATCGAATTTTGTGGCCCTCAAGTCTTTATCCAATACCAGTTTTGGCACACGGCCTAAAATGGTTGCCTACCCCTGATCTATAGAATCATCACCTGGATTGACACCATCAATTTCATAATCGTTTGATTCCAGCTCTTACTTTAAACTGTACTAAGTAATTTTCGAAAACATTGAATTTTGCATTCAAAACAAAAATATTATTCTCAAATATTTAGATTTAGATTCCTAACTTTTTACTAGCAATTTTCGGTTTTTATTTTATACACTAGACTGCATATTTAAATTTTTTTTTTCAGCGTTAATACTCTTCAATGTAAATCTGGTGTTTTGTTAAAAGCTTTCCATCTCGACATTTTTCCATTTTTCCTTCAAATTCACCTTGAGCCGGATAATTAGCATAAACCTCTCCATTGGATCGTCATTCATTTCTCATCCCTTCGTCTGTTTGACGTTTGAAATGTGAAATTTCACTTTTTATTTTTCTCTCATTTTCAATTCATGATTTCTTACAATTCGTGATCGAACGCCAACATTATTATTAACCGTTGATATGTATTTGCTACTGAAAACCCTCTACGATAAAAATATATCGATGTATATTATTGTTCTTCCAACAAAAAAATATTCTTCAGGTTCTATTGTTTATTTTTTAAATATTCTGTTTAAATACATTTATTTTTTATGTTTCATTGATGTCCCTGGCGCAGTGTTTCAAATTGTATATCTGAATGCCGACTGGCAGGAGTCTGGAATGAATGGCGTGTGAGGAAGAGGAATGCCAAGGAAATAATGGAAGTATATGATTGGAGAAATTTTGACCGAGAGAAAGGTATGAAGTGTGAGAAAAGAAGATCATGTATAACAAGATGCATGAGTCACAGGCTGTTGGCGTGAATAGGAAGGTGTGAAGATGTGTCCTTTCTGCCTAATGACATATGTTAATGGTATTTTTACGATTTATCATACATCAAATTTATAAAAAATAATAGTAATAAATTTATTGTGATGTCAGTTTTGAAAACCAGAGTGGTATTGGTTGTCGGCGCCACAGTCACAGTTATTAGCATACTTGGTTAGCATCCAGGATACGATTTCTGTTTTTTTTTGTATTCTGAAGCTTTTTATCTGAATTTTAGTGTTGTCTTGGCGCTTAGTAGCTGCGTAATACAAATTCTTGGATCGCTCTTAGGATGACCGGTGCTATGAAATAGCACTATATAAATATGTACGTTTTTTATTCTTAATTCTAAACACTGCGAATTCTTTTAAAAATATCGAAAATGTCTTAAAGTATAATCTAATTTGTGACAATGGCACGTGGAGACTTTTATGGTGAAGTTAGCGTAGCAAGTTTTATAAAAACTGCTAGACTGCGCTAGCTTGGGCACTTACGCCACTACAAGACAAATACCCTGCAAGGAGGACTTTGTTCAGCGATCCGATGGGGCCAGTGCTGCGATGGCTGGATGCTGTGAACGAGAACTGTTGGACACTGAATATAACCAATTGGATAAGGAATGCTGATGAGAAAGGTATACGAGTATTGTTGAAAATTTTGCAGGTAATCGAGACTCATCCTGGATTATAGGACTAATGACGCAAATCCATTCAATAAATGACTATATTTTGTAGCTTTATATTTATTAAATACTAGCTGTACCCGGCCATGCGTTGATGTGGCTCAGTCTGGTTAAATGGAAAAGAAAGAAAAGAGAAAGCACACGTTTCTAATATGTTTAATTTCACAATGCTTGTGGGTAACCAATATTTTGGATGTCTTTCAGCCACTCTCAGTCTGTCGCGTTTATCGCCGTGTGCTCGCAAATGATCGCTTCACTCCAAGAGGTCAATTCACGATATGATTTGAATTCAAATGAAAGATCGATTGCACTGAAAAAGAAGAAAGAAAGTTATAACAAAAACATATAAAATTGCGAAACATTAAAAAAGGAACTGAATAATATCGGTAAATTCGTAGACGTCTTTCTTCTTGGCGGCAACAATACCTCGTTCACTCAGCCAATCGTGATTCTTATAATTGATTTGAATATTGGGAAATACTTTTTCAACCAATTCTTCTTTTGACATCACTAAATTGCAGAAGTTATGAGACAATGAATTTCGTTCTGAGGTCATATCAACCGGCACCTTTCTGTTCCCAATTTTCAGCAATTGATATGAGAATATCTCAGCTGATCGATCGTTTTGCAGCTGGACACGCATATTTGTAGTTAATTTTAACGTCTTTACGTGTCGCCACAAAGTAGAGTATTTCAGGCAACATATAAAATTGCTAAATATAAAAGTAACTAATTAAATGTTAAGGGAAGACAGAGAGATAATTGTAACTTATTAAATGTTAAGGGAAGACAGAGACATAATTGTAAGTTATTAAATTTTAAGGGAAGACAAATAGATAATTGGAACTAATTAAAAAAATCTCCATTTCTACATACGATTTGATAGATTTTGAAATATAAACATAGAGATAAAATTAAATTCCATATAAAAAAGATACTTGTGATATTCCTACTAACCTCTTTCAGCCACTATCAGCCTGTCCTCCAGATATATTTGCTCAAAAAGACAAGGTTCTACGGAGATGGAATTATAAACAGCAGAATTAAATATTGTTTCATCATTATGTCGTGTAGCTCATGACGGAGCATCGTGACTCCCATGATAGCCTCGTTGATAATCTAAATAAAGTAATTTGTTTTTATTTCTACCTGAAAAGCGAATTAACTTTTTGGACAACCCGATACTTCAGCAGAAATATTTAAGCTTTAGTGTTTAGTGTTAAGGGCGAACTATGAATATCGGAAGGACCTAAGAGTAAAAAAATTGATTTACTAACAATTGATTTATCTTCCGCATCATCGCAGTTGTTCTTCTCTTTGGCTTGGTGGATACCCTCAGTACATTTCTTTGCGTCTGGAAGAAAGGGATCAAATTAATCACATATTCGGTTTGATGTTTCTGAATAATGTTAATATATTTCGGAAACTCACGATGAGTCCTATGAAAGTTGACAAATTTGCCCCAATACAACCTTGTAACGACGTTCAGTAATTTTAATTATTTTATCGACTTTAATATAAGGCTCGATTCTAATAAATAGCAAGTTATTTAGGTAAATACATTACAAAAAACTAACAATAATGACAAATGAATACATCTTGTTACAAATTAGCAAAAATTTGGCAGTTTCTTGAAATCAAATTTGACATTTGTCAAAAGTTAGTTGTATGAAGCACGTCAAACTTTTAATATTTCAAATGTATAAAACATACACAGATATATACCATGAATTCAAATGAAAATCAATCGAAACAGTTTAAATTCACTGCTAATTGTACTGAAAAATAATAAAAAACAGTTTAAAAACACAGGATCAAAATTATTACGCGACGCTATGAAATGGCAGATAGAAATTTAGTATATTTTTACATCGTAGCACGCTGATAGCGCTATATTTCAATAGTGTGAAATCTGTTGATGAGAAATAAAATTATTGGTTTGAAGCTTTGCTTTTCAATATCCCGTAAAATAAAAATATAAGTTTAAAAAACAAACTTGAAAATTCATTTATAAGGAATTTGAAAAATAAAAAAAATATGTAAACATGCTTGTATACTAATGCAACCTTTCGTCAAAATTTCAAAGCAATGAAAAATAAGACAAACAGTTCAAAAACGAAATTAAAGAATCTGAAATGTCTAAAATGCAATGTGACATAACAACTCTTACTGAGAATTGTTTAGTTCGCGTTTGTCGCTGAAGGGGGCGCAAACCCTTATTTCCTCTGTTTTATATACTTTTTTGTATATAACGGTATATAAAAAAAAATATTAACATTTTCGTATACGAATGCCAACTTTTGTCAAAATTTCAAAGCAATCGGTATAGAACTTTCGGAGATTAGATAACTATGATTAACGAACATTTATATTTTTATTTATATAGATTATTAAACATTAAATTATTTAATATTTTATTTATATAGATTTAATTATTAAATATTAATTTAGAAACGTCGAAAATGCAATGTGACATAACTGTCAACTCAAATGAGTTTGTCGCTGCAGGAGGCGCAAACGTTATTTTTTCTGATTTCTTAACTTTTTTATATACACCGAAATATAAATAATAATATATAAACATTTCCGTATACGAATGCCAACTTTTGTCAAAATTTCAAAGCGATCGGTAGAGTACTTTTGGAGATTAGACATTTTCTATATACGATCATTTACATTTTTATTTACGAGTATATAGATTTTATCAAATATATAATAATACGTTTTGTCATAATATTTTACATGTTCAATGATCTCTTTTTTATTGAAAATTTTTGAGCAAAAATAATCTTTTTTTTTTAACCTGGCGAGTTTATTGTCATGTGGCAATCTCTTCCAACCAACCAGAAATATGTTTTTATAGGCCCTTAGTGAAAACCAGACTGGAATCCTATTTTTTAAAAATCTGGGTTCCAGCGGGGATCGAACCCGCAACCTCCGGATCGGCAGACAAGTGTCTTACCACCAGGCCACGGAGGTCGTTAATAAAACAAAAAATCACATAGTATTATCTTCGACATTAATAAAACAAAAATATCATATACTATAGTATTATCGGATACATGTCAGCAATGTAATATTAAAAAAAACGATTTTTCCACTCTTATATTTTTGGAGGTAATCTCGCAATTTTTTATCTTTCACGTAGTTAACGAATAATAAATCAACTTGGCAAATTTATCTTGGGGTTTATTTTATGAAGATCGGTGGGTGTCCTTAGGAAGCGACCTGACACCTTCGATATCGGCTGCTGATATTGCGCCACTTGACAAAAGAAGCGGAGATTCCGCGCCGCGATAGCGGGATGTGCATGAGGGGACGAAGAAGATTTATGAGGGATGAACGGAGAGACGTGCCGATTTCATCTCCGTAACACTTTTTTCAGAAAATCGAGATGACGCCAATGCTAAATGTGACTTTGTTCTCAGATTTATTTATCAATATTGTATAACGTATTACTATGTTATTTATTTATGCCGATATTATACGAGTATTAATATTTTCAGATGTTTTTGCCAAAGTAAAAATAGTGTTTTTTTCTTCATGAAATTGAAAACTTTATGTTAGTGTTTTATTATATTAGGTCCTTACATATGAAATTGGCGTTTTGCCGTACTGGCAACTTTGATCTCAAATATCTTCTCTTTGGTTAGGAATTCCAAATTAAAATTTATACAGCTATTTACTCAAGTATTTGTGTTTCGAAAATTATAATTCATTTGTTTTTTCTTCAATTGTTTTTTTTCTTTGCGTCACTCAGTTTACAAAATGGAAAACTTGAAATATCGCGTTATTTACGATTACGAGTTCCACCGTGGCACCAGTGCTGCAGAAACGGCTCGAAGGATTAATGATGTGTATGGCGACGGTGCCGCAAAAGAAAACACAGTGCGTTTTTGGTTCCAACGTTTTCGTTCTGGAAATTTCGACCTGCAGAATAAGCCCCGTGGACGGCCGGAGACCAAAGTTGATAATGAAGAATTGAAGGCTATTGTGGAAGCGGATCCATCGCAAACCACGTCCGAGTTAGCTGCAGGCTGCGGTGTTAGTGATAAAACTGTTTTAATCCACTTGAAGCAAATTGGGAAGGTGAAAAAGCTTGAAAGGTGGGTACCTCACGAATTGAGTGAAGCAAATCAACAAACGCGCGTTGACTGCTGCGTTGCATTACTCAACCGGCACAATAATGAAGGGATTTTGAATCGAATCATTACCTGTGATGAAAAGTGGATCCTGTATGATAATCGGAAGCGCTCATCGCAATGGCTGAACCCTGCCGAACCAGCCAAACCATGCCCCAAGCGAAAATTGACTCCAAAAAAGTTACTTGTGAGCGTTTGGTGGACTAGTGCTGGTGTCGTTCACTACAGCTTTCTTAAATCTGGCCAGACGATTACGGCAGATGTCTATTGTCAGCAACTGCAAACCATGATGGAAAAGCTAGCTGCTAAACAACCGAGGCTGGTTAATCGCTCTAGGCCACTGCTGCTTCATGATAACGCTAGACCACACACTGCACAACAGACGGCTACCAAATTAGAAGAGCTTCAATTGGAATGTCTAAGACATCCACCGTACTCTCCGGACCTTGCCCCAACAGATTACTATTTTTTTCGAAATTTGGATAACTTCTTGCAAGGGAAAAAATTCAACTCCGATGGGGCAGTCCAAACCGACTTCAAAGATTTTATTGATTCCCGTCCGAATGGTTTTTTTAGTAAAGGGATCGATGAACTACCTATGAGATGGCAAAAGTGCATAGATAGCAATGGTACATACTTTGATTAAATAAATATATTATATTAAAAAAAAATCAACTTTATGTTCCTCCCAAACAAAACGCCAATTTCATATGTAAGGACCTAATATTATGGTGGGCTTTTTGCCAGGTTGTACTGTATACAAAAATTGATGATAACATACTACACATACTAAATTACTTACGTAGTGAACTCGAATCGCGTAAATTAAATGTAAAACCAATATAAAATACATAAAAGGTAATCTTGTTAGTACAGAAGTTATCCAGTTATCAAAACTAAAAATAAAAAATAAATTATATCTCCACAACTTAATCAAAATGACTCCAGTTATATTAGCTTATTGTACTCGTATATGAAGACGATACACTTGCGTCCGAGAATTCGATAAATGTCTTGTATTATTCACAAAGGCCTAATACTAACCGAAACTTGGCAACACTAACTTAACAACCATATTAACTGCTGAATTGGGGTTGGAGAGTTACAATATATACCGGAATGATCGAGATCGTGAAACAAGCTCTAAGTCGAGGAATATCGTATCTCGGCAAATTCCAAATAAAAATGAATACTTCGAGCAGGTATTCACCCTGCTGTCTATTTGTACAAATAAAATAGGCTGCACTGGGCTTAGAAGGCCCAGGAACGTAAACCAAGCAAGGAAAAACATATTAACCCAAAATAACATAATTTACTGCATTACGTTTCGATGAATACACTCAGATATTTCATCACATAATATTGTTCTTTATATATTAAAAATATTTTTTACATGAATAAAAACATCTTCACAATAATATGAATTAAAACTTTGCACACTAATAAAAACTATACACTTTACATTCCAAAATCTGAAAATATCAATAATTAAATTAAATAAAAACCTGTAATTTAATATATTCATCAGTTTTCGAACGATCCGGACCTGCGTTCTTGTTTTCCCTCAAATAATAAAGAGTAAGTCTTATTTATTCAGCATGAATACTGAGAGACAAATTGATTTTATAATTACAATCTCGAATTGGCTTACAATCTGCTTCATCGCCATGTACGCCAGACTTTTTGAAATAATTCGGCAAATAAGTTCACCTCATCGTATGGATTTAGAGCTTCCTTATTTTCGAAACGCATAATAGGCGGTCCTGTATAACTATATTTCAAATAATCAGTGTAAGTTTTAAGATTACTGGGGACACAGTTCTTTATATCGCAACCGTAATTTTAATAGCTAGCTTTCGTTAGTTTGAGATAAGTTACTAAAATAATGTAATTTTGAAGCTACCCGTTTCTTTTATAAGACCTATAGGCATTATTTTCTATCGCCGATTCACAAAATTCACAAGCAAACCATGTAGGAAATTTAGATCCACGAAAAGTATGCTCAAGGACTATTTTATATGTGTACATGTTTTCTTTGCAGCTTCCTAAAAAAATAACCATGAATGATTTTTCTTTCACGTGGCAAAAATGGACATTAATCGCAATAACACCATTGGTTATATTATTACAAATGTTTGGGGAAATTATAGTCACCTGGAATAAAATGCCATTATAGTCATCTAGAGTAAAATAAAATTCCATGCAAGTATTCTCGTATATTGTGTGCAGGACATTTTATGTGTACCTTTGTTATATTTATTGTTATTCAAAAGAAAAAAACATCGGCCTGGAACATATAACGCAGTCTGTATACTCGTAAAGCATATTTGTGTTTGGTAACAACTTTTATTTTTGTATTTACGCACTTTCAAAATTCAATTATATTTTTAAAGATTTGTAAATTATTGAAATCGACTGTAAATAAATAAACATATGAAAATAACAAAGCAAACATATGCATTAAAGTAACTACCATAAGTTATGAAAATTGAACGACCCGAAAAAATCCTAACTAAAACTAATTTTATTCGGGTTCCAGAAGGGTTTAAATGGGTTTATCAAATGCTCGTACTGATTCCGCATCCAGTGCAGCCTAACTAACGACTGACGAATTGTAGGAATAGTACAGATGACTACAGTAAAATAATTAATATTTTGTCGTAAAATTAAATAAAATTCTTAATTGTGATTGATAAAACCTATTAAAATGAAATATCTTTATTTGGGATATGCGGAATAAATATTAACATTTCTTCTGGAAATGATATTGAAAATAAAATTTATACATTCATTTATTTTATTGCTGGAATTTGATGAAAAATCACTTCAGAGTTAATAGATTTAATTCAACAATAAAACATAAATATAATTTACGGAATTAAACTTAAATGTTTGGTAAATTGTAGTTTAATTTTTATTAAGAGGTTTGATTCTAAGTAGATAAGTATTTTATGTTTAAATTCAATTGTTGAAAATAATTTCAGAGCAATCAATGTATTCGTATTGTATGATACTGGAATAATAAAGTAAAAGTGTAAAAGGTTTTTCTGCATAATTTTTGTTGCGTGAAAGCTTCTATTTGAGAGGGGTTTTTCGTGTCTAGAGGAACATCACAACTTACCGATAAGATCTTCAGATAAATGTAAGCGTTCCGGCACGGGGTGGTTCCTTCTCTAATACCTCTTTATGTTATCACATTTACTTCCTTCCGCTTTCCTTTTGCAGTGGAGTGTGTTAAACAAACTGATGTTTTAGGATCTCCACTTTTGTGTCATTCCCGATATCATCGCACTCTTTCCGTATCTTTCTTGAATCTCACGTGTTTTTTTTTTATCAGGAGTCGGGAAACTTTTAAGTCTTAAGTTTGTATTTAAAAAATAGACTTCACGATTGACCACATTGTTTTCTTAATTGACAAAATGATCGAAACGACTATTTTTGGTTTGGAAATGTTCCTGTGCTGTTACACTTAATTTATTTTACGTCTTTTTAAAACATTTTTTATGACCAGTTGACGTATTTAACAAAGGTGATTAAAAAATTGCTGATTTGTTTTGCATGAATCTTATTTTTGCTTTTTTCATTTGAATTAAAGTTTTTTTACGATATTACATTGTAGTGGAACTATTTGAAGAAGATTTTTCTGTTTCAAGCTCTTTTTGTAACCGCGTATATTTTTTTAATTCTTTTTTGTGCCATTGTGCAATGTGATGGCCCCATATCTTGATTTGGTTCATATGACAAACTCCAGTGTTAACTCTATTATTAGCAGAATTCATATACTAGAAGTTTGAAAATGTAATGCTGTACGTGACATCTATTTAAGATTGCTTAAACTAAATATTTCATGATTATCTGGTTTTTGGAAATTCTCGTACCTCTTATATATTTAAAACTTTTCTACGAGGCATATCCAGAAAGTAAGTGTACTGAATTTTGTAGGTTACAATTTTTTTTATTTAAACAAAAAAATTACGTGGTTACCGTAGTACATGTGTAAGCTATTTTTCGACATAGTCGCCATTCCTCTCAATGCAGGTGGTGAAGCGGGGTATCAACTTTTTGATGCCTTCCTCGAAGTAGTTTCCCGCCAACTCCTCCGTCCACTTCTCCACCTCCTCATTTACCTCCTCGTCGGTTGAAAACCTTTTTCCACCCATGTGCAGCTTCAGGGAGGTAAAGAGATAGTAATCTGAAGGTGCTAGGTCAGGGGAATGCGCGGGATGGTTCAGGACATCCCATTTAAACGAGGCGAGCAGTTCCTTCGTGGCGTTGGCCGTGTGTGGTCTGGCATTGTCGTGCAGCAGGCAAACTGCCTTTGTCAGTATGCCTCTCCTCTTGTTCTGAATCGCCCTCCGTAATTTTTTTAGGGTCTCACAGTATCTTGCAGAGTTGATGGTCTCCCCTTGAGGCATATTTTCAATTAAAATTATGCCTTGACAGTCCCAAAACACGGATGCCATGATTTTATTGGCTGAAATTGTGGTTTTGAACTTTTTGACGGAGGGTGAAGAGGTGTGACGCCACTATTGAGACTGCCTTTTGGTTTCAGGCGTGTAGTGTGCAACCCAAGTTTCATCTCCAGTAACGATGGAGCGGAGAAATTCATCTCCATGGAGTTTGCAGCGCCTCAAAAACTCTTGCCCGGCTTCCACTCGATTCAACTTGTGTTGGTCTGTCAGCTGTTTTGGGACCCACCTCGCGGACAGTTTCCGATATCCGAGGGTTTCTGTGATGGTTTCGTGTAGTAGAGATCTAGAGATTTGCGGAAACATCGCAGAATGTTCATCCACAGTCAATCTGCGATCGTCACGGAGCGCATTTTCGATTTTTTCCACAATTTCGTCAGTCACAATTGAAGGTCTTCCGCTCCTCTGATCATCATGCACAGACGTATGACCGTTTTTAAACTTGCGACACCACTTGTACACACTCGTACGATTCATAGCTTTATCACCATATGCAGTTTTCACCTCATTATAAACCTCAACCGGAGGTTTTCCCTTCCAAACGAGATAACGGATGACGCCGCGTATTTCGCACTTGGCGGGAGATTGTATTGACATTTTTCACAAAACGTGTTGTCGCGTCGACACTTCTCAACGTACTGACCTCGAACCGGTCTCGTTGCGGAGAAGAAGGGTCAGGCTACACGGAAGTGTAGCCAACATGTCGAAAATAAAATCCATCCGGTCGTGAGAGCCTCAGTACACTTATTTTTTGGATACGCCTCGTATAACTAAAATATATGTTATTTAACCATTTTGCTGCATTTATTTGCTCTTAAACACTCAATTGAAATAAGACTGAAATATTTCTTTTACCCAAATGGGTATATCAAGAACCCATTGTGCTCAATTCTATAGATACGTTCACATAAGAGAGATGCGAGGTTAATTTAACGCTTTGTTCCGTAAATTATCTGTGTAATAAATTTTATGTAATTCATTGTAATGAGTCACCTGAATAAAACGGTGAAGATAGTGTATATTTTTCATATCACCGTTTACCTTTGACTTCCGACAAAACAAATGGCATCAATACTATACTGTTTCCGTAAGGACCAGGAACTTAACTGGTCACTACACCAGGCATCTCAAGGGCCGCTTTAAGTGAGGCGTGAGTTCCAAGCCATAAATATACGAGTATATATGACTGTGAGTCCATCACGCAATATTCTTCATCTCAAAAGTTTGTTTTTGAATCTGTTTACGTCAGATTTAAGTCGATTAAAGGACTTTCGAGTTTTCCATGGCACGCTTGTGTCCTGAAGGTAGTGTTTCTACTATTTTATTCAAATTTTCATCTTAAATCTACTTTTAAATGTTGCAAAATATCAATATCAACAGATCTAAGTTTATAGATTGTATTTAATTTTTTTGTATTTGAGGGATTTATCTTGCTATCTGACCGGTTTCGAAATTACTTTAATTATTAACGATACGAAGGAAATCTTATTTATTTTCAAAACGTTATCTTCGTATACTTTAATGAGAAAAATATCGAAAACAGTCGAATAGCAAAATTAACCATAAGTAGAATAGTAGTTTTTTTTAGTTACCTCATTATTCAACATGCAATTCTATAACGTTAAAGATTTAAAATAAACCAATTTATTTACAACCTAATCAAACAAGTTAAAGATCTAAACGAATACCAATGTTTATTTATCCCTAAAATAACACCAATGTTTATTTACCCCTAAAATAACACCAATGTTTATTTATCCCTAAAATAACTCCAATGTTTATTTATCCCTAAAATATTAGTGATTTTCTTCAGCTCTCTATCATCATACTACGAGTATATTATTGTTGTTTGAATACTTGCAATTATTTTGATATCAACATCACTATTTTTAATGGCAATTCTCAGCAATCAAGTAAGGTTTTTAGTGTATTCTTGCATAGATGATATTTTTGCTTGTATACTTGATTTTATATTTCACTTACCCACGACACACCTTACAGACTTATTTTATACCACCATTTAGTGATCAAAGATCGCTCCAAGAGCGCGTCTACGTTATAATTTAACATACATATTTCCGTAAATTTAGTAGAAACGTTGAACGCCTTTATGCTTTCAGTCTGCCTTCATTCTACAATATATAAAATCTATTCCATGTTATAGAGTCGGCCACTGCAATATCCCGATTATGACGTTTCGATATTTTCGTCAGATCTACCTCAACTAGAATAGTTAACATTGAGACCCAGTCGATCTCCTGTAGCTCGTCTTGAATCCCGAATGCACAAATCCGTCATGTTAAGCAACGTTAGACCATTTAAGGTTTTGAATACCATATGGCACAGCTTAAACTTCACCCTATCAGGATAGTCCAACTTGTTAAGTTCCTTCAAGAGGGGAGTTATTCAGTTGAATTTGCCAACATCAAAACCAAATGTGCCGCTGCACTCAATACTCTGCTACCTGTCAAACTACTTAATAAAGTCGAGAGCCAATGGACGCATTTTCTCTGAGTTATCTCATTCATTAGAATGCATCTCATCAATTAAGTTTCCGACAAAAAGTTCCAAGTTCACCAATTCTCTGCAGCTTTCGTAACATTTACATAATGTTATTTAATCAATCTATTTGCCACAAATATGGATTCTGTATACAATATATTTGAAAGTAAAACCAGCCCGTAGAGAGTAAAACTAATAGTAATAAATTATGTCTTGGTAATTTTTAAAATTAAAAAATAAAGCAATCCGCGCAAATTCAACTTAAACTTTCATAATATTTCTGTCTAAAATTAAACTTTTAAATGAAAGATTTTTTTCTATTGTTATAAAAATAAAATTCACTTTAAAATTCATTTGAAAACATTTCACTTTCATTCGTTAGAAAATGTTGCCAGTGGGGTAAATAATCCCATAGAAATTTGTTTGGTGTCGACGAATTCTGGCAATGGAATCAATAAGTTGTATCTTGTGTAGCGTCTCTTTATAAATCGGGCCGTTTTTTTTGCAGACACTAAATTACACCAGTCAACGGTTTCGGTAATTTGATTCGTCCCAAATTTCCCAATTCCCTCTTTTTAAGATATAAACATCTCGTTGATTTTCTTTTGGCGGACTACTGGATGCCGTTGTGGTATTTTGTTTTCCCCCTTAGTATTTAAAAAAGAAAGTACTATATAAATTTAATGCTGTGTTGAAACTCCCACGACTGACAAACTTGTTTTTTTTTCCTGAATGATATGCTGAAGATGTCAATCGTATGCTCTTTTTACTGGTTTCAATAATATTTTTTTAACACATTCACTGCGAATACAAATTTTCATCAATTCGTGCCGTGTTGAGAAATTTCGCAAAGACAAACATATCAACAGAACACGCCTGGCGTGTCTTACGCACTATAACGCAAACGTAATATTAATGTCGATGTCAAGTTCATTATTTTTAATGCGGGAAAGACAAATCACATTTTTTTAATGCAACAAAGGATATGTTTATATATGTTATGTTACTCGTACACATCACATTTTTTTAATGCGACAAAGGATATGTTTATACGTGGGTTGCTACTTAAGTTTTGAGATATGGCCACACCAGTGTAGATACGTCAAATCTGACATCAGCATCGTAAAGTTTGACGTTTTTAATGGTATATGCGCTCAGAAAGTTTTGTCATAGGAGTGATATTTGTGTTGTTTACGAGCCAAATACAACAAAAGTTGTTCACGCACGAAGCACTTCGAAGCAAATGGTGGCTTGTTTCTTCGATATAAATGGTTATGTCGCAACAGTGCCTTTAGTGGAACGTCGTACGGTCAATTCTGAATGGTACACCACCATTTGTTTGCCAGAAGTGTTCGTAGAAATGAGGAAAACTAACCGCCGAAGACGGATCATTCTCCACCACGACAATGCGAGGTCTCACACATCTGCTCAAAAAAGTGATTTTGTGAGCACTCAAAACATCGAATTGATGGGTCATTCGCCGGACAGCCCTGATTTGGCACCCAATGACTTCTTTTTATTCCCGAACATCAAAAAAAAAATGCGAGGTCAACGTTTTTCGACGCCTGAAGAAACGGTTGATGGGTTCAAAACGCATGTTTTGAAGTTACCTCATTCGGAGTGGAAAAAGTACTTCGAAAATTGGTTCAAACGCATGCAAAAGTGTATTGATATTCATGGAGAGTATTTTGAAAAACAATAAAGCCATTTTCGACGATAAATATTTGTTTTTACTTGTCTGTCTCAAAACTTAAGTAGCAACCCTCGTATAAATAATTTTTCATGATCATGTCAATCCATAGTGAAAATATGTAAAGAATTGCAGGGGGGATTTCTTTTGTGAACCAGTCATAAAAATAAAACAAAATCTTCAATATTTTATATTCACGATATAAAGGATAAACACACTTATACCTACTATATAATGCATTGAGTGACCACAACTTTTTCGTTTTGTTTTTGAAAATGGTTTTGATGCATTTATTATTTCGTTCTGTTGCATTTATTATTTTGGATAGGTTGTGTAATTTTTATCGTGCAGAGTATAATTTTGATTACAATATAAATTTTAATTAAATTTTTATCATTTGTGTACCATGTGTTACATCACCCAACATTTTGTTTTTATTTAATATTTGATTATACAGTGTACAATATGGTGGGTTTATTACCAAGTGGCGATCTGTTCCAAGAAACCATATAAATGTTTTAAAAAGTTTGAATTATATGCGGATTATTTATTAATTTAATGAAGAGAAAAAAAGCCATACACTACCAATAAAGTAAAACAAAATTAAAAAGAACAAACACAAATTTAACATGATGATCGATGGCCAGGAAAAGGAAAGGGAGATTGAAAATCAAAATAATGCTTTGTCACTGAAGGGACATGTAATGTTTTTAAATATTTTTAAAGCCCTTTTGCGAATCTGCGAGTCTTATATAAACTGGTTCCAGAGTCTTAACAGCATGGACAGTAAAAAACGACATGAAAACTGAAGAGCGCTGGTCTGGAAAAATTAAAAGGCAATCTTTGCTGGAGTGTAACGCGAGACCGTGGTTGGAGAGTCGCTGAACGTTTTGTCGACATATGAGGGGACGTCGGGACATTTAAGAACGTTGTATATAAGTGACAATACATGAGCGTTTCGACGTTTCCTAACATTCAGCCAGTTGAGGAAAGTATTGGAATGTACGGTCGTATTTTCTTAGAGTTTTGTATTTTAATCAACATCGTTTCATACAATTTTTTCGTAAGAGACACTCATTCCCTTAAATTAAGAAATATACTCATTATACATAGCACGACACAATCATTAAATTAATGGATCATTATTGATAAACGTGGTAGTATCCTAAATTTTGATTGCGTGCGCCTGCCTATTGCGAATGCGTTTCTGGATCATATTCTCTATCCTCCATGAACTTTTCTTACCAAATTTGGTTGAATAACCAGTAAACAAATTATTTATTACAACTTGACAATTATTTCAATATCACTGATGTTATGACGTCATCATTCAAGAAAAATCACATTTGTTTTGAAATGTTTTAAAATAACTGAAAATGGGATAATGTTTATCAAAATATAAAACGAAAGTTGAGAAAGTAAATTAAATGAATAAAATCAAAGTAAACCGCTTTCAAACAATGTAGATAAAACTTCTTGGGTCATCTTTTAAACCCCTTTTTATCCTTCCTTGTTAGACTTGAGCGGCTTACTGTCAAAATCAAAACATAAATATAACATTTTAATTTTAACGGCAACTTTTTTTTTATATTCTCATTCAGTCGCTTTCCTTTGATATCGGAAAACTTCCGCTGCTTTGTATTTATTTTCTTGCGACGGGGAAATGTAATGGAAAATGGGAAGAATAGGCGCTTTTCCGGGTGTACCTTCATTGTTAATACCTTCCTCGCTAAGGCTAGGGAAAATATCGCCCTAGAGGGTGCTTTACCGAGGCAGGAATGCGACTCGTTTAAGGAAAAATTCCCGTAATCATTTTAGCGATTCCTTAATACGGCGCCTAATGCACCGAGGAAGATTAAGTGGTCATTTTAAAATCAAGTTGAGCTTTAAGATATTGCACTGGATTGGCTAAAAGTTTTTTTTTTCACACAGGAAAGTGACGTTTTGGGATTTTTCTTTCATGTAAATTGTGATTCTTTTGGCATATTAAATATAATGTTTCATGCTTTATCAATGTTGGACGGACTTTTAAATGACCTTGTTAAACGAATTTCCGATATTGATATCTTCTATATTGCGGTGAATATTATCGCAACTTCCGGAAAATTTCAATACACCTTTTTTCGATCATGTCCAGAAGACACCGAAACTACCCTTCGTTAAAAAGTTCTTCTATATATTTATTTAATACCGGCATTTAATGAAATGTTTTTAATAGAATGGTCCAATTTGTTTAAGAAAAATGGTCGATCTCCTACAGAGTACCAATACTCCTGTCTTCCAACCGGAGAGTCAAAGATTTGATTTATGTTGGTCTTCAGATTTTCTTTTAAATGGTTCGAGTCACGTGGGAATTAACCCGCCAGTTTACACTATACAACGAAAGCTTAATAAAAAACAATAAATACTCCATATTTGATTTCGTTAAGTATGCATAGTTAATATTGTAGTAAATAATTTTATGAAAATAATTAACAGGACAATATTCATAATACTCAAATCTATTGCTTTCAATGACATGTTCTGTGTTGTTATATTAGTGTTCAGTTTGTTATCGTTTTTAACGCGCGATTTCGTGTGATTTCAATCAAATAATGTTTACAGCCTAGTTCTGACAAAAATCGTATTGTTTGTAATCAAATTCAGATTGATTTGTAAGGGTTTCTCACAATGTTATACTGATTATTTTTCGATTTAAATTTTGTTAAAAATAACTTTTATAACACTTGTAACACTTTTATAACACTCGTTGTATATCGAAGTAAATACTAACTGATTTATTCCCATTTGACAATCTCTTTCAACTAACGATAATAGTGTTTAAATAAGTATTAAGTGAAATCCAGACTGGAGCTCTTAAAAAAATCTGTGTATCATCGGAAACCGAACCCGCTACTCCCTGGTTGCAAGACAGGTGCTTTAGCAATAAGGTCACGGAGGTATTTTTATTTAATGTAAATAATTCGTGTTTTGATAATTTAAGCGCGAGTTATTAATTAGAATTGTTCTTTTAAGATTACGAATTAACAAATTGAAAAATAGCATAGGGCCAGCAATTTGTTCTTCATTTTATTTAATGTGTTCTTTCGAGGAATAAACTCAACCGTGTAAATCTTCGAAAATACTTCGCTGAATTCTCCTTTCAAATTAATTATGATTGCAGAAAGCAAAAGCAACGTTTAAAATTTATATTTAGCTACAATTTTATATTTACAATCGACTAACTTATTCATTCGTATAGTATTCATTATACCCACATACTAGTTTAGGGCTTTTTTGGGCATGTTAAGGAACGTGATTCAGACACAACATTGGCTTCAGTCCCATTAATCGGTTAGTCAATTAATTCACGTTCAAAGTAAAATTAAAAACGGTTGAAGACAGAGGATATCAGGATTCCTTAATTAAAGAAAACTAAGCTTTTTCACTACTTTTTGTATTCAGTGCTGGATTTGGTTTCCACATTTCTTCGACATTCCCCAATGATATTTTCTTTATCATCAGAGCATCCTGACTAAAATCTGCTGAACCTCCATTTATTAGTTTTAAGTCACCCTATAAGGAACTTTTGTGTCCATGTGTCAATATAGATCAAAATAATAAGATTCACAAAAACAAGCAATACTTATCTTGTCAAAGGCATTGTACGAGTATCGTATATGATACATCCAAGTAACAGCAGGCGGTTGTTCCAGAGGCTTGGTGGTCTAAATGAAACTGTGCCTGGATTAAAACCTAGAGAATGGGGGCTGGTAGTTATGCAAAGGATGTCTGAAGTCATCCATTTTGTTGGATCTCTCAGCAATATGAACTCGTATGATTTACGGTATTGTGGTCAACTTGTAATGAGAAAAAAAAAACGTATTTTATGACATATTTTTAAGAGAAGTCTTTTTTATAACTGTTTTTCCCTTTATTTTCAAAGATTAAATTAAAATATGTTGCGTAAAAAAATGTTCTTTGATTTTTCTCCGTTTCCACACATAATAGTCCTTGAAAACCTCAAGTGACTTCAGAAGGATAAAGCCTCGGCAGTGACGGCGCGCTGCGAGCGTCCTGCCTCACGCGCCGTAATATATATTAGGAGACCGGCCCCGAAGACGTGACAGGCATTTCCGGGACGGCCGGGGGCTGCGCTCAATTCGCCCGGACCCTTTCCTGGAAATCCTTGCCGAAATCTCAATGCCAGCACAACACACACGTGGACATTATGTCGTAACTGGAATGACATCAAAGTATGTACTGTGAAAATCAAGTTACGAAATTCGTTTGATGTTTGACATATTTCATGGGTATTTTACGTCAGTTTCGTTTGCTGAGATTTTATTTTTCCATTTTGAGGCATATGTACTTGCTAGTCTTTATTTATAAAACGACATCGTTATTCGTTTTTTTTCCTGTGGCTATACGATTTTTTTTTCTTTTACCTATCTGATATGTATACTGTTAAAAAGCAATGACATTTACTTATAATCTTAACTAGGCAGCCAATTGTCACCTCTGAGATAAGAACTTGACGTTTAGTTTGTTACATTTTTTTCAATATTTAACTTTTTTTAGAAGCTACACGAAATATCGTCAGATTTATTGTTTCTCAGATATTTCAATTTCAAAGTTGAACGTCTTCCAATATATGATATGTTCATCTGAACATTGAACGTATTTTTGGACTGCGTGGAAACAGTACCAATGGATCATAATTACCAAAACATCTAATTTAAAAAAAAATTACACTCATTTTGTGTTAGAAATCCGACAGTATTTTCTTTATTACTTTTCGTAAGTTTTGTTTTTTTTAATTGTACTGCTATATTTTTTATGTAAAATACAATTTAGAAATTCACACCGTCGTATGAATGATTATAATAGTTACAAGAACGTTACAGTTGTTAAGTAGATATCAACACTCTTGTTTTATTTAATAAAGTCATATATAATACACATATTTGCCAAAGTATGTATACACTTAAACAAATTTATTACTTTATAACTTAAGGACTAATCTAATTTCTATAATATAAGTAATAAGCATGTAGGAAATTAATTTTAATTTCCTACATGTAATTTTTAGTTTATAAAATCTTAATATTTAATTTCTTATAAATAGTTAACACCTTACTTATAACTAAATAACAATTCATACAACAAATTATTTTAATACTAATCATTTAACACGTACATGTCCACTCGTTCAGGCTACTTGCATTTCATCACGTTCACCCAGACCTTGATCCTCCCTGCTAACATTGTAGGTGGACTAGTCGGGCAACATATGGTGTTTCGGAAGGTTTTGCTTACATCAGGAAGGCAGGTTGGACTTACTTTCGTAAGTCCCTAAGGCAGCGATTAGAGGATTGCTGTAGTCCTGTTATTTTTTATAAAACTTGACGGTCTAATCGAGGGTGTGGCGTTGGACGGTTTCTTCACGCTGTTCGGCGTGAAGTCGGGAGTGGTTGTTCTGGGATGGGTCCTTTTTGACTCTTCTATCTGATGGTATTCAGATGAGTTTTCCACGTCAGTCGCTGGTCGAGGTGCACGCCGAGGTATTTGACCACGTCCCGCCATTCCACCAGACAACCACCTGTAAATAAGGGCAACGATTGGCATTCTTTCCTTGACTTGTGGGGTAAATAAAAACTCTTGTTAATTCGTTTGTTGTATCGCGTCTGAATGATTGTAATTATAATTATTTTGGTCTGACTGATTCGCAAATTTCTCGACTCCAGTCTGTGTTCAACGCACCTGCTTGATTGATATATAGTGGTCATAAATATTGTCATATTCGTCTACTTCTACAAAGTCTACATACGCTAGGTGTGACAGGGTTGATTTTAAACTTGGTTTATTCGCATTCAAGCCCCTTTATAGGATATCTTCATTGTATCTTTCGAATCTGTGTTGGAGAGATTTTACTTCGAAGAGGAGCAGAACTTGGAGGTCGATTTCGTCTTCGTCGTATTGATTAATTGTTCTCAATCGATCTAATCGAGCGGGGTATTATGACAGGGCTTTTGCCGTTGCTGGTCCTGTGGCGATGATTGCTCTTCTTCCAAGTACTGGATATATGGGTGACGTGTGCATCTTTAAGATACACTTGAAGGATAACCCTTTTTGAGAGTTTTTTTTTTAATTTATAATTTTATATGAACACTGCACTTCATTTAAAGTTGAACGTATTACCATTACATATCCGAAGTTATACAAAGGTTTCTTTGTAGTTCGTCTTCCCTTGGTAAGCTTTCTGCGGTTGTCTTACTAAATATGTTTTTCTAAACATATACATATTCGGAAAAGTACCCAATGTAATAGGCCCCATCCACCAACTTTCTATCCTTACAATCTACTTATTTGTTTATAATAATTTTTATATTTAATTAATAATGGTTTAAATCTCGAGTTATAGCGCCCTTGAGTCTGCCCTATAAACAGTGCTATTTTAATTGTTCATTTATTATTATTATTATTATTAGGACTACTGATGATTAATGAAGAAGAACATTACTATGTATAAAGTCGCCAATTTGCACTGTATATAAATTCATAAAACTGTTGTCTATTTAAAACGAAATTATCTAAAACGAATCTTAGCTATATGTCGAAGGTATTAAAATGAGATAACAGTATTTTCTTTTAATAATTAATACTTACCATAAATGTAAATTTTAATATTGTCTTCTGCACCCTTACTTTTATAACACAGAAAGCCAGATAAAGTTAGAACTTCCAAACTTTTTAAGTCATCTTTGAACTTCAGGTTAAGATTCATTTAACTTTTTTTGTCACAAAAAATTATATTGATTCTTAAGTCTTAGTGTTAGCAATTTAATTACTAAGGACATTAATTGAAGTTTATTTTCAAAATTTATTATATAGGTACGGTGGATGTTTAATTGGACAACATAAGTGATAATATGCCACATGTTTAGTTTGAAAATATCAGTGAGCTTTTAAGTAAAATTTTTCATCGCGTTTTGAATTGTACTGAATATTTTATATCAAATCTTTTTTGTTAAGCTTGCTTACTTGTAATTTATATATATATATATATATATATATATATATATATATATATATATATATATATATATATATATATATATATATATATATATATATATATATATATATATATATATATATATATATATATATATATATATATATATATATATATATATATATATATATATATATATATATATATATATATATATATATATATATATATATATATATATATATATATATATATATATATATATATATATATATATATATATATATATATATATATATATATATATATATATATATATATATATATATATATATATATATATATATATATATATATATATATATATATATATATATATATATATATATATATATATATATATATATATATATATATATATATATATATATATATATATATATATATATATATATATATATATATATATATATATATATATATATATATATATATGTGATTTTATATATTTTAATTTTAAAGGTGATAATGCGGAATGAAGTAATTGGGTATAAATGTGAACTTAAAGCTGATGTATTAAGTAACATGAAGCGACCACTCGGAAATGATTTGGGTATACATAACGAATTAATGAAGAAATACTAACAAAACAAATGAACAGTGCAAATTTGGTAGATAATGAAAATTAGGAAAATATGGTTGGATCAAGTAATTTATGTATTGAAAGGAAGAAGGGTAAGATTTTTTTTGTTTAATCTGCCATAATGTATCCACGATGAGCTGGTTGGCTGGGAAAACATGATGTATAGCAATGAACCCGTCAGATGAACCACGTACACAATAGAATGTAAAAAAAAATATAAGAAGAACCTGCCTTCCCGGACAAGAAAACGGCGGGATTATGTATTACGTATGTACGAGTATATGATTTTTTATTTGAGGAAAATAATATTTATACGTTAATGTACAATTCAAACCAAAATATATTCTACGAATATTATTAATTAGGAATAATGTTTAACAAAACCAATTTTTTTTATTGCAAAAAGTGTTATTTTAAATACGAAAACTATTTTCGAGAATAAGTCATTTTGTTAACGAAATTTCTTATAATACCATAAACTTTTGGAGGAAGCGTTATATCAATTAAATAGTAAATAGGTAGATTAGTCGATTTAATCGTGATTAGGCGCGTCCCTATTAGAAGGAAATATCTGTTATACGTTTATTTTTTGAATGAATTTATAACGTTTGCATATTATACGTTATGTTATAAACATCAGTTTCAAATATTCAATTTTGCATATGCACGTCAAGCTGCAAAACTAATTCGTCGTGTTTATTTAAACACGAGCCAGATTGAGCGATTTAAAACATTAATATTTCATCGGTGCACAGTTTCACCAAATTTGGCACATCAAATAATATACCGGCGCTATACCATAACAAGCGGATTTTAATTGAATTGGCAAATGTGATGTCTTTATTGGACCAAAGTAATTTATATATGTATACTATTCATCAACGTATGTGGTTCCTGCTCATTTTGAGCTGTATTGCAAACCATGTATAGGAAATTGTTTATAAGAATCCTTGTTTTTTGTTTATAAATTATTGTGATATAAAATCGTTTTACTTCTAAAATTGGTCCAGTACAGGTCATCATCACCATCACGCCATGCCCCTATAGGGGTAGGCAGAGTGAACAGATCTTCACTTCATTCTATCCTAACACATCTTTCGTTTCTGCAAAGTCCATACACCTCGACAATCCCTCTCAATCTAGTAAGATTGTCAGCCATCTTGTGGACAGAATGCACATGTGCATATATTGGGCAAACTGTTTCGCTTCATCAAGCACATTCTTAACAGATCGAACTTAAAATTACGATGGCAAGATCAAAATTTAAGCTACACCGGCAGGTTCAATGTACTGCAGCTTTTCATTAAGCGTGTTTTTTATATAGTGCTATTTTTGCGTTACTTAATAGCGCTATAAAAATATGAATGGCGGCATATAAGCTACAGAAAATATGAATTCAGATGTAAAACGGTCTAGGAGTAAAACGAATAAGGAATAGAATCGAACCTGGGGCTCCCACTTACTTAGCGTGAATGCTTACGATTAGACCACAGCCGCCGACTATTTTTTTATATTGTTCCTTATGTCATATATGAATTTTATCCGCCAGCTATGTCATTAGATTGCGCGGGAAACTTCCTATAATATCCAATAACGGATCAAAAACCGCATCTGGTGCGAGCTGAAACCAGATATAACATATCATAGATACGAGTATATTAGTATCATTACAGTTGGAAGATTGTTAGTACATTGACTGGGTTTTGACCTCTGTCGAGCGAGGTAAATAACACAAAAAATAAACCAAACTTAATGAATCTGCAAAATAATGACGACTGTTTTTTTGTATGACCTTTAAAATATTATTTATAGTTAAGGCCATAACACTGTGGAGTTTTAAAGATATTTTAATTTGTTTAGTAAAACACTGCTTATTCCACTTAATATAACAAGAGTCTTGTTTGTGCTGCCCTGATGATTTGAAAACTTTGAGACCGGTAGGGTTGCACCATTATGTTAAGTGGAATAAACCATGTTTTAGTAAACAAATTTCAAAACCTCTAAAAGTTGTATTAAGATAACATTTCTACACTTTTTTACAAGTTTTTATTATTTATTATTATTATGAATAATAAAACATCAATTATTATAGATTGATTTATTAAGTTTGTATTTTCTTAATTATTGATAAGTCGTAAAATCTAAGGCTATGATGGCTTTGAACATTATAATTTTAAGAAATTAAAAGGGTATATACCACTTATATACTCGTAAATATTACTGTGCTATTACACTAAATAACCGCGACACGTGTTTCTACCTCCTAGAACAATACTAAGGGCTAACTCTTGTCATATGTCATCAGAAGGATGTGATCTTTTAAGCCAAAGGATTTTTATTTGATCGGGAGCTTTATTTAAACATATTTCGGTTTTTTATTATTGTTCAATTTATGTCCAGGACTTTTGATTAAAGGGGTATTGTCATTTCATGGGCCGAAAAATCGATGATTATGAAAAAAAAATTTAGTGAACGAATAATTTTTTTAAATTGTTTTTTTGACATATTTATTTACTTTTAAGAACATTTTCATAACATTTCATGATAGAAAGAATAATATTTTTGTTGTTATTAAGTCGGAAGTAAGGCCGCCCGTA
Organism: Odontocerum albicorne; assembly: GCA_949825065.1. Classification (NCBI taxonomy): domain Eukaryota; kingdom Metazoa; phylum Arthropoda; class Insecta; order Trichoptera; family Odontoceridae; genus Odontocerum; species Odontocerum albicorne. Next base: position 21,418,885 of record OX463850.1, read on the forward strand.
CATAGTGGGGGTCCATTATACCCGTAATTGTTGTACAAGTCTGAATATTAAAAAAAATCAGTTTTACTCAGAAAGCATGTGGCTATGGCCGGTACTAGAATAATAAAAAAATAATAATTAGAAAAACAAATGGTGAATTGTTAAAATTAAAAATTATAATTTTTTCTGTCTTTTGAGGAGTGAAAAAAATCAAAAAAATGGATCGATTTAAATAATTCTAGTACCGGCAATAGAGAGAGGTATAACAAAGAGAATAAGTATTTATTCATTAAAATTGATTAATTAGTTTTGGAGTTATGGGTAATAGTTTTAAAAAAGTGATTTTTCAGAAAACGCGTTTAAAATTTCAAGTGCGATTTTTACACGAATTAAAGTAAATATTTTCAACTTACTGTTAATCAGCAATTCCAGGGCAATATAAACTTGTTCAAAAATCCCTACAAACTAAATATCAATTCATCATTCCAAGAAATCCTATTAGACGAGAATTTTTGGAAAATAAGGCTGCTGCCATAACAATAGACGACCCGAAAGCTGCGAAGCCAAGATCATTTTTCGACCGGCGCGCTCGACTAGAAACCCTCATAACTTTTCGAATTTTCAAGATTTTTGAACATTTCTTACTGGAAATGATTCAGAAAGGATTTAAAAAAAATAAAATGAAAAAAAAAAATTATTTAAAAAAAATCAAATGAGAATACCTTGTTAATCAAAATTCGTCGTTTTATATCGTTTTTGTGACATATGTAACATTTAAACTCCACTTTATTTAAAATTGCTTTTTTCTTCTGAGCTATGGTTTGCGAATTTCGTCAAGTTGTTATAGACAGAGCTTAGTTATATGAGTGGAAGGCGTAGTATAGGAATACGAAGGAAAGTATGGTTGGATCAAGTGAATATTTTGTTAGAATTCACGTAGAAAGTCTTAGAAATCGTAGTAGTTGTATGAGAAAATTTATGGATGTAAGAGAATCGATGGATGTGTGTCAAGCAAGGAAAGATTAGCGCTCAGCCATCTCTGCATACCCAGACAGGAAATGGGGTGATGGTATGGTATGTATGTGCTATCAGTATTCTAATAAGGATTTCCGCAAAAGTTAAATTCGATATGAAATACATTATACATATAAATTTATTATATATGTTTTAAAAAATATTTTTTTTTAAATACGGAATACGGCTAATGGATGGCCGTGGTGTAGGAGATTTCCTTACTACTGTAGATATCAAGCACTAGACATTCTCCACAGCACAGCAGGGTTATACAATATGTAGCCAAAAGTCGCCGGTGTTTGAAAGCAATGAAATACAAATCTTAATCGGCCGAAATTGATTTATCATTTTAGTTTTTGAAAAACTCAGCAAATTCATCAACAATCAGCAATAAGATGGTCCCAAAAACAAAATAATATTGAAATGTTTTAATTTACCCTTTGAATTTTTCTGAATAATTTTGAAATACGAGTATTTTAGGTTTTGGAACTTATATTTTGGTTTGCTCTTACAAAGTATTATATTATTCCATTTTACTAATTCAACAACATTACTTAATGTTTATTATTCAATCTTTTTTCAAGTCTATAATGTAAGGTGATTTCAATATTATAATCATACACAAGGAATCAACTTTTTTCCGAATTCCGTTTTCTGATGCCACTAGATCCTTGTTTGTTGTAAAAATTTTGTCTACTTAAGAAGTCGTGGTGTGAAGAAGAACCGTGGAAAGAAAGTGGACAATGGTTGGACGAGGAGGTAAGGAAACTATAAAAGAGAAGAACTCTGCTTGGAAAAAAATACTGAAAACAATATCTAAAATAAGTGCGAGTGTCTCACAGAATTCAAAATATTCCAAAATAGGACGAAGGCTCTAGTTGTAGAAAACAAGAAAACTTAAAGAAAGAAGACGATAAAGAATGAAACTGTTCGGGAAAGAAGTAAGTAAAATACAAAACAAAAAATAATGCAAGTGGTTGGAAAGAAACAAAGAACCCATTGACTGTACTATTATGAATGTAGAAATTTTTGATAAAAGGGGGAAGGGATATATGATATTGTGAGAGAAATTTGAACTGAGGAATAGGTAAAACGTGGGAGAAACAAAAGATAATGTGTGAAGAGATGTTTGAATGTGGAAGAGGCAAAGGCTGTATGCGTGGATAAGAATGCGTGAAGATCTGTTGCTCTCTGCCTATCCAAAAAGGAACATTGCGTGATGGTGTGTACTTATACAATAACACAATTTATACGGAATTGATTTTTTAGGACTCGATTTAACTATAAACAATACATGTAGACGGCTCGATATTTTTGCATTCATGAGCATTTTGCATGTTACTTATCGGTTATTCGATATTTCAAAAAACTAGAATGGCGCGTTTTACGGATATTTTATTTTTTAATATAACCGTACGCCCGTTTTAAGGTTGCAGGCAACTCAAGTGCGTGCATTGGCCTGTGTTGAGTGTTCATGGTGCCAACTGAGTATTTTCATAACGCACGAAATATGAGAACGCTCTTTTTCAGCGCTGTAACTTCAGCACACCCTCCCAACATGGGGTTGTGCTAACTTATGGAAACCTCATAACGTAAAGAAGACGCTCCGCTCTAAAACAATTTTTGGTGACACTCCCTGTCGTTGGGGAAAACTGTAATAATACACGTATAGTAAACACTCTTGTGCTGTTTCTCTCAACAGTTTAACTGAATGAAACAATTTGAGTTATCGGGCACATTAATAATAACTGGCATTTGTATAATGAAGTTAAGTAAACAATGCCATTTCTTGGGCGGTTATATTTCTGTTTTGCGTTTCTAGAAAATTTTAAGTTTAAATTAAGCTGCGTTGGTTTTTTGGCTTAGTAGTGCATTGGACTGTTTGATGCAATAAAACGACGCGGATAAAATGAAGTCCTGTAAGGAAATAACATTTAAGTTTTCTCAACCTTCTGTTAAAGAAAGTAAATCGGTGGTGCAAATGATCTGAAAAAGTTTGTTAAATTATGTTACAAACTAAAATTTTGTACTGTCATAATTATTAATTCACTAATATTTATAACTTTCAATAATTTATTTATTTTAACACTTTAATCGCAAGTCTACATAGTCGCAAATAACATTCAAATGACTATCCATCCCCACGAAATTCATGAACGCATACTAGTACGTGAGCATACGCCCACAAACCCCACAAAGACGGACGATCACCCGAACATTCCCTTTCATATAAAGTGATATAAAATCAATATGAGAAAAAGGAAGGGATGGTGGTTATATTACTGACTAGAAATTAAGAGTTTTTTCAGTCGCTTTTTAAAGCTTATCAAGGACGGAGCGAGTCTAACATTAGTTTGTAACTGATTCCAGAGTCTCACTGCATGGGCAGTAAAGGACGACGTAAAAAAAAAAGCCAATAAACAATATCTGTGTTGAGCATAGCGCTAGTCCATGATCGAAAAGAGGCTGAAAACTTTCGGAGAGATAAGAGGGGGTGGCGGGACAGTTAAGGATATTATGCAATAGATATAGTATGTGAATTTAGCGTCTATTTCTAACGTTCAGCCAGTTCAGTGCCTTCTGGTATGAATGGTATGATTGTACTTTCTTAGGTTAAAAATATTGGGACAAACATTTCGAAGACGCTGTACTTTGTCCAGCTGTTCCTCTGTAACATTCAAATAATCATCATTATAAGCATCACACTATGCTCCCATAAGGGTAGGAAGAGAGAACAGCTAAAGGCTTTTCACTTTTCTCTCTTTTAGAATTTGATTCAGTTTGTCGTGCCATGTTTTTCTAGACCTTCACAAACTTCTTGTACCTTCTATAATACTAGTATATATTATTTTTGTAAATCTTGTATCACTCATTCATTTTATGTGGCCGAACCATCTTAATTTCCCTTTCTTCATCTTAAGCACTGTATATTCTTTCCTAATGCACTTATTCCCTTTTCTGCAATACATTGTTTATTACATGATTACACACTCAAAATTAATTTTAAAAATACGTCTAGGGTTATTTTCTTTGAGTTTAATTTTTAAAGTTTTTCTTATTATATCCAGCATTACGAAAAATGGAGGGTTTTCAGGGGTGGTGTAAACGCATAAATCTTCAGAGTAATAATATTAATAATCAATAAAAAAAACATTTGCTTTATATTGAATATTTTTGTTAATCATTGCTATAAAAATAAGTGTTCTTATAAAATAATGAAAAAAATAAAAACAAAATTTCCCTTATCTTTCACCAAACAACGTGACCACTTGACCACGGATCATAAAGCCATCACGAGCAGAAACCTACCGTGTCCATATTTTACTAGGGAAGAACCAGCATTAATGCATCTTATAAAAATGGCCTCGGGTTTCCGTCGCATCGGATATAACGCAAAGGATGTAATTTTCCTTTCGTCCTCCGTGTCGTGGCTGGCTTTAGGATCTCCTGTTTTGGCGCCCGTTATCCACGTACGCATTATGATCCTTCAGGACGTGACGTTTGCCCAAGGACTTGTCGTAAATCACGGAGCCGTGCAGTGTCTATTTTGGTCTACCATTGTTAGACTTCAAAGAAGTATTATGTTATTTAATATGCATTTCATACAATAATATCGGATGCCGAAAATTGTACTTATCACACATTTTGGCATTAAAAATAATTATATGATAGCAATTATGCAAATTTAAATATTCACTATCCATTAAAGAAAAAAATTTAATCTTTAATTGAAACTCTCGTTTCTTCACTATCACTTGTCATTCTCAACGTTTTCTTATAATTATATGTTTCTGAAGAGTGTAAGTGGTTTTTTTTTATAAAAAAACATTTAATGTCAGTTTTTAAAATTCGAAATGTTATAAGGAATATAAAACAATATGTAATTGGTTGAACAGCTTGGAGTTATGAGCAATCCAGTGCCAGTATTTTTAACAAGGTTTGTTTGCAAACTTGCGGCCGTGTTATTATCATAGGACTTATCATAGAACTGAAATACTCTATATTTTAACCATTAAACCTTACATGCTTTGTATTTCGCCTTATATGCTTTGTATTTCGACCCATTTATAGGTGTATGTTATGGGTTACATGCTCTGTATTTTGACCCATTTATAGGTGTGTGGGCTACATGCTCTGTATTATAACCCATTAAAGCATTTTGGAATACTTAGCTGGAGAATTACTCTCGGAAACAAAAATGAATTTTCTTATAATATTATACAGAATAAACGATGGGTGAGCGTCCTTATAAGTCAAAAGCAATATATTTTAGCGGATTATTTAATACACGTTTTTTTTTATATCTTTATCGATAAAACACCTTAATATACGATCAAAGTCACCGTAAAGTCGACAAACTGTTAATATTAACAGTTTTGATTTAATTAACTTACATTTAGATCAGACAAATTATTAAAAAGACATATTTAGTTTTTCAAATGTAGAGAGAAACATTTTTGTCATGTTATTGAAAAATCCACTATGTGAGATTTTTTTTCAGTGTTAAATATATTTTAAAATAACTTTAACATACTTTATATTGTTTGTTGAGAAAAGTATCAATACTTCTTTTGAAGCATCAGCCCGAATTCATAGTCTGGCCTTGATACTAATTTCTAATCTTAACATTTCGTGATTTGTTTCCAGAGTTGGACCTCATACTTTCCAAACTTTTATGTTGGGTAATTAATCCACGTGATCCCTTATTTAAGGAAGCTACACAACTTTGTTCGAAATTAAACTATAAATATTTACTTCTTCAGTAGAAAAATAAATATTACTATTGAAATCGGACTATAAATTCGGCTCAAAGTCTAATATATTTTTATAACAGATTTTTTTTTTTTTAAGTATTTGCGATGTGAATTTTCTCGTATACAATAGAATACGTTCAACATACACGGAATAGTTACAATTAATTCACTCATTTCCGTGCCCCGACCATCACTGATTAATTACGTCACGTTTTTCCAGTAGGAGGTAACATATGCAGATCGCCCTACTATCGCATCAATCAGGTCTTGCCCGAAACATTTAGTCCTGATGTTCGGACAAGTTGGCATGTGTTGTGAGCCCTGTTTTGTCCCACAATCACATTCAATGCTACTCGTATTTCCCTTCAAGAAACTCAATCTCTGTGGTTCCATCTTGCATCTAGTCACTCCGACTAAAAGTCTGTTCACCGAAACATCAAAAGGAATACCTAAGAACCTTGGATTTTTTATTCCACATATTTACATAATAGAAAAATTAAATTTTAAATGTTTTTTGTGTTGTTTTTAAACAATAAATCTCAACAGCAGATAAAAAATGTCAAATAAGACTGTTTCAAAGTAAAACGATTTTCCTAACTTTATATAGGTATTTTTTAGACGGATCGTGTGCTTTTTTCAAAAAGTTTCTTCAAAATTGTCAAAATGATTTTTCTCGGACGATTTTTTATTGCTTAATGTTAACTGTTTTTTTTTCTTTTTTCAAAACATTTAAGTACGAGTAGTATTATATATAATATATTGTCGGGGATCTGGTATAAATTGATATGTTCAAAATTTCGAAAAAATAGCTTTTTAGTAATAATATTCATCAAAAAGGTTTACGTAAATATTGGGAATTGATATTTTTTAATTACTTTTAATACTTTTTCCCAACAATCGAAAAATATGCAAGTGCTTAAATCCACATACATAATATATTGTAAGTAGTTAGTTTCAACTTTTAAACTGAAATATCTCGGAAACAGTAAAATGTTAGTTACCATTTTGTGCCATAAACCCGACGAATATTTAATTAGAGTTTTTTGTATGACTATATGTATTTTGTAGTTTTAGCATAATGATAAAAAAAATAACCGAATCCGAAGGCATATGTATATCTACTATTTGCATTTTAAATAAATTTACTTATTTTTCGCCTTCAACGCCAATTTTTTATCTTTAATTTTCTTTTGATCGCACCCCTTGAGGTGGTATTCGATTGTCACTTCCTCTTACAACACATGAAACTACTTGCCTTTGATTTAAATTACTTGATGTAAGAAATCGGACATCAGGACACCCACTGAATTTAGTGGTTATAATATAACAATAATATAATATAACAATAATAATGCAACAGTTATCGTCGTCAGGTGCAATTATCATAATTTGATCGTTTCAATTGACTTCGTTTTCAATCAATGCACTATTTATATCTTGTTTTTCATTTAACAACACATAGTCATTATTTGTCACATTAAATTAATTATGTATCCTTAATGTCTGTCTTTATTATTTTATTCATTAATTAATTTCGTAATAAACACGCTCTATCAGTTGTGTATAATCGCTTTCTGTTATTCTTACTTTGCTCGGGAATCAGTAATGACTTCGCTTTGTGACTAGAATCCTGCAAACCGTGGCCCACGTCATTAATAAATACGCTCAATAAACTGTTTCTCTGGGTGTCTTGCCGAGATGTAAGTAGATACAGTGTTTAAGATGAAGAAAGGAACATCGAAGTGGTTCGACCATTTAGAAAGAATTAATAATTAAAGATTTACAAAAATAATCAATACAAATAGTAAAGAAGGTACGGAAAATTTGAAAAAAACTAGAAAAACGTGTCACAATCAAATGAATCAAATTCTGAAAGCGAGAAGAGTTTTTATAATAGGAGAATATGTATGCTGATAGTCTATGGAGATGATAGAGGGGGAGGGGGGGGGGGGGGGATATGTGCCAGGATAAAATAAAGTGGAGATCTGTATTCTCTGCCTATCCCAATAGTGATGTGATGGCGCGGATAATGATTTTGCCGAGATCAAATAAGTGACTTGTGATGCAGATAAGTGGTTAGGAAAGCCTTTCCTGCATATAGTACGAGTTGTATCTATACTAAAGAAGGAAGGACTTTGTTATACTAGTATTTATGTAAATAGTATTTCGTCTACAAAATGAGGAACCCTAATATTTTTCTATTTTTTTTATTTCAAGCTGTTGAAACCGGTGGTAAAGATGATGATGGCACATTTTGGAAAAAAATATCTGAAACATTTAATTAAAAATAGACGAATATTCCTATTGAATAAAATTTAGCAACTTTCGAGAGGGGTTTGATAATTCTTCATTTTTCGGGGGTCATCGGTGGTTGACGAGTTATGTGTAAACCATATAATGTTTCCGCTGAATTTCGGGGTCAAACACTAAGATCTACATTGATAGCAAGTCATCGAGTCCAGCGTTTCTAACAACAATAAATGTTCCGTCAAAGCTATTCATGCCGCTAGTTTAGCTCAGTGAAATGGTTTGCTTGAAGAGCAGAAGAACCTGAAGTCTTTAAATTATTAATTTTTCATATATTTTTTTATAATTTGCTTTGAAAATAATATACCTATTAGCATCTTGAGACGTTTTAGTACTGTGGGGATGGTATTGACTTTTGATTGTTCTTGGACTGTGTGTAAATGTTTTTTTTTGTATTTACTATATTCTCCTTTTCACGTGAATGGCAAGAGTGACGCCCGGTTTCGTACAGTGCGGGCTGCTCACTTTTGGATGGTCCCATATTGTGTTAATAACTGTGTCAAGTGTTGAATTATTGTATATTTGTGATCGTTTTGAAGTATGCCCTTACTTATTTCTGTGTGGTTTTTTTTAATGTTATGATTGTTTCTTTTAATTTATTTTGAATGTAATTAATTGTTTTAACCTTGATTTATGAGAGTGAACTGTCGACATGGAAAAATACTGAAAGTAGCCATGCTCTAAGCATAATAATACACGGGGCAATGATGGATGACAGAATCTGGAATGAAATGATTAGGGATGAATGGAAATTTAAGGCTGATATATTAAGTAAGATAAAGATAACTCTGTGATGGTTTGGGCATGCGGAATGAATTCATGAAGAAAGATTAACAAAACAAACATAAAGGGCAAATGTGAGTGGAAGGCGTGGTATAGAAAGACCAAGGAAAGTAGGTTTGGATCATGTATGATAACTTGAAAGAACGAAATGTCAGTCAGAGAAATCGTAGGAGCTGTGTGAGAAGGTATATACATGTAGAAGTGGTGAAATCTGTGTGTCGAAATAGGAAATTCTGGCGCTCTGTCTTCTGCCTACCCCGACAGGGAAACGGCGCAACGGTATGTGTGTATGTAATTGTTTTTTTTTTAATTCTTAAGTTTTGACGGAAGAATTGCTAAATTTGAAATGTTATTTAGGTGTATTTTACCCTTGATAAATAAATAAAATAAATATATATTAAACCCCTTTTTCCTAGAAACTATAAAGCCGCTTTTGGGAGAACTCAATATCACGGAAGGACGTCGAAGAATAAATCATTCTCATTATACAATAAATAGGGTCATTTAATATTACACAATGCTGCTCAAGAACATGTGGTCATCTAAGCTTTTATTTCTTGTTTGGACTTGGAGTATATGCTAATTCCAAGTCACGTACAGTATACGAGTATCTTTATAATGTTTCGCTATCATTATATTTCGCAGCGTAGAAAACAATATTTAGATATTCGTACGCTCGCACCGCTCCATCGGCGATGATAATCGAAGTGATCAGAATGCAAATCACCCTGGACCCGGTCCGATGTTGACAATTTATTTTGTTTACTATTTCTCCGCGCACGCACGTAATAACTGATGCTTGCCGGTGATTATGGTTCCCAGAAAATTACTAATGCGCTAATGGAAGCGTACCATTACATCTTGAAACAATGCTGCTATAAACGGACATCGATTGTATGAACATATTTTAACTAATTATTAGACGGCTTCCGCGGCCTAGTTGGTAAGACGTTTGATTTCCACCCGGTGGTTTCAGAATCGATTTCCGAAAAATAAAAAAATAAACAGTTCGTCTTGTAACAATACTCACATGTGCTAAATATATGCGAGTGTTTTTGCTTCTTCACTTACTGTAGTATTGCTAAAACGTGTGATTGCTCCAGTAATTACAAACTCAAATGTTGATTGATTGGGTCAAAGACAATATTTTCTTTCGTCTACGCTCTTTTCAATATTTCTGAATTTTCGATTCAGGTAAGTTGTAAGGTACACTATACGAATGAAAAAAATCTGTTGTGGTGACAAATCCATCAAATACTTTTATTACATGAATTGCGCAAAAGTTTACACATGTAAGTGCAACTGTGATAACTGTATTTTATTTAGCTTATACAGGTTGTCCCGCATTGAGTGAATCATATTTAGGGTGGTGATAGATTGGGTCAAGACCTACCAGAATATCAAAACTTGATCTCAGTAAAAACCTTACCGTTTTTAAGTTATTCGGACTTTTGTAAAATTTCGTAAAATCCCTACCTTGCATCAGATTTTTTGCTGCGTTGTGTACAAATCACCATTTTCATAAAAAAAAATTATCGTGAATTTTTTTTAATAGGTGACAAACAAAATGAAGTAGATTTTGCATTAATACATTTTACTTGAACTTTGGTCGGAATCAGCCCTTTTTGAATAAAAAATAGTATTATTTCGTTTTTCGTTAAAAAAATCTAATAGTGTTGCACTATTCTGAAATTTCCATTAAATGAGTAACTTTTTAAAGTAGTATTCTGGAAATGCCCAGTACAATTTTTTTACCACAGAAGGCCAAAGTTTAGCATAAAAATGTTAATTAATTTTTTTTAATTTTTCAAGTAATTTTATTGTACGTCCCTAATAATTTTGGAAATCATTTTGTATGCGATAGATAAGGCTATTCAGAAGTATTTCACGATAAAAAAAATACGAAAATGGTGATTTGTACACAACGCAGCAAAAAAATCTGATGCAAGGTAGGGATTTTACGAAATTTTACAAAAGTCCGAATAACTTAAAAACGGTAAGGTTTTTACTGAGGTCAAGTTTTGATATTCTGGTAGGTCTTGACCCAATCTATCACCACCCTAACTAAATATGATTCACTCAATACGGGACACCCTGTATATATCGAAACTAAAATTTTGCCCTACGCAGTATATTTAATTTTGAATAACTCTTTTTAAACTCTTCTGTCATTAAACTCTCTCAAGGTAAGCTTCTAGTATCTTGTTATTTTTGCCTTCTCATTTGTTTACAAATAGTAATTAAGCATTTAAAATATATTTAAATAACTTTTCAAGCAAACAAGTTCGTACATGCGAACATAACACGCCAGTTAAAAGATTTAATTATTAGATAGGTTAATATCAGTTAATTTAACTGTTAATTATAATCCTAAAAAGTTAATTTTACCTTCTATCGAATTCATCTCGCGTTTTGTTAAAGAAAACAAGCAAATTCAGTTCGTGTTTCAATACTTCCCCGTTGTTTGTTTACAATTGGAGCCGTTTTCACTTTTAAGGCAGCTCGGTCTGATTTCGGCGGGGGCTCCCGGAACTGCGCACTGCGCTCCCTCCCACGCGGGGCTAATCATATTACGGAACCGTTATACTGGGCTAATTGTATTAAACCTCTCCCTGATATACATCTATTGCAAATGTTAAATGTTTACCCTTTATGGCTGTAAAAGAGGATAGGTTCTTCTTAAATTAGAACGTCGTGAAATGATGACTTCGGAGCCTGGTGGTAGAATGCTTGTCTTCCATACTGAGGTTTCGAATTCGACCTTCGATTGAGGTTAAAAACTTTCCCTGACATTTTTTTGCATATACAGTAATGTTCCAATTTATACTGACTCCGTTACAGTGGAGTCACTATGATATAACGCGCTTTATTATTTTTTAAATTTTATTAATATGTCAAACTTTACGATGCTGATGTCAGATTTGACGTATCTACACTGGTGTTGCCATATCTCAAAACTTAAGTAGCAACCCTCGTATAGTACAAAACTTGTCCCTTTGGAATGTAGTTTTTTCTATTATGTTTTTCTTATTATATTATATATGTTAATGATCAAACAATAAGCAAATACCGTAGTGAAACCGTTGATATTCTGATTAACAAGAAAGCATCACAGGTTTGTACGATAGAGAAATTGAAAACATACATAATGGGTAAAATGTGCCGCTTTTATTTGTTTTTTTTTTAAATATACATTACTTTACAATTGTCACCTTTCCTTTATTACCTCTTTTGGTTTAACACGTCGAACTGAAGAAACAAATTAAGAGTATAAAATGTTACGGTAAGAAAGTGCTAATCTTTGTAATTACGAGTATTTGTAGCTCGATGGTAGATTTAGGTGAATAAAAAGCATGTTGAGATGCTTTGAGCATGTAGAAGGAAATAAAGACTAAGAAAATATTTTTTCGGTGCAATTATGTGTGAAATGCGTGAGTCGCGGTAGAGGAAGACCAAGGGAAATATGATTGGTTCAAATGAATGATTGTTTGAAAGGAGGAAATGTGAAGTGCAGAATAATCGAAGGAGGTGTATGCATATAGAGCGATCAAAAAATGTGTCTCTCGATAGGAAAGTCTGCTTACCCCGACTGGGAAACGTCATGATAGTATGTATGTATGTTTAATTAAATATAATCTCCAATGTTTCGTCAACGTAATATATGGTACGTATGTTTTTAAAGAAATGCTTTTTTTTCAGGTAAGTACCAACATCAGCGTTCGTTATAAGAAAAATATTCACCCTTACAAGACCAAGACCATCTCCCAGAAACAAATGATTATGGGTATGTATGATATGTTATTGGTTTTGTGATATGTTTTATGATATGTTATTTCACAATCACAAATAGATACTTTACAGATTCTATAACTCTTTTTTCTATTTCCAAACTAAACAATTGCACCGAAAATGCTTAAGACCCACAATCCACAGTATTTTAGTATCTCATCTTAACAACCTGCGTAGTCTAGTTGGTCCGGGGGTTTCGGGTTTGTTCCCGATGGTACCCGAAAAAAAGGTCCCATTCTGTTAATAATTCTCATAAGCGCTAGATATGCGTTGGTGTGGTTGCCTCTTCACGGTAGTATTGCCAACGCGTGCGATGATGAATCGCGATTTTCTAGCTTGCTCAAGTAGTCCGAAGCGTCGATGAATGGGGCCTAACACAATGTTGTCTCTCGGCAAACGCTTTTCAATATTTCAGAATCATCATTCGGGTGTTTTATTTAATCTTAAATTTGATACAGGTTTAACGCATTAATTGCAATAAATATGTGTAAAATTTATAATGCATGAAAAAAAAAGTCTTAAAATAATGATAATAGGAACTATGTTGTGATATTCATGCTTCCTTGATAAGTGGTTCAGTTTTGCCTACAACGTTTATTAAGGAGGTCATTCCTCAATTTATTTTCCGAGATATGTTATAGAAGATGGAGATGTTGATGCTTCGAAATGTATTTCGACTAGAACCAAACAATATTAACATGTTTCAACGAATCATTTCTATTCAAAAATAATATTTGAAAAGCGCGCGCATGCCTACGTTGTCCGCCGAATCCGAATCCTAGCGCCTTTCAAATATTATTTTATTTCATCACTAGACAATGATTTATTCTCTAAATTCTCGCTCTTCTTCCCAACAAAAGAAAATTCACGAACATATTTTTACGGCTATATCCCGTTCCCGCGAGGGGCATTCTACCGAAGGTCTCGTACTAGTCCTTATATTTCCTCTGCTAACCCCGTGTTTTGAAGATATCAGAAATTTTCAAAAGTGCGATTCCTCAATTTGGCGCGGAAGTGACGTGTAGAGAGTTTTCAACCCAATAAAATGTTCAATTTATTTCCTTTTCAACTGGGACGAGCTCCGAAGAAAAGTTTGTTAACACGTTCATTCTGTTTGCGTGTGCTTGGAATAACGCTTGAGGGATCTAAGGTTCGCACGAGGAAGCGTTGAAAAGTTATTTTATTATTCCTATACACAAAAACCCATTTTTTTATTTAGATAATAAATAGTCTGTAGCGTCAGCATTTATCAGGTGAACTTATCTCGTGAAATGTTATATTATCAAAAATAAAAAATAGCTTTCGAACATTTTGGATAGGAGTTTGTACAAAGAATTTGGGTGTTGAGTAGGTTATAAAATCACGTTGAGGTGGTACGGACATGTTTTACAAATGTATGACTAAAGACTGACTAAACAAATTTATAATTTAAGCATAAATAGTCGAGGTAGAGTACAACCTAGATAAGTAGGGTTGAACTAAGTGAATGACATTTTGAAAAAAGGAAAATGTAATTAAAAAAAAAATCCACTTTGTTTGCTTTGTCTGCACCAATAGATGAACGACGTGATGGTATGTATGTAAGAGTGATCTCATCAAGATCAATATACTCAGCAATGAATGATATATTGACAAAGAGGTAGGTAGTAAAAAGGATAACTCCGTATAGCAATATTCGAAATGAATTGTAATGAAATATGTTAGAATACAAGACGTTTTTCTGAAATATTTTCTTTTTTTTACTACTTTCGACTCAATTCACTAATACTTTTTTTGACTTAAAATATGAAAATCAATATTAAGTCATTTAAATCAGCGAATGATTCGGACAGTTACCCTACATCATACATCGGGGTTACTATACGGAGATTCATAGTATTGTGACGTGAATGTCCGCTTGTGAATCGATTGCACGGATGCGTTTTGTGGCATACTTATATTTTTGATGATGGGTGGTGATGCTAATTATGACGAACAACATTTTTGGCTCATTCAGACTAGGTCGATTTTTTTCAAAATTAAATTATTTCTTATAATTTTTTTTTTTAAATAACCAGCCTATTGATGTCAAATTGACATTTTAATCTTTACATGTTTGGCTACACCGGTCATATATTTATTTTTTAACACTTGTAAATATGTCTGGCGGATTTATTGTTTAAAGTAATTTCTTTCAATCAACCAGCTTTTATTTCATAATTATTTTTGGTATTTATGACCGCGGCTTTAACGTAGTGCATAAAAACAATTTTAGACATGAACTTCGAAAAAGTATTATAAAACAAGGGAAAAAGGGATTAGGGTAGGAATTGAATGGGAGTTAAGGAAGAGGAATATTTTGTGATAACTATATTAATAATAATTATTTAGTTCCTTTTAAAATATCGATAAGGATGTAGCACATCTGATTGAGCCAGGAAGATCGTTCCAAAGTCGAGTCGCGAACAAAAAATGATGTGTGATGCGTTGGTATACAAAGAATTCTGTCATCAACAGATCGGAGGAACAGTCTATGTTCTGAAAGAAAATGGAATATTTCACATCGATACTCGCGTCTGGGTCGCGACCCCTAGGAGGTCGCGGTTATATCAGGGAGGTCGGGAAAATATAAATTACTTACATGTCTAAAATAAAACATTTCTCAAGGTAAGCGATTGTCATACATTGTTTACTCCAGTGGTGGTGTTAAGTGATTGTTATATAATACATTGTTTACTCCAATGGTGGTGTTAGATGATTGTTATACATTGTTTACTCCAATGGTGGTGTTAAGTGATTGTTAAACATTGTATACACCTCCGTTTATTTATTCAATTTTGATAGTTTGAATTGGGTAGCGTAAGTAATTAATCATATTGAAACTTAGGAATCAACGGTAACTAAGTTAGTTACTTGTTCTTCGAATACTGCAGGAGGTCGCTAAACCTTAATTTTTTTTATCTTTTGAGGGGTCGCAGGGATAAAAAGTTTGAGAATCAATGAGTTATAGGGACTTTTTACAGCAAATCTTTGATATTATAGAAGATATCACCGACAATATTTGATTTAGAATATATACGTTTTTCAAAACAAGCATCGTTTCAAAAAAAAGCTAGTCATTGTATTAAATAAAGAATAATCAAGGAAACAGGTACCACTGCCAACAAATTGTACTTAATTTATATTATATAAATAATAATTACCTAAAGCAAGCATTGCTTTTAACAAATTGTTCGTCATTATATTAAATAAAAAATTATTAACAAAACATAGGATTATTTTTAATTAATGTGTGTTGTGTTTCTTGTCTCTGATTCCTATCTTAGATTTTTTAAAATTATTTTTATAAGAGATTGTTTCTGTTTTTCTTTGAAATGTTTTCTATCATAACTGTGCGGAGATTTCAAAAAGAACAGCACAATTGCAAAATAAACAAACTTGATTACTTGAACACTAAATAATTCATCTTAACTATTATTTTACTGGAGAAATTGGTATTTAAAGTTAAATTTTGTACAAATTTGCTGTAGCTTCCTTAAATAAGGGAGTTACGTAGTATCATTACCTCATTTGAAAGTTCTCAGCGTATGAGGTTCGACTCGGAATACAAATAACGAAATTTTAAGGTTAGAAATGAGCATCAATATCTGATAAACAAACTTTAATTGTATTGGGTGTTAACATAAGTTGTGTCCGTTTTTTTTTCAAATTTAAAAATGAGCACCAAAAGTTAAACGAAATGGTAAAGGTTATACGTCATTCGAAAGTAAATGTTCTGCTCTACAAGATATTGTGTTTGCTTTTACGTTACATATATTATTTTATTTGATTACAAGCCTTCACTTCGCAAATATCGCGAGCAACTTTGGCAGCTTTATTCCCTCGATTGAACACGAACAGAAGGTGTCGAAAATGCTCACTTTCGTCCACTTGACATTCGATTTTGAAGGCTTGTAATCAAATAAAATAATATATGTACTCATTTTTTAATTTGAATAAAAACGGACACAACTTATGTTAACACCTAATAAATTGTTGAAAATAAATGATATGTTATTTACATTTTGGAATTTATTTTAATGTTATAGAACTTCAAATATATTACAAGTTTTCAAGCTATATTATTTTAATTTGTTTTTGAACTATATCACAAAATCACTTGGAACGATTTCAATTAAGTTGATTGTATGCATGAGAAATAGTGTTTTTTTTTCCTTCTAAGATCCTGTTTGCAGTTGCTGATTTAAAAAAAGAAATACTATAAGCAGTGCATTAAGCATGCATATCTTTTGAATATTGATGTCATTTTTGTATGTCAAGCTTATGTTAGTGTTTAATCTGATTCAATGTATTCTTTCTCAATTCTCACGCAGATCAACCCTTTAGTGCCCATCGATAGTGATTTACGGCCAACCTTTTAAGGTTTATAAAATTCTGTCTTTTTTCATTGCAAACAAATATACTTTACTATTTAATGTATTAAATATTTAAAAATGTTTGCCTTTGAACATTCTGTTTAGTTTTTTCTGATATAAGTATTGTTGGAATTCTTTCCTGTGTTGTATATTATTAATTGATACATTATTTTAGAACATTTCTGATGCAAAAATTTAAGAAACGGTTTTTTGTTACAAAAATGGATGTGTTCCTTTTGGCGATCTTTTAAAATGAACCAATTAAGAGCTCTTGTGATTTATTGCTTTAAAAAACTTCTTCCAACTAACCACACTTTTGTTTAAAAAAATGTTATCAGTATTCATGACCGTGTGTTAATATGACATTAGAGTAAATGTAACAAAAATAAAACATAAAGTTCGAGTAAAAGGGTGACAATTGTATAGGAGTAAAAGATGGGGATTATTTTGAGATAAATAATGGTTTTTGGTAGTTATCTTCTGTGAAATTGATAAGGATGAAAAACTTCTGATTTTTAAATAAAATTTGATTAGGTTTAATTATTTTCTAATTAGTTAAAATATAATAAATGCGAGATTATTCACAGAAAATATTTAAAAAATGAAATTTATTTAAAAAATCAAGCCTCAGAATTATTTATGGTCAAATTTGCGAGGGTGAAAAACTTAAGAGTTTTCCCAAAATTTTATTAACCGTTAATTCCGCAATTTTACGTTTTTCAGTCAAAGAAATACTAATTAAAATCGACGTTGATGATGAAACTCGAAATGATCTGTAAATGTTCTAAATTAAACAGTAATTGCCTTTGAGAACAAACTTTTCACATTATTTTAAACGGATCTTATTCCCCATTTTGTGAAATTTATAAGGCGGATTGAAAGTTGAAGGAAAGAGGGTTGTGTTTGCCATTAATTAAGTCTGACACAACCCCTTACCGAGCCAGTTTAACTAGTGCCTCCCAATTAGACCGTGTATATCACCCCGCCCTTTACTTGGATTGAAATTTACACTGCTTAAAACAATATTTTTACATTTGTTTACTATTTTAAAAAGGAAAAGGTAAGAAAAGCGTCGACGAATGGGAAGACTGAAGCTGAGGTGACTGGATGTTGGGACAAAGAACTGCCGCACATTGCGTATCACCTATTGGAGAAGGGAGGAAGAGCTTCTGAGATAACTGGCAGTAAATCCTGTAGGCAGCCAATTCATCCTCAGTTATAGGGCTGATGATGATGATGTATTTAAGAGATAGAATCGAAGTATTTTGTTGATGCACAAAGAGCGAACCGCGGTAGTTATTAAAGCAGTGGAAAGTTATCGATATATTTGTATTTCTGTAATATATTTATATTAACGATTTTGACGAAATATTATGTCAGGAACACTTGGGCTCTGCAAACTCGCCGTTCCCATACTACCGATTAAAAGCAATACTTGGAATTTACAAATATTATATCAGGAACACTTGGGCTCTGCAAACTCGCCGTTCCCATACTACCGATTAAAAGCAATACTTGGAATTTACAAATATTATGTCAGGAACACTTGGGCTCTGCAAACTCGCCGTTCCCATACTACCGATTAAAAGCAATACTTGGAATTTACTAATATTATGTCAGGAACACTTGGGCTCTGCAAACTCGCCGTTCCCATACTACCGATTAAAAGCAATACTTGGAATTTACAAATATTATGTCAGGAACACTTGGGCTCTGCAAACTCGCCGTTCCCATACTACCGATTAAAAGCAATACTTGGAATTTACAAGTATTATGTCAGGAACACTTGGGCTCTGCAAACTCGCCGTTCCCATACTACCGATTAAAAGCAATACTTGGTATTTACAAATATTATGTCAGGAACACTTGAGCTCTGCAAACTCGCCGTTCCCATACTACCGATCCAAAGCAATACTTGGAATTTACAAATATTATGTCAGGAACACTTGGGCTCTGCAAACTCGCCGTTCCCATACTACCGATTAAAAGCAATACTTGGAATTTACAAATATTATGTCAGGAACACTTGGGCTCTGCAAACTCGCCGTTCCCATACTACCGATTAAAAGCAATACTTGGAATTTACTAATATTTTGTCAGGAACACTTGGGCTCTGCAAACTCGCCGTTCCCATACTACCGATTAAAAGCAATACTTGGAATTTACTAATATTTTGTCAGGAACACTTGGGCTCTGCAAACTCGCCGTTCCCATACTACCGATTAAAAGCAATACTTGGAATTTACAAATATTATGTCAGGAACACTTGGGCTCTGCAAACTCGCCGTTCCCATACTACCGATTAAAAGCAATACTTGGAATTTACTAATATTTTGTCAGGAACACTTGGGCTCTGCAAACTCGCCGTTCCCATACTACCGATTAAAAGCAATACTTGGAATTTACTAATATTTTGTCAGGAACACTTGGGCTCTGCAAACTCGCCGTTCCCATACTACCGATTAAAAGCAATACTTGGAATTTACAAATATTATGTCAGGAACACTTGGGCTCTGCAAACTCGCCGTTCCCATACTACCGATTAAAAGCAATACTTGGAATTTACTAATATTTTGTCAGGAACACTTGGGCTCTGCAAACTCGCCGTTCCCATACTACCGATTAAAAGCAATACTTGGAATTTACTAATATTTTGTCAGGAACACTTGGGCTCTGCAAACTCGCCGTTCCCATACTACCGATTAAAAGCAATACTTGGAATTTACTAATATTTTGTCAGGAACACTTGGGCTCTGCAAACTCGCCGTTCCCATACTACCGATTAAAAGCAATACTTGGAATTTACAAATATTATGTCAGGAACACTTGGGCTCTGCAAACTCGCCGTTCCCATACTACCGATTAAAAGCAATACTTGGAATTTACAAATATTTTGTCAGGAACACTTGAGCTCTGCAAACTCGCCGTTCCCATACTACCGATTAAAAGCAATACTTGGAATTTACTAATATTTTGTCAGGAACACTTGGGCTCTGCAAACTCGCCGTTCCCATACTACCGATTAAAAGCAATACTTGGAATTTACAAATATTATGTCAGGAACACTTGGGCTCTGCAAACTCGCCGTTCCCATACTACCGATTAAAAGCAATACTTGGAATTTACAAATATTATGTCAGGAACACTTGGGCTCTGCAAACTCGCCGTTCCCATACTACCGATTAAAAGCAATACCTGGAATTTACTAATATTTTGTCAGGAACACTTGGGCTCTGCAAACTCGCCGTTCCCATACTACCGATTAAAAGCAATACTTGGAATTTACAAATATTATGTCAGGAACACTTGGGCTCTGCAAACTCGCCGTTCCCATACTACCGATTAAAAGCAATACTTGGAATTTACAAATATTATGTCAGGAACACTTGGGCTCTGCAAACTCGCCGTTCCCATACTACCGATTAAAAGCAATACTTGGAATTTACAAATATTATGTCAGGAACACTTGGGCTCTGCAAACTCGCCGTTCCCATACTACCGATTAAAAGCAATACTTGGAATTTACTAATATTATGTCAGGAACACTTGGGCTCTGCAAACTCGCCGTTCCCATACTACCGATTAAAAGCAATACTTGGAATTTACAAATATTATGTCAGGAACACTTGGGCTCTGCAAACTCGCCGTTCCCATACTACCGATTAAAAGCAATACTTGGAATTTACAAATATTATGTCAGGACCACTTGGGCTCTGCAAACTCGCCGTTCCCATACTACCGATTAAAAGCAATACTTGGAATTTACAAATATTATGTCAGGAACACTTGGGCTCTGCAAACTCGCCGTTCCCATACTACCGATTAAAAGCAATACTTGGAATTTACAAATATTTTGATCTCATTATTTATTTGTTATCTATTGAAAATATTTATTCTGTTTTTATTTATTGCATTCAACTTGTTTCATTTATGTTTCAGCAAGCGTATAAAAAGTTGGTTAAATTGATATAAGATAAAATAATACGCATAAAAAATATTTATGTAAGTTCATGTCATATAAGATCAAGATCAGGTTTGTGATTTTATATAATACATTTTGATAAACATTGGACAAAAACCAAACATTCAGCTCTCAAAATGTGCCAATGTTGAAAAAAAAAACTATTTTTACCGCAGCAAACACGCATGAAAATATCATAATTACAAACTTTGTTGCAAAATTAATCGAATTCAAAAATTTTCAGAACTTTTGTGTGTGGGTGAACTTTACAGATTTGTATGGCAAAATTTAAAAATAGAACTTGAAATAATTCTTTTTTTTTTCGTAGATAAATTAAACCCTTTTGACTGCTTCAGGGCGCTTTGAGCGGCATTGAGGAGAGTTTGCTCTCTAAACGGCACTATATATTTTTTTCTTCTATTATTATTAGGTAAAAAAATACTAAATTTAGATTCATATTTTCGATTACATGTGATAAATTATTCTGTGGAATTGTTGAATTGTGAATTGATACTTGTTTGACTGAAAAGAATAAGGGTAGATTTTTGTGGATTGAAATTATGAACACGCATCACATCAAAAGGTTGTCTTGATAGTTTTTTAGTGTGACCCTTTAAGATTTGGTTTTATCGGTGAATGTGTCAAATACTCGTCTTATATCTAAGATTCAGAGATTATCTCTCTCTCTTGAGCCGCAACTTCACTGTCCATATAACATAATTTGCCGCGCATCAGCTGTGTCGAAGAATTCAACCGCTAAGTTGAAACGAATCTGCTCGCTCGTTTATAAAAGTTAATCTTGTTGAGTAAATAGCACTTTAATATGGATGAAACCAATTAAAAAGTTCATTAGCGGCCGAAAACGAGATTAATTTGCTTCTAAAAAGTAGGGCATCAACAAGCTTCCCTAGGTAAAGAACTGTCTTTCGTCAAGGGTTTAGGTTTAAAATATGTTGAAATCATTAAAAAAAATAATGAACAGTAAATGTTTCGATTTGTTGATTTTGTTTTTCATAGTTGAAATGCTTAACAAATCGTGTGTTTTCATCCAACAACATTGATTCGAATCCCAAACAGGAACTTGAACTCTTAGTTTCTTAAAAGTTGGCTGTGTTTTCAGAAAAATAAGAATTTATATTTTATTTTTTGCAGTGGAACTAACCTTAAGTATATGGAAATATTTTACGTATAAAATTAAATTCCTTTTATATAATTTTAGCGGCTATTCAATGACTAACGTTAAAGATAACAATGGTTGTTCCTTCATAAGTTTTGACTGATCTTAATTACTAAATATATTTTGAATATCGATGGCTCAAATTTAATAAACGCTAAATATAAGAATGCAGAATATTCATTCCTAAATTATTTTTGTGGTGAAAAATTGATGATTATATCACAAATTAAATATTTGTGATCGTCAATGAAGAGCAATATGTATAAGAAGAGTAATGTTATTTAATATATCTACTCCTGAGGTAAAGCGAATCACTTTAATGGTTACTATATTCCTCTTTAAACGCCTGAATTACTCGTATAACCGATCACATTGAAATAAAAAATTCGTTCCGACTGCTCCTCAGATAACCTCAACACTGCAGTTCTTCTAAAATATTCGCTGAGACAAGAGTGCACTTATTAGTAGCATTGTTTCGACACCGAGTGGCAATTTTCTGGAGCAGAATAAAGGTCGCTCCCGGGTTCACTTTGAGATCATCTTTGTTATGGAAGGTCTCACAGACAAAACTCTGCAAAGTGAACGACTTTGTTGATCAAGTTATTTTTTCTTTTGTTTTTTTTATATTTTTTATTATCATTGATACTCGTATTGATATTTTCTGTATCATATTATATATTGTTTTTATCTATATTTTTCTATTTATACCTCCACAACGTTAATGCCTTAACTATGTTGTTTATAGTTAAGGCATTAACGTTGTGGAGGTATAAATACATTGTAATTTATTTTTATCAAACACTGTTTATTCAACTTTTTTGTGACGGTATAACCCTACCGGTTTCAAGGCTTTCACTCTTTTCAAAAGATCTTCCTGTCTTTCCTATATAGAAATGATCACAGTCAGCACATAAAAGTTTATACACACCACTGTTGCTAAGTATTCCATTTTTGCCTTTCCCATTAAATAAGAGTTTCCGGAGATTAAAATTAGTGTAAAAAGCCGGCTTTGTGTGACTTGGAATATTTTTGGTTATTTTGTATATGTTTTTTATAAATAGGACTTTGCTCCATTTATAGGCATGCTTATAGGTGTATTATTTATATAGTGTGATTTTTTGTGTTGTTTTTTTTTATATTTTTGGTTCATTACACTTAAATAGAATAAAATCTTTAGTATAATTAATATGTACAATAGTATAATTAATATATTGAAAATGTTCAATATTAACTTAACAAGCGCCATGTGTAAATATATCGATAATGTCTTTGATTTTCGGAGGAATATCTTTTCAAATAATTATAGTTTTATAAATAAACATTTTAAACATTTATGTCTCCAAATTTTGGTATGAGAAAAGAAAATGTCATTTAAATGCATTTTAAATTCAGCGCAATAATTAGTTTTAACTGGGTTACGTGACATCCCATCTATGCGCCTTGCAACATGACCAGAATCACTCAAGTTTCGCTGTTTTCAAGAAATTGTTGAAACTTTGCTCCCCTCGATGCGAAATAGCCTGATTTGCATATAAGTGGCCAAAATTTCAGCTCTTCTCATTGTTCGGGAAAACTTAAATTGTCTCCGAATATATGCGACTTAAAACGGCACTTCTTTGCAAACTTATGCTAAATAAACGGGATCAGTTTTTTTTTCTTAATCTTGTTTGAGAACGTTCACGTTCATGGGGTGTAGCGTTCTCGCCTTGCGGTACATGTTACTATGAGTCTTTCTTAATCTAGTTTGAGAACGTTCACGTTCACGTGGTGTGGCGTTCTCGCCTTGCGGTACATGTTACTATGAGTCTTTCTTAATTTAGTTTGAGAACGTTCACGTTCATGGGGTGTAGCGTTCTCGCCTTCTGGTACATGTTACTATGAGTCTTTCTTAATCTAGTTTGAGAACGTTCACGTTCACGTGGTGTGGCGTTCTCGCCTTGCGGTACATGTTACTATGAGTCTTTCTTAATCTAGTTTGAGAACGTTCACGTTCACGTGGTGTGGCGTTCTCGCCTTGCGGTACATGTTACTATGAGTCTTTCTTAATTTAGTTTGAGAACGTCCACGTTCATGGGGTGTAGCGTTCTCGCCTTGCGGTACATGTTACAATGAGTCTCGTGAGTGCGGATTTAGCTTGAGTTGCGAATCTAGTCGTGGTTGAGTTACAGTGTGTCTTATTATGATTATGTATTGTAGTTATATTTATTTTTAGGGATTCAAATAGAAATTTACTTGTTTTTTTACATATTGTTAAGTGATATGATTAGTAGAATGAAACAAATATACTATGATGTATGTTTTAATTAATGAGTCACGAAATATAGAAAATGTATATAGCGTCGTTTAGAGAGTAGAGCCATAGCACTCTTATTGACCGATTAAAAATATTACAAAAAAAATAATTGAGTGTAAGAATAGCAAGGTGGTGGCTGCGTCCATTAAGTTGGGTACTTTCCCGCACCTGCATATGTTTAGAAAAACATATTTTATAAGAAAACCGCAGAAAACTCACCAAGAATAGACGAATTACAAAGAAACCTTCGTTGATCTTCCGATATGTGCTTGTAATACACCCGGTTTAAGGTGGAGTGTAGTAAGCCTGGATACTTCTTGAAATAAACTTATTATTATAGAGTGTAAAGAAAATATACCACCCTTGACAATCTCACCCTGGAGGGATTCGGTCAGTCTTGCTTTATTAGAATAAACATATACAATATGAACCTATCTTTTGACTGAATGAGACTCGAGATTTTGCTGATGCATATGAAAAAGTAGCATAAACTGGTTTTGCTGTCAATCTTCGATATACGAGTATTTCAAAGAGCAGTTCTTGAAAATAGATTCAACAAATTTGATCGATTTACTGTCCATAACCGTAGCAAAAATACATGGGTAATTTGTAGCACGCTAATTAAATGCTCATTCTCAGTAGCTGGAATGAACTTTATAATTTTTTATTATTGTATTATTTTGTGTGAAAATTTAAAGCTGGTCCACACGGAGGAAAGTTTCTTTAACCTTTTTTACTCGGGAGGTGCTTGTGGGGTGACACTTGGTCAAGATGAGGCGCCGAATATAAATTATCCACATCATCATTGTCAAATTTTTATGATTAATTACGTTCCCCCTCACCGAAAGTTAGTAAAAATGTTTTTTAATGTCTGACACTTGTAACGGGTTTCTTTGTTCAGATAAGTATAATCTCTATTGAACAACAATTTAATTGTTAGTGAAATGTTAAATTCGGCGCACAATAATCCCATCTTCTGAATATATCACAAGGCATTAGACTGTCCCGAGTGGAAAATATATAATTTCGAGATAATCGAGTTTGTATGAAACTTGCATACTACTATTTCATATTTATAATGCAATTCAAGTAATCACTTTGATGAATGATAATAAAATGAATAGTTTTTGGCGTTTATCTTCCATCGGTTGTGTTTGGATTTGATTCCTGAGTTTATGTAAAAAAAATGAAATAAAAAAGCTTCCCAATTGGGTAAAGAATTTGACTGATACGATGCGCTCTAGACTTTTAGGATTGTAGTTGTTACCGTTACCCTTTCACGTGCATCACATACTACGACAAACTGCGAGTTACTTGCCGACTCTAGTAGCCCTGTGAAGCGAAGACTACAATGATGTTTTCCGGCCATGTTCGCATCACCAATTTATTGAGCAGTACCATACGAATTAATTATTGAATAAATATTTTTTCAGACAGAAAAAATATTTACTTTTTTGGACCGAATAGTTTGGAATTACAATAGAAACCTTAATTTAAAAAAAATATTTTCGTCAAAAACAAAATAAATATAACATGTAGTTACTGTTATTCAATGTTATCATTAGTTAATAATGATTAATTATATAATTAAATTTGCTTGATTGCCCCTCATATTTACTATTGGGAGTCAAAAAGCTTTTTTGCTTCGTCTGCATTGATATAATGCGCATGACAATGCTACTAACGTTCCTTTTACTTTATATTTTTTAAGTATACATGAAAAATAACTAATAAATGTGATGTGAAATGGATAGTGCATCAAATCGAGGTGTTAATTAAATAAACATCTATAGTATTTTTTGTTTCTCTTATATGAACTTGCACACTTGTCTGCGTTCTGTCAGAAATAGAAACACCGGTTAAGATTAGTTAAGTCGGTAACCGAGCGACTTACTGACATAGGATATAGTAAAATATGAAATTTGTGTGCGACGCGACGCACGCTGCGAAGTATCTCGAGTATTGTCACCTCCTAGATAGTATCGGGGCCCCGCTCAATGCCAGTCGGCCCGTATCAATTTACTTTGCTGAGCAAACTCGACTAAACACCTGCCAATTCTGGGGCCCAATTTATTGGCAGGTGCTTTGCGGGGAATCGGTGTCTCTGTTTGTGATTTGCTGGCTTTTGTCCCATTTTCGTCGAATGACGAATTCATTTTTAACTGTACTTTTTTTAGAAAAAAAAAAATCAAACGTCTAATCATTTTGTAAAATAACTTCGTTGTAATTCGGTGTGATTAAATATATTTGAATGTTACGACAGAGCTGAAGTTTCTGAATATGTTGAGCGTTTTAAAGCTGTATTATCACTTTAAACAATGACAATTTCATTCCACGACTTGCGTCCTGTATTGAGACGATTTTTCATTTTGTTAGGTAATGTTCATATTATGTTTTTACCAGTATTGAAGAACTCAATATTTTTTATGTGTTGTTTAATCGAATATTTTATCCTATTTTCAATTCATGTTTTGTTCGAGTTTACTTGAAACGTAGAATATATTTAATATGTATTTCTCTATTCTATGCTTTAAAAAATATATTCAAATAATTTTATTTCTTATTTTGACACGATGTCATCAACATCACCATCACGACATGTGCATATTGGGGTAATCAGAGAGAATAGATCTCCATTCATTCTATCTTGGTACCCATATTTCGCTTCTGTTATATTCATACATCTCGTTATGCATACTTTCCTATTATAATAAAGGCTTTTCGCTCTTACATCTCTCAGAATCTGATTTATTAGGTCGTGACATGGTGTGTCATTATAAAATAGCACTTTAAGGCGAGTTGAAAAGGACATTGAAAGAAGGGTAATGACGGGGAACAAGGTAAACGAAACACTTAATATAATATACAACAACCGTGCGATAGCAAAAATTACAACATAATCGCGTATTAGTGTCTACCTTGACGTATGGAATTGAAACTTGCACTTGGCAGAAGGATAAAGATTGACGCTGTGGAGATGCGTGCATTGACAAAAAAATGTGGTGTTAATGTATGAAAGAAGGCAGAATAAGGACATCAGAATTGAATGCATGAATACAATGGATGTTTGAAGTAAGATGAATATAGGAGCTTTTAGATGGTTTGGACACGTGGTGAAAATGAATAATGAAATATTGACTAAGCGAGTATACAAGTCAGAAGTACAAAATGTGCGTGAAAACGTGGCTGGACCAAATTTCGAAAGAAGGTTAAGCGAAAGTATGCATGACGATATTGTGCACGACAATATGTATGAATGTAGAGAAGGCGAAAGTAATGTGCATGGATAGACAATTTTGGAGATTTTAGTGTCTGTCTACCACGTAAGGGACACGGTGTGATCTAATATGTATTTATATCTTATAATTCACAGTGTTAAGGAATCTAGTACCATTTTTTTAAAAAAACTATGTTACGCCAAGAAGCAAAAGTTCGATTATAAATATCCTTAAAATGATATCGTTTGTCATTTCTTCCAAGAAGCTTAAATCTTTTGTGGAGAGATTCAAAGGTTGTTTCAGTGACTTATTATGTAAGATTTAATTCAAAATGATAAATGTTCCAAGTTCAAGATGTTTTTTAAATGGGCTAGTTTTATTTTAAAATAAGTCATTTTATCTACCTGTCCTAATTCACTCTTATTATATTAAATTTGGAATTTCCCTTTTTAATCTCAACGATTTCAAAATAAACTTTGATAATGATTTGCTTGTAAATTCCAAAGATTTTTCTTTTGACAGTTCTTTTACAATTGTTTGCAATGCTGAAAATACTTTTTGAGTTTTCTTTAAAGACTAAACTTTTTGAAATAGATGAATGTTGATTATTGTTCATGTTACCCTGCATTTTTTTTTATATCCTTCGGAGTGCGACTATCAAATGTTCTTGTTTGTTTTCTGAACTAAGTAGGCCTTTTATGTATTTGACCAAATTCGTTATTTATCAAAAGTATGTTTTCAAATTCATAATAGGTTATCAGTTGTATAAGAATTTTTGAAGTGTTGTATCACGTGTTTTTGGCTTATGATGCTGACGTTTCGAAAACGTTCCAGTTTTTATCTTCAAGGTTTCTTTGTAATCAATTTGGAAAAGACCTTGAACATGAAAAGCCTTAAAATATGTTTGACATAATGTAATTTCACTTTTTTTTGACGAAATAAAATAAAAGAATAAATAACGTGATGTTATTTTTGCCAGTTATATAACTATTTATACTACGAGGGTCATCTAGAAACTAAGGTTACAAGGGCTCCTGAGGCCGGGGGAAATTTGTTGTTTCAAAGTTCGCGCACCTGGCGTGTAGGGGGGATCCTAACGGTCAGTTTGTTTGGTCCCGCGTATTTGTCGGCCATTTTGTTCAGTCACAGTAAATTCTTCCGATGGAGAGGTCGTCGCGCGCTCCCGCCAACTCTCGTCCGTGCGAGACCCGCGCGGTCATCCGTTTTTTGACTTTGCAGAACAATACCGCCGCGAATATCCATCGGAAGCTCGTGGAAGTTTATGGTAGTGATGTAATGAGTCGACAACATGTCACGAAGTGGGTTAGGTTGTTCAGAAAAGGCCGTACTGATACGACGAGGCAAGGCAGTGATTTCTGACACGAATTTGTGCAAAAAATTGAAGAACAAGTGCGAAATGACCTCCATGTGACGCTTGACGACCTTCACGAAGAATTTCCTGACATTTCTCGAAGTCTCCTTGGTATTATTCTGTCGGAAAACTTGGTTACAAGAAGTTCTGTGCAAGATGGGTGCCCAGAATGCTCACACCGGAGCACTGTCAAAATCTCGTGAACGCCGCGCGTGAATTTTTTAATCGTTTTGCACAGGAGGGAGAAGCTTTTCTGGACTCTATCGTGACGGCGGATGAGACGTGGGTGTGTCACTACACCCCAACAATTTTCCAACGATCGGGAGGTCGAGGAAGCTGTAAAGAAGTGGCTGAAAGAGCTGGCGGCGGAGGTCTATGACACTGGCATCAAAAGCTGGTGCCCCGACTACAGAAATGTATCGATCTCGACGGCGATTACGTTGAAAAATAGTTTAATATATTTGTGAAGTATCCTGTGAATTTCAATTAAATACAAGCATTTTTCGATCCTACATAAATGTTGTAATCTTACTTTCTGGATGATCCTCGTATATATTTGTCACTGAATAAAATTTATTTTACTATTTGCCACCGAATAAAATTCTATTATACTATTTGCCACCGAATAAAATTATATTTTACTATTTGCCACCGAATAAAATTCTATTATATTATTTGCCACCGAATACAATTCTATTATACTATTTTCCACCGAATAAAATTCTATTATACTTTTTGCCACCGAATAAAATCTGTTATAGTATTTGCCGACGACGACCGAAAGTAACTTGACAGGGATTATGGTGTCACAACGCCTTTAGTCAACGCCTCGCCGTATTTACAATATTTATTGGTTTCATACAACGTTAAAATTAACTTATTTAATATAGAGAAAATATGTAATAATTAGTGTGAAATTTTAGATAAGCTGATACAATATTACGTTTGTTATTTATTGGATTGCCTGCAAAGTTATTTCTTATTTTTAGGTCAAATTCAAACGCAAAATTCCACCAAATCTTCGTGAGAAATGGATATCGATATTTTCACTGTCTAAGCAATCTCTCGTGTGGAAACTCTGGTCATTCTCCACCTCAACGCCGTGATTTGGTCACCATCAGTGGTACGAGTAATCAGACTTCATATATGTTACTATTAGGAAAAAATACTAATTTTGTTCCATCTTCAAAATTACACTAAAAAACCTCCGAGCATTGTAAAACCGAGTAATGTGGGTAAACAATAGAAAAAAAATGCGCTTAACCTTTCGCAATAATAAACATTCAGTATGTTTGGAATGAAATTAGCGACGAAAATTTTCCCCTTTCGACATTTATGGTGTCGGAGAAATACGAAATTATTTTCCGGGCATCATATCATTAACAACTATTTACCCGTAGGCTGAAAATTCGCATTGGGTATCTTCCCTATTGTTTCCAAGGTATTTAAATGTCAATTTTATTGACACAGTATCTCTATTCCAAAACTCATTTCTTAGAATTTTTATATTTAAAATAAAATATCTTCTTTCCAAAAAAGTCTCTCAAATATAAATATACGTACAAGAACCTTAAATAAGGTTCGCATTTTATTCGGTAATATTTCGACATTCCACCAACTATTAAAGTAATAAATCGGAAAATTCACTTTTCATTCAGTATATTGGTCAGATACATACTTCTTTTATGTTTAATGTACTTGATTAAGCAAACGGATGAAGAAATTATTTTATTTGATATTTTGATACTCTTCACGTACTGTTTTGTTAAAAGCGCAGTATACATGTATGGTGGTAAATTGTAATCTGGTAACCTTAGACGTCACCGTCATATGAGTGAGCTAGCAAGGGATAAAAGAGACTGGTGAGTAATCAGGAATAATCTCTCAAATGGGCACGATGACTTACTCTACTGCATTATAAGTTAGCAAAATGATGGTATAAAACAAATAATTGTTTTGTCGAAATTCACTTCACAAAGAAAACTTAAAATAAAGAAAACTTAAAAATATTTTAGAACTTGACTCCCCGCAAGTAAATATCTCAAAAAAATATTTCGGATTTTCTCCATAATTTGAAAAAAAACGTATTTCCCGCGGGCTAGGTACCAATGCTCTACATTCTAACATGTTACGTACGACCGCAATGTTGAGGAAAGTAATGTAGATCTGAATATCTCCCACCAATAATTATTTAGACTCGAATCAAAAATCCCAATTCTCAATAAGCAGACTTACATAGTTTCTCCACGTGAGGATTAAATGAGAGCCTACTGTCAAAATGAATATCTTTGATGCACTCTACTCTCTGAATATTTTTTTCTCGTATGGTGGTACCCCTCAATATATCCGAATTAGTGTTTTGAACATATTGAAAAGCGTGGCCGGGAGAAAATATTGCCTTCGGCAGCAGTAAGCGAGCCTTCGGGTTGAGAACTTTTGGAGCAGGCATGGAACTCATCGTTCGTCATTGAACGTGTTGGCATACGTGCGAGTATTGTTACCAGACTGGCACCTTTTTTTTGGGTAATCGGGAATTTAACCCGAAACCCCCGGGTGTAAGTCAAGAATCTTACAATTAAGGTACAGATATCATATCACTGAATACGAAGGTCTTCATACATCTGAACTATTTATCTTTTCACAGCGTATCTTCAGTAATTAAAAATCGTTTCTTTATGAAAAGACAGTTGATGATGACGACCTCGACTGACCTATCTTCTATTTACAATACAATCAATCAAAAATGTAACTGATAATATATGTCACATTGAACTCTGTGCTATCTTACAAGTAATCAACGATCGTTAATCAGTTCGAATGAACTCGATCAATATTGTATGAATTGGAAGCGAGGCAGGGCGGGACAAGGCATGGGATACCAGGCAAGGCGCTCTGAAGGCGGAACCGTTTGGAGCCGCGCCACTCGCCCTGCTGTACATCGATTATTAATGGACTTTCGCTTTACATTGTCTTGTTTGTTACTTGATTCGGGCAATTATTTTGGCGATGCTTTCACAAACATTGTATAAGCGTAATAAAACAGCGCGCAGGCTTCGATTAAAAATCGATTCGGCCATCCCTTTTAGGTTTCAGCTCGGCAGGATGAAAACTAAATAGTACGAATCAAAGGAATTCTTGTGAATTGCAATAACAATTGTTCTCTACTTTGAAATCATTTAAATATACATATATCGATATGTTCCATTTAATGGGGTATTGTCTGTACCTTCGTTAGAGGGAGCTATTTTGATCTGTAATTCATTTGATTAAATTCATTTGATTTTTAGTATTAAAATCAAAATGAAAAATATGTCCAAAGTGGTCTAGTTTTATATACGGATCTTGACTGGTATGTTGAGAAGTTATTTTATTGTAAATTTGATGAACTCTGGCCTTGTTTGTAAGACCTATTTCAGGTTCGTTCCCGTTAGTACCTTTTGTTTTAAATTTCAGACTTGTTTTTATTTTAGGCCTCTTTAACATCTTTCGGGTTGGTTGGAAGAGTTGCCACATGGCAATACACTTGAAACCGGTTGTATATTCAATTAAATCTGTGGTGAAACAAAGGGAGTTTTATTTTATTAAAAATCTGAAAGAATACTGATCATAGATGTAAGTACTGTACGTTCTTTTTACCAATTACTGGTGCACTGTATTTGCTGCACTCAAAATATATAGGGCTTCCCAAAAAATGTATACACACTTTTACACCGTGCCGTTTACTTGAATTCGTTGCAGGAATTCGTCATACCATGCATTCGTGAGGAATTTAGGGAAGAGGAGGATTTCCAGAAAGATAGTGCATCTCCACACTACCATGTGATGTGGGCCTTATCTTGATGGAAATTGCCGAACAGGTGGATTGGATGTACTATAGATGTAGCATTGAATACCCTCGCGCTTTCCAGACCATACACCAAAAGACTTTTTATGACAACGCATCAAGATAAATTTTATGGAATAAAAGCGGCAATAGTTAAAGAACCGACAGCAGCCATTGAAAGAGAATGCGCCCTAATACCAAAACAAATTATTCGTGATGTTGATTCCACGTTATCAGCAGTGTATGGACCAGAACGGCCATCAATTAGAGCTCTTGCGATAGCTTACAAAAATCCACGTCTGTCTTTTTTAATTTGGAGTTTTAATCTTATATACGACTTTATATATCTTAATAAATGCTGAATTTATATTTTTTTTTTGAGACACCCTGTATCGAACAATACTTGGGTACTTGGCACATATACCTAATGTTTTCTCGGAGTAAACCAATTAGGACAACAGCATCAATACAATGCCGGCCCCTAATTGGTTTGTCCGTCGTGTCCTTAATCCGAGAGACCTATTCCCAGCTGAGTAGACTACGGAGCGTTTCGATTACTCCTTCAAAGGTTGACACGGTCTCGTCTTTTTTCTTTCGTAACTTAACACTGGTTAGATATACGAGTATGAGGGAGATTAATGTATCAGATTGCCTATCTTTGGAATTATCTCCTGTACATTGTTCGTGTTTTTCGCCATTGTTGTTATTGTAGTTCAAACGAGATATTTTTTTTATCAGACTGCTTTACTCGAGAGTGATTTAATTTATTGACAGCGTTCGATTTTCTTTTAAAACGTATCTAGAGGACGAGGTCGATTAATTAAATTTTGCAATTTTTTTTCTTCTGGAAAAGTGTTTTAGGATCATCGTTCGTACAAATTTATTAAGAATATCCATATATATTTATTTAAACTCGACTTCTATATTACTTACATACCATGACGCGATATCCCTTTTGATTAGATAAAGAGGATGTATTTCCTCATTTTCCTATGCACCCAAACATCCTTTTCCTCTTACGCACGCCATTCATTCTAGACACGAAATTTTTTTTAAGTCTTACGATTTCATTCTCTCAATATGCCCAAACCATCTCAATGTTCCTTTCTTGATTCATTGCTTATTCTATCATATATTGTAATACCAAATATTCTTCGCTTATTCTGCTCACATCACTCTTCCTTGATAAACATGACTTAACTTTTTTACATCAAGGTGGGCATAAATACTCCACTGTTTACTATCAGTTTTGAAGAATTTGCAATTTGATTCACTGGCAAATGCTATTATAATTGCCTTGTTTCCTGTTGCAATATACATATTTCAATGTATATTTCTATCTTAAAGGGCCTTTTCAGTTTATCAACTTAGATAGCCTTCAGGTTATCAATCTATCTCAGAGCAGTACCCTAAGCACACCTCGGTTGAACAGGTCATTAGACGTAGTAAGCTGTCGGAGAACTTCGTCTTGTAGCTCCTGTTTGGTTTAAGACGTAGTTCTCAGTTTGAATTATATTACGAGTATTTTAGTCGTGGAAGTCCAGCAGAGGTATCATATACGGCACAACTCGATATCTATCGAGCGTTCAAAGCACATATATTGTATGTCCAAATTCGATCATTTTTAATGTTATATTCGTATTAAGGAATTATTCAAAATACTCGTATGTTTGTTTACTTAGTAAAGAAATATCGTGTACCCAGAATATAATTTCAATGTTAAATGACATCATCACAATTTAAATACAAATTACACCTAGATTTTCTCGATTTTCTGTTTAAAGTCAATGGAGTTACATATATTTCCCGATTTTTTTGAAAAGTAGTTTTTTTTAATAATGTTTTGTAAAACGCTGAAAAAAATATCATGTTTTGAAAATATATAATTGCTGATATTTACTAAATAATACTCGCATATGATAGAGTCTGAATAGGAGTTGATAAAAAAAACTTTTAAAAACCGAACCAAAAATTTTATTTTTATTTTTTTTTTCAAAATTAAAAAAAATATTTCTACTTTTTTGTATAAGTTTGGTCATGGGATAAGAATGAAATTATGAACTTTAAAATATATTATAAACACATGCATATAATTGAAAGGTTAAAACTTGAAATCTTCTTCAAGCAATTAATACTCACTGAAAAATATTGTTGGTGTGCTACATAACACATCTATCAATAAATCCCGGGACTAACTACTAAAACAACATTTGTTGGTCAGACCCTGTCAGAAAAAAACTGTCAAAATAAAACACATGTTTATTTCATATTTTACCGGACGTTTTCACAATATAAAATTTAAATAATACCAAGAGAGAGAAAACTAAAAAAATTACTTTAAAAACACCATTACAAAACTAACAACGTACAAGTCGACTTGAACACATCGATCAATAAGTCCCGGGACTAACTACTAAAACAACGTTTGTTTGCCAAAATTCTTCTTTATTCATCAACATAGTCTCCTTCAAGAGCGATACATTCATTCCAACGCTTTCCTTACTTTTCTATGCCAGCCGTGTAGAACGATTTATCTTTGGTTTCAAAATAGGGCTTAGTTTCGGCAACCACTTCTTCATTGGAGCCAAATCTCTTTATCTGGAGCATCTTTTGGATGCCTGCGAACAGCCAATAGTCGCTGGGGACCAAATCTGGAAAATACGGTGGGTACGGAAGCAATTCGAAGTTCAACTCATGCAATTTGGCCATCGTTACCATCGACTTGTGACACGGTGCATTGTCCTGATAAAAGAGAACTTTTTTCTTCTTCATATGGGGCCATTTTTGCAATTTCTGCCTTCAGACGCTCCAATAACGCTATGTAATATTTGCTATTGATGGTTTTTCCCTTTTCAAGGTGATCGATGAATATTATACCATGCGCATCCCAAAATACGGAGGCCATAACCTTCCCGGCCGACTGTTGAGTTTTTGGTCGTTTCGGACGACTTTCACCGGCTGCTCTCCACTCAGCTGACTGCCGAATTGATTCCAGAGTATAGTGGTGGATCCAAGTTTCATCCATTGTCACATACCGACGCAAAAACTCCTGTTTATTTCGCGTAAACAGTGCCAAACAGCGCTCTGAATCATCGATGCGTTGTTGTTTCTGTTCCATTGTGAGTAAACGCGGCACCCATTTCGAAAAAAGCTTTTTCATGACCAAATGTTCATGCAAAATAGTGTAAACACTACCAAATGATATCTTCAGGATGTCAGCTATTTCACGCAACTTTACTTTGCGATTTTTCATCACGATTTTGAGGGTTTTTTTTATGTTTTCTGGTGTAACAGCCTCATTTGGATGACCAGAGCGTTCAGCATCATTTAGGTTCAGCATCATCACACGAAATTCGGTTTTTTCCATTGTTTTGAAAATAGCAAAAGTAGCGTCACTTAAACCACTGTAACTCAATGACACAATGTCGGAATGTCATGATAGTTTGACACGTAACTTCTAAAGGTTGGTACTAACTGAGAATGGTATGGATTTGTTATTAGAGTCGCCACCTGTTAGTTAGTCCCGGGACTTATTGATCGATGTGTTAGGTACAAACTGTAAACTAAAATAAATCTTAAGCGTAAGGTGGAAAGTGTGTTGGATTGACATGGAATAACTCAGAAATCTTGTCCAAATTGGCAATAAAAGTAAGGAATACGAAAGAAACATCCAAAACATTATGAATGTGCTCGCGTGGCATGGACAACTAGCGCTATCAATTAAGCCTTTAACTAATCCGGACTTGGAGTATGTGCTGTGAAATGTGTCGGCGAATTGTGACAATTAATCGCCCGATCATGATTTCTATTAATACACATTGCGTAACTAATTAGCACTTCAAAACAGGGCTCGTCATTATGAAGGCATTCCGACTTCTTAACGAGGGCCCCCCATCTCTTCGTGCCATGAGAAAAATATTTAACCCGCTGACTGCCAGACATCAATTTTAACTTGAATTAACAAGACTAAGGTTATAATAATGAAATATTGTATCTCGCCGATCATGAGTTTCTGAAATGCGGACATGCCTGGAGGTAAGGAGGTAAGGTAAATTAAGTCAATCCATTTCTCTATAGGAAGAGTTACGGATTATCTTAGAATATCAATAATGGAAGA
Source organism: Odontocerum albicorne (assembly GCA_949825065.1). Taxonomy (NCBI): domain Eukaryota; kingdom Metazoa; phylum Arthropoda; class Insecta; order Trichoptera; family Odontoceridae; genus Odontocerum; species Odontocerum albicorne. The sequence goes on from OX463850.1 coordinate 21,455,866, forward strand.
TGATTAATTGGTAAAGCGGACACTGAAACGTCGCCCATTGACAACACGAAGGCCATAAAGAAGACCACAAGAGATATGATAAGACGACAATAAATTACGTGCATGACCAAATCAGATGTAAAAAACATGCCTAAAAGAAGGCATTATCTAAGTAAGTGGGGGATTACGTCCTACAGGAAACTAACAGACTGATTTAATACTCGAATGAATCACGCACCTGAACGTTTTGTTATATATGATACTGTGCATGTTATTGCATTTCAACAAGCTCGATTTTTAGAGACTGAATCTAAGGTTCGGGTGAGAAAACATCTAAAGCTTTTAGACAACAGGCATATTTATAGGGATAACAACACTGTGTAAGGCCAATAAGCCACATAAAACAAATTTAGTTACTTTAAGATCTTGGGAAAAAAACTGCCTTATATAAATGAGGCAGCAAATTGAACCACAAGACCGCTTAACATGTACGCTACCCACGACGACTACACACTTGAAAATCATCACCTCAATTCCAAATTTTGATATACGTTAATTTTCATGATAATAGCGCAACAATTCTAAATTCTGACAGCAATATTTCTGCACCTTGTTATACGTCTGTTTTTTCCTTTTTACTAGTTTTTCCAATTAAACAATTCGTGATGCCAAGTAAAATCCTTAAATATCTTATTGCAATAGATTCTTGATGTGTGTTTTCTGCATTATTCCTGGGATGAAGACTGCTAGTTATCCCTTCATCTTTTTGGGGGTTTGGGGTTTAGGATAGTCATAAGAACCTGTACGGAGAATCCAGATCTTATCATTTCTTTGAATACGATCCTGCCAATAACGTATGCTCTGCCTTCTCCATCTTAAGATGTCTCCGGTTTTCCATATTCTTCTTATTTTTGTATTTCTTATTCTGTCTTGAGTTTTTTTCACCGGTTATTCATTGCAAAACCTTCACTTCCGATGATCTAAGGAGTACCTTCGTTCGTGTGTTGACAGCTCTGGTTCCAATAACATATGCCATTACATGTCTAATATATGTTTTATAGGTCCTCACTTGACTTGCTGTAGCCACGTTGTTATTTTTCCATACACTATATTTAAAGCATCGAGATATTAATGTTTTTATTTATTTGAACACTGAGTGTTAAAAGCGTAAGGCAAATAAATAGTAATTTGGCATTTTATACATTTTGTGCTGCACTTCAAGTGACCCTAGACCAGCTGTGGTAATATAATTAAATGAATGAAAAATGAAATGTCTTTTCAAATTAATATTTTTCATTTTTTGTCTTATTTTTAAGCGATACAATTTAATATGTTATCCCGAAGGTAGTTTGGTATTTCTCGTATAAATGTCGTTAGGCAAAAGTTTCGTTGCTACCTTCATTCCAATCTTGCTGAATGTATATTATTATAAAAGGCAATATATTTGCACATGTTTTCGACCATTGTTTATCCAAATTGCTTGCGGTTTTATGCGTTATTTTCAAAATTGAACAAAGTAATAAGTTTTTTCGGTATATGATGCTTTTTTCTATCTCAAAAGACAAAAAGAAACGTGAACAAAAAAGTAATATATGTTACAGTGTCCATCGACGATGTACTAAGCGATCGAGGGTGTCAAATGTGGTTTAAAAACTCCATAATGGTTATACGACATTCTAAGATGGTGTCCCCTCTGGAAGACTGATTTACCACTGTAGACGACCAAGTAAAGGCTTTGATCGAGGATAACCAGCGATCTACGATCTGAGAGAATGTTGAAATACTGAAAATATCGAAAAGTTCCTTCCACGAGTATTGGGTGATATTTTGCATTTGAATTTTACCTAAAAATTCGAAATTACTTACCGAATTACCCAATATAATTAAAAAGTGCGTGCGTGAATAAAATCACTTTTGTGCTATGTTTTTTTTGCACCCTTCGATTTCTGTAACTCTGTCGTTTTTTTTTTTCAGAAAAGAATTACAATATATTTTATCAGATTGAAAATGTTAGAATGTTTATAGAGTATTGCGTAAAAAGCGCTTTTCTAGAATTTCAAAGAAATCTTTTCATTAAAGTCTCGAAGCTTTTTCTTGTGTTAGTTATGCTTTCGATTGATTGAAAATGGACTTAAAAATTATCAGTGTCACATCTGAATTGGCAGCGAATGTTAATTGATTTTGAAGAAAACCTGCTTACCATTCTATTTATGTCTAAAAAGTCTTTGTGACCGCTGATGTAAACGGGCGGAAAAGCCACTTTACTGCGAAGACATATTTACTTTTTAAGGACCAAAGGAAAAATAAGAAGTATTGTGGATGATAACATTGTGGAATATTTTATTGTAAAGAACCATTTCAGAGTTATTACGGACATTTCAGACTTCTGTGGCCTTGTTCGTAAGACGCCAGTCTGATTCCGGTAGTTGCGGGTTTAATTCTCATTAAAACCCAGTTTTTTTTAAATGTATCCAAGTTTGGTTATCATTTAATATTTCTTTAACAACGTGGTTAGTTGGAAGAGATTGCTACATGGTAACAACCCTGCAAGGTTGTGTTGTTTATAACAAAAGTGCAATACAATAAATGAAACAATATATTTGTTTTTCCATTAATGATCACAGATTGACTATCATCTAAAAACAATATTTTTCTTTATGAACAATACTATTTCTCTATTCGTAATAGTTCTTATCCCTATAGAGCAGTGGTTCTTAACCGGTGCTCCGTCAAATATGAAACATTTGATCGAAGTTTGGCGAATTGCTGTTGAATGCGAATTCCTCTTGGCAACGCAGCCGAGGCGCGGTGCGATCTCCTACATTCCTATTTTTTTTTGTAATCTGTAATTTTTATTTATAAACAAAAGTAATGTTCATGTTTTATTGTTAGTTTTATGACTTTGATGTTTTTGGTGCTCCGCAAATTTTTCTTATAATCAAAAATGCTCTGTGACTTCGAAAAGGTTAAAAACCACTGCTATAGAGAGAGTCTTGTACAACATGTTTTATAATGCATAGGCGGAAATCAAATAATTATCAGCATTTACAGCCTATTTGATACCGAAACAAAGTATTTGAAAACCATTAAGGTTATTTGTATTTTTTTTTTCAAAAATAGAGTTTTTTTAATAGTACGAGTATATGTTAGAATTATAAACCATGTCATATATTCACTCGATAGGTGTGGGGTATGATTTTTAGTAAGTTTATGGATGGAAGACTCCTGTGTTTTATAGTGTACAAGTTGTTGCACTTCAGTATAAACACACTCAAACACTTGACCAATCAAACTCAAAGTTCCGATGGCAAAGAGAACAATGTTCCAAACTGATCGGCAGGTTAAATCTGCTGTATCCTTTAATTGGGCAGAGTTTTTTTTAAATATCGATATAAGAATTTATGGTTCGCAGCATATAAGCTACACAAAAAAATATTCATATGTAAAATATAATAGTAAAACCAGTCCTGAATTGAAGCAAAGAATCGAACCTGGAGTACCCGCTTGCTTAGCGTTAATGGTAACACCACGGCTGCCGACTATTTAATCAGTCCAACAACACTATAATTTGCTTTAAAGGGCGTTAAAATGCTTGCATGTGATTAAACACGGAATAATTTATTAAACATCTTTATAGGAAACATATGAACAGGCAAAACGGACAGATTATTCATTATTAAAAAATATGCTAAAAAATTTGTTAAAAATATGGTTTTTAGAATTTACAATAATGTATTTGGAATTTTATCATTACTTCTAAGATTGAAACAACAAGTAATTTTGGATCGACTGATTCGTTTCTTCCATCACATGAATACTATACCACATTCTTCAACACTCAAATATAGAGCGGCAACATTATTTTCTTGAATCACCGCCAAGCCTTTCAGGTTTGACTTAGAAAGAAGTTAGGTGTTAGACACTGCTGTTTTTTAACTTCACCCCGAAACTTATTTTTACAAGCGATATTTAAATTTAACGACGCTATCGAATAGCGATAAATTACGAAATACGATGTTTTTACGAGAGAATAAAATTTTCAACACCCGCTAATCAAAACAAATGGTTAAATTTGTCAGAGTCGCTTAAAGGATTCACTTTTATTTCTTTGTCATTTCTTCTTAGATTTCGATCTCGACTTCATTCGAGTCGATCCCTAAAATTGCGCTTTTTTATTTTAATTTCATTGAATACCATACGATCTGGCGCGGCTCAATTGCCAAGTATAGTGGGTTTCACGATAGTTTGCACTGCTAGTCTAGGATGACCATATTTTAATTAATTTTGTAATATATTATTATATATTTTTAAATATTGTCTATCTGATATTTTCTATTCCAATAAAATACTTACTTACCATAATAATAATAATTTAATATCAGATTGAGGTATGTACTTAATGACAATAATGAAATCAATGGTCAATGTAAAATTAAATTATTTATTCAATATGCAAAGAAAACACAATTAACACTAATAAATACTAAGACCAATTAACCGTCGCTATCGTCGCTTGAATTGATATGTATTAAAAATTTATTGAGATCAGTAATACTGTCCACAGCTATTTCATTTTCCCAGTATTTGAATTCCGTTTCCTGTACATGCCGGCAAACATTACTCTACTCGTCGCTCGAAATCAAAGAAACCTTCTCTTTGACCAACCTTTAGACAGAATTCAACGTCATATCAGTGTTCTAGAGCCCACATATCCCTTGATAGAAGCCCAAACTTTTTCTATTGGATTGAGATCTGGATGGTAGGGTGGAAGCCGTAAAACATCGTGTCCATTATTCTTAAATAACCTATCGATGGCATATTCTTTGAATATACTTTTGTGTCTTAAGATTAACCGATATAATTCTGGCTTAAGCATTTCACTTGAAAAAGGGATACTCCTCTGAATCAGCCATTGAATCATATCGGCCTTCTTGGAATTTGATGTTGGTGCAGGATTCATTACTTTATTATGGTATGAAGCGTTATCAATTACCACCACAGATCTCGGTTCTAAGTTGGGAATAAGTTTTTCCGTAAGCCATTTCTGATAGTTGTTGTAGTTCATGTCATCATGGTAGTCTCCAGTTTTTTGGTGAGATTTGTATATGAGTAGACCATTAGGTATGAAACTTTTTTCACTTCCAGCATGTACAATAATGAAACGGGATCCCTTTGAAATGGGCTTTCGAAGTCCCTCTTCAGATTCATCGCTCCATGCTCTCGATGACACGTGGCTAGTATGAACATATGTTTCATCCGTGTACATGATTCTTCTACCTGCTTTTCGGTATTGTTTGACTGCCCTTAAATATGATATTCTTTTAAAAACTATGTCTGGTTTTTCCCTCAAAATATTTAAATTGTCTCGCGTTGTATGCCAGCGAAATCCAATTTTTTTTATTATTCTTCTCAGGGTTGACTCAGATCCATTAAAATTAATTGATTCTTGCAACACTGGAAATAATTTTGGGATTGTATGCAACATTTTTTCTTTAATGTGAAAATCATGTATACACCTCCTTATTACACATTCATCAAAACTGTTTACAGACACTTTATTTTGTCGATTTTTTGTTTTTTTTTTGGAGACCTAATGGAATCTTCTTTACCGTTTTTGTTAAAGAAAGATGTTATCGTTTTAATAGTTCTTGGCGATACCCCAGTTGCCATAGAAACTTCGTTAGTAAGAATCATTCTCTGAAAAAAAAGGAAAAAATATTATTAAAACTTCTTGATAAAAAATGTTTGTACACAAAAACATAAACTATTTCATATAGCCGAAACTGATTATTATACGAGTATATCTTATATGGCATAAATGAACATGATCACAAGCTAAACTGGTATTGTATACTGGCAATTTAATTCAATATCTTTTAAAAATAAATTGAACTAAACTTTTTTTTTATTCTATTAGGTATTTATAAATATTGTAAAATTTTTAACTACTCCTAAGGTAAGTCAATGAAGAATAAATAAAAATCATGAATATTTACCTCCTCACTAGTGTCCCGTAATTTCTTGATGTAATTATAAACATTCAAAACCACTTCTTTAGTTTGTCCGCACAATGCTCTTCCTTTTCCTAACTTCGTAACTTCAGACATTATGGTCACCGTATTTTTCATCAAATAAACACTGCGCGCGCACGCTTTAAACGTCAAACGGAACCGATCCACCAATCACGGCTTAGATGTTTGCTAATACACTGATACATTTTGTATATTACGCATTAAACTTATCAATGTGTTAAAAAGGGCAAGGTATCCTGACACGCACTATATCAAGAATGATGTTAAAAAGGTTTTGGGTAAAAATCAGACTGGCACTCTCCAGACTGACTTCTTCCGTGCCCTAGTTGTTAAGATTCCTGTCTTCTTCCGACTCAGGGCTGCGGATTCAATTTTGGTTGGAACACATTTTATTTTCAAATATGGGTTCAGTGAATTTTTCGAACCATGGCGTCTTGAATATCTGTCTGGTTGGTTGAAAGAGATTGCCACGTGTCAATAAAACCGCCAGGTTATGTTGTATACAACGAAATAGTAAAATAATAGAAAAAAACATCTTTTAAATAAATTTCGGTGCCAAAAGAAATTGAACCTGCACCCTCGTAAAGATAGAACTCTTACCAACTAGGCCACAATAGTTGTCATTTCATGAAAATTCAACGTGAATGAAATTATTCTATTACATTTAAATTTGAATAATTTTGCGTTGGTTTACCTATAAGGTTTCTATTGTAAATTGTGAAAACCTCTTTTTATTTTCATAATAAAACTGAAAATAATAAAGGAACGATAACATTTACGAACTTAAACAAAGCTAGATTGAAACAATATATTTTTCAATTTCATACGTTTTTAATTTCGCTTCTCATACACATATGATGCCTAATTATGGTAAAGAAGCTTTGCGAATATGTCCATATAAAAGACATTATTTGTTTTGCGAATTCACAAGTCACTAAAAGTAGTAATGCGCAACTTAAAACTATCGTTTGTAATTTGAAATTGAATTTAAAAAACGATTGTATCCCTTACGTTTTACTTAAATACTAGGTTAGTCAAAAAGTTTAAAAAAAACGACATCTATGGAGCAGTAGAAAACCAAAATTTCTTTGGAGTTTAAGCGTGGCCGTACAAGCGTTGAAGACGATCCACGCTCAGGACGTCCAAAAAGTGCATCAACACCAGAAATCATAGCGAAAATACAGGATATGGTTTTGGAAGATCATCGATCGACTGTGGATGTGATAGCTGACACCATAGGCATCTCACATGGAACAACATGGCATATTTTGGCTGAAGTTTTGGGTTTCAAAAAACTGTGTGCACAATGGGTGCCGCATTTGCTAACAATGCAACAAAAACACGTTCGAATGCGACTTTCTGAGCAACATTTGGAGCAATTTCGAAAGGATAAAAAGGATTTTCTGCGTCGATTCATCACTATGGATGAGACTTGGGTCTACCACCATGATCCTGAATCAAAACAAGAGGCTAAGGAGTTGTGTGAACCAGGCACTTTGGCTCCGAAGCGAGTTCGTGTCCAGAAATCGGCCAAGAAGGTGTTAGCGTCAGTTTTTTGGGATGCAAAAGGAATTTTATTGATAGATTATCTCCAAACTGGTAAGACAATCAACTCTGATTATTATTGTGACCTTTTGGACCAGTTGGATGAAAAAATTTGTGAAAAAAGACCCGGTTTGCAGAAGAAAAAAAACATTTTTCATCAAGACAATGCACCTGCTCACACAGCTCAAAAAACCATCGCGAACATCAGTGAATTGGGGTACGAATTGTTGCAGCATCCACCCTATTCGCCAGATTTAGCTCCCTCTGACTTCTGGCTGTTCTCACACCTCAAAAAATTCCTTCGTGGAAAGCATTTTTCATCAAACGAAGAGGTTATAGCCGTCGTAGAGGAGTATTTTGCAGGCCTTCCAGAAAGTCACTTCCGTGATGGGACAACAAAGTTGGAAGATCGTTGGACCAAGTGTATTGATCTTATGGGAGACTACTAGGTTAGTCAAAAAGTTTTGAAAGCGGAAATGAAAATACAATTTTTTTGGGGGGAAATCACTTTTATTGCTCAGTATAGTCTCCCATAAGATCAATACACTTGGTCCAACGATCTTCCAACTTTGTTGTCCCATCACGGAAGTGACTTTCTGGAAGGCCTGCAAAATACTCCTCTACGACGGCTATAACCTCTTCGTTTGATGAAAAATGCTTTCCACGAAGGAATATTTTGAGGTGTGAGAACAGCCAGAAGTCAGAGGGAGCTAAATCTGGCGAATAGGGTGGACGCTACAACAATTCGTACCCCAATTCACTGATTTTCACGATGGTTTTTTGAGCTGTGTGAGCAGGTGCATTGTCTTGATGAAAAATGTTTTTTTCTTCTGCAAACCGGGTCTTTTATCACAAATTTTTTCATCCAACTGGTCCAAAAGGTCACAATAATAATCAGAGTTGATTGTCTTACCAGTTTGGAGATAATCTATCAATAAAATTCCTTTTGTATCCCAAAAAACTGACGCTAACACCTTCTTGGCCGATTTCTGGACACGAACTCGCTTCGGAGCCAAAGTGCCTGGTTCACACCACTCCTTAGCCTCTTGTTTTGATTCAGGATCATGGTGGTAGACCCAAGTCTCATCCATAGTGATGAATCGACGCAGAAAATCCTTTTTATCCTTTCGAAATTGCTCCAAATGTTGCTCAGAAAGTCGCATTCGAACGTGTTTTGGTTGCATTGTTAGCAAATGCGGCACCCATTGTGCACACAGTTTTTTGAAACCCAAAACTTCAGCCAAAATATCCCATGTTGTTCCATGTGAGATGCCTATGGTGTCAGCTATCACATCCACAGTCGATCGATGATCTTCCAAAACCATATCCTGTATTTTCGCTATGATTTCTGGTGTTGATGCACTTTTTGGACGTCCTGAGCGTGGATCGTCTTCAACGTTTGTACGGCCACGCTTAAACTCCAAAACCCATCGGTGAACGGTTGGAAATGAAGGAGAAGACTCCTTTAATACTTTCACCATCTTTGCATGGATCTCAGTAGCCGATAAACCTTCCAAAACAAAGAATTTAATCACTGCACGATATTCGGATTTTTCCATTGTTAAAAAATACACTGACACGTCAACTTCAAATGGCTTGTAAACAAAGAATGAATTGACAGATCGAAATGAAATTTTGAGTACGTTCTTATGAAAGATGAAATATTAAAATGGCGTAGAAATTTTGGTTTTTCTACTGCTCCATAGATGTCGCTTTCAAAACTTTTTGACTAACCTATTATACTGGGCAATAAAAGTGATTTTCCCCCAAAAAAAATGTATTTTCATTTCCGCTTTCAAAACTTTTTGACTAACCTAGTATGTATCCGATTCATAGATACTTTTATCAATAATATGGTATGTCAACTGCAACTGCTTATTATAAAAGTGTAATATTATCAAATTATCTTAATCTTAATGTTGGTTATCACAAATACAAATACGACATTGGGATGTTTTAATGAAGCTGTCGATCAAGATTTGGAAGTGTTGGCAATATTGTTGCTTGGCAATATTGATGACTAAATCAGATCGACTCTGGTCGACCGACTCGGGACGGATGTTTTGCCTACGGAATCTCATATTCAATTGTAACAGTTGATACACCCCGTTCGTGGATACTGTAAAAGATCATCAAACATATAATGTATTACATAATATGTATGACTGAAATAGGTTCGTAGCTTGTGACCTAGAACAGAGACGAGTTCAAGTAATTAAGCAAGGTTTAGGTCTTGAAATTCACAAACAAATAATTACTAAGAATATTTCTGAAATTATTGATAACATCTAATGGAAGTAATCAACCAAAGGATTTCTACTATTTTTTTAAATATCCAATTAATTTATTTTATTTTATATTGTTTTCAACTTTTTTCTAAATACCCAAATGTAATTTTTTTATTTTCTATATTGTTTCAACTTTTCCTTTCCAAGATCGAAAATATTCATATTACATAAAACATTCTTCAAAAGTTATAAAATCTTTCAGCAATTGACTTGACTTGATAAAAATTTATATTTATTTTATACGAGTATATTCAATAAAAACTTTAAAAATAAACTTCTATCCCGGGCATTTTGACGGATATCACAGAAAGGGATATTATATATTGGGAATAATACATATTATTTTTCTTGTCGAGCTGTATTCTTTGAAGGTATGGAAATATCAGGTGTATAAAATGATATCACATTTATTTTTCACTTCACGCTTTCAAATATGTGATAAAAAAATAAACGACACATTACAAATCTAAGTATCAGGATTAGTTAAATAATTATCCACAAAAATGTGACTTCTATTTTTAGTTATTTTTAATTATTTTTCTCCATTTCGTTCGAACTTCAAAACGTTCCTGATAGATCTCTGTAATTATGTATCATGTACTCGTATTATACTCGTGTGTGTACTCGTACTTCACTCGACTTGTGGACACAATTGCTAAACCCCATATCTAATAACATTCTTCAACATTTCTTAATTGTTTGCAATACTCAACACATCACTAAAACCTCCAAATTGAAAAGTCATTAAAACAAATTATATCGATATCATTTTTTTTTTCTTCTGTCAAATTCACTTCCCTCTTTTAAGTTTTATAAAAGGATAATATCATGTCCTGTTTTAATATTTCGATTAAACTTTCATCTTGGGTTCGTTCTTTTGGTAGGGTGAAAATCTTCTATTTTTGCTAACATTTTCGGTATCGTCGTCATAATGTATCGATTCCCATCCTTCGGGGGTGGAGGCTCAAAATTGCCGAATAAGCTCGGATTTTTAAAATGGGAAAGTTTAACCTTATTGTTATACAGTTTCTTATTCTCCCTTTCTAAAGATGATACCCTTCCTTAACCCTTTGGAGCTCGGATGGATAGTGTATATTGATGTTTGCTGGTTGAGAGATTCATATTTTATTATTGAATATGATATGATCAAATACACACATACCGTAATCGTGTCATGTCTCTTTCTATCCACGCACACAGAACTCTCCTCGTCCACATCCATATATCTTACCATATATGCACTTCGGTTTCTCACTTATCTCTCCCTCTTTCCTTTCGGTTTATCTCTTCTTAGTCCTGAATTAATTTCAGATATGTTAAGTATATTTATATTGTTTGTCTTTCTCACAGAATATGACCAAACCATGTCAACATTTCTTTCTAAATTCTACTTATAACACCTGTCCCGAACAAATATTGATCCTTTATCCGATCAATCCTTTTTCTATGAAATATAGTGATTCATTTACTCGTATGGTATAATCTTCAATTTATTCGAATTGGCGATGCTGACATAACAAAGAGCGTTTGCTGGAATCAAACATTAATCGCGTTTTCGGGCTAAGAACCACTGGAGGAGGTATGGAACTCGTAGTTCGCTATTGTCACTACCTGACTGGAACATTTTTTTTTTTTGGTATCATCGGGAATCGAACTCGAAACTCTCAGGTGTTGACTAGGCCAAGGAGGCCACCTTTTTATGGCTATTCACCCAAATTCGGGTGTTCGCAGTCAGTAAGCAATGTTGAATTGAATACGTTCTTAAAGATGCTGAATATGTTCTAGTAACAGAAGCGTAGTAAACTTTCGCTATAATTAAAGCTTAGACGCAAAATATTGTAATACCAGATATAAGCATTTTTATCACATTTTTTTTGTTCCTATTATCTCTTTTTAACAGTGCCCAGGATTAATTTTTTTGCTGGAATTTATGCCCGAATAAATATATGATAAAACCTTAAAATATTATTCGCAAAGTTTATTTCAACTTTATGTTTATCAATGTTTAATCTTTAAAAATCTGAACTTGAAAATTTAAATCGGTTTCCGGAACGGGGTACAAAGTGACCCCAATAAAATCATATAAAATAAACTGGAACTGGAAACTATAAAATGTATATAGCAGCAGGATTAATATTCGGATTGTGTGACATATGCCGTAAATAAAGATATTTGATTTTTGACCCAATATTAACATATTACACTTTAAATGTGTAAAATGAATTCTTGTAGATTTATTGCGATGTTGCCAACTTCTCCCAACCAATCAAGTTCTTAATTTGACTGAATAGGAAAAAATCACAAGTTTTCGTAATATGTGTATGGGGAAGTTCTTTATCTGATGACCGCAGCCACCAGTTTCCTATCCTTACACTCAAATTGTTTTATTTTTGTTATATTTGATTCTGTCAATAGAGGGTACAAATCCCGAGTTCGAGTGCCCTCGAGGAGGAGAGTCGTCATAAATTGTTTTTTTGTTGTTATTAGTCGGCAGTTTTTTTATATTATTATTATTAAAGATTAAGCAACAATTATTTTTTTATTGTAAATTTTGTCTACGGATTTAAGATAGCAACGTGAATAATAAAATAAAGTAAAAAACATTATTTTTAGTTTTTGTACTAATAATAGAAAACAAATTTGGATTAGATACCTACGTTTTTATGGTACTTTATTTCTTTTATGTTTTCAAGACCTGTTCTCTATTTTAACTAGATCAATTTGTACTTGAATAATACATGAATGCGTGCGTGTACGTGTACGTGTACGCATCCACGTAATCCTGTTCTTTAATCTGATTACATAATATTATATATTACACGTATATTTTCAAGGTATGTTGCTTATTATAATGACGGCGTTAAGTGCGATTTAGTCCATGTTCACTTACAAATGTCACAGTTTGTAAACACACTCTTAGATACAAGAATGATATTCGACTGTTGTTTAGTTGCGAGACATCTCTGCTATATTTCAACTAAACAACAACATACGGCTTATAATTAAATATCCATCAACACGAAACATTTCGCCGTAAACAGAAATACCAAATCATTTTCTAAAGACACGTGTAAGCCTCACTACATAAGCGTTTCAATTCAATCTGATGCTTCACATCCCCAACTTTATCCTTCCACCTAAGAGAAGGTGGCAAACATGTGCGAGCTTTCTTGCATTTTTCCTTACTCTGTTATCCAAAAGAGTCATGATATTGAACTTCGTTTTTCCATCTGAATGTCCAGTGAGGATCCTCTTTAAGATTTTTATCTAATAAAAATAATAAAAGGGCAATTTAGAGAACAGACTCTTGCCCAAAGCGCTTTAACCCCGAATTCAATTCCACTTTTGTTGAAATATTAAAAATATTACAAAATAATAAATATAAGTCGAGTGTTAGGATAGGAAGAAGGTGCCACTAACTGGCACTTTATATAAAATGCCTATTGAAATGCCTATTGGCCTTTGTTGTATACAGTACAACCTGACGGTTTTATTTATATTTGGCAATCTCTTCCAACGAACCAGAAAAGTTTAAACAAACCTTAAGTGAAAATTTGACTGGAACCCTTTTTAAAAAATCGAAGTACCATTGAGATTTGAACCCGCCACCCTTGGGTTGGAAGACGAGGTCGTCGTTGTATACACGTAGAGGAGTTATATTTTAATCATTGTTATTCAATAAATATTTTTTTGATATATCTTCTCAAAAAACATTGTCATCATCCGATAATGCCTTTACAGGTTTTCTTTTAAAATTCTTAAAGTTATTTCAATGTTTCTATTTGATTATTTAAAAATCTATGTGTATACATATTTTATTTATAAAAAAATCAAGATAAATTACATCAGTCAGTGTAAATCAGACTTGACGTAGATATAAAAGTGGGAAATTGATGTTTATTCCTTTGCGTTATACCCGTAGAGATAAAATTACAAATCAATAAAATAAGGAATCCTAAAAATGGAGCATAATTTGAAAGGAATCCCAAGTTATGCATTTTTTATTAAAAATAACTTTATAATACGGTTAAGATATTTGTCATGTTTGGAAATTGTTTGATTGGTTTTTTATAACATTATCAATTGTGTATTATAATTGTGAGTAATTTACGACCTAAAACAGCATTTATTAATAAAAAAAATACCGTTTAACAATTTCTTCACACCAATGTGGAAAATGTTAAAAAGTCGGTATCACAGACTGAGACACGAATAGAGAACTAGGGTATAATGTAATAAATGCGAAATATGTTTAATTTTTATCCATAATGCTTAAGAAATTGATGCGAAAGTATTACAATATCAGCAATAATGGAAAAATTAGTAATGCTAATAATTTTATCTCCCAAGTTTTGATTAAATTGGAGAAAACGAGCGGATGTCGAGTTTGGATGGATGGAAACCAGGAAACGAGCCTTGGCGAGTGAAAATGTTTTTTCATAATGGTTCATGTCGCGATTTTGCAGATTTTTTATAATTATTCGGAAATCCCAAGATATTTTTTTTTTCATACTAATAAATATAATTATCTTTCCTTAGCTGAATTAAATAAAAATCCGTCTTGTACTAAGGTAAGTTTTATACTTCAAATCTTTAAATGAATCGAAATGGACTAGATTATTGCCACGTGAAAATTTTTTTTATTCTTACAAAATGTTTTTTGTAGTTTTTATAGAATTACAAATTTTATAGACAATAATTTTAATTATCACCATTCGAAATATCTTTCTACGACCTCTTTTCTTGTTTGATTTACGATAATACACAAACAAATCCCAGTATATTTAAAGAGTTTGGTGCTAGACATGTGCGAGTGTTGTTACCTGCCCACGTGCGGTTTTATTTCCGACACTGCGACGGCGGATTATAAATTGCTTACCTAATCCAGGGTTTCTTAACTCCAAGGTTTGACAAGTTGGTTTCTCGGCCACGCACTTCAATATATCCACATCATCAATTTTGATATGTTGAGGGATACCATCCGAATGAATAACTTCTGGTAGTTACACCATGATATAATATTTCATGATCTTTTCATAACTCTTATATATCTCCCTGTCCTATGCAGTTTTACTCCAAAGTATAATATTTTAGATATATGGCTTTATACGAGTATCTATCTGTAAAAAAGGATCAAGTTGTTTGAAAACAAAGACTAATAATAAATTTCTTGATAAATAAAAATATTAAATATTAACGTTATTGAAAAACAAACCTTATGTACACTTTATTCTGACAATAATAATAAAATCAAATATCCTTGAATAATACTGGAAACTTTGATTATTCATAATCGTTTAAAATATTCTCCGAGTCAGGCAAGGCTCACTCGGAGTGGCATTTTCAATATCGATTAAGAATACTTTGCAACCTGAGTGATTTATTATATCGAAGAAAGTTTAAAATAAAAAATTCTATCCAGAATATTTGTTTAATTAGTGTAATAAAACAATAAAGTAAGTGTCATATTCAAGACAAGTTAAGTTTTTCAAAATTCATAAAAAATATAATAAAATACTATAAGAATGTTTCTTTCAATGTTTCTGTTCAATTATTATTTACAAGACTAATATTGTCAAGTATTGGGAGATTTGTCAAGCATCCATTTACTCGTATGTTTATGATAAAATACTTTTGAAAAACTTAAATTGTATGTCTAAAAAAAGGACGTGTTCATTGTCAACTTCTGACCATCGATTTGTCACAATATTATTATTCATGTTCTATATGACACTCCGCCACGCCAGGGGGATTTAAACGGGTACTAAACACAAGACGGAATGAGTTTCCTGCATTATTATTTTTAATATTAGGTAATACAACCTTATATGTGTTTACCCTTTTACATCTTGTATTTCAAATTGTATTATATATTATTAGTCCTCCAATACAGATATAAAATACCAGGAAACGTATAAAAAATATTGATTTATGTTTTCCTGTTTGCGTAAGGAATAAATAGTACGTACGTTTGAGATTTGATGTGCTTTATTAAGACAAACGAACTTTCAGTTTCATATGAACATTGTTTTTAGAATGTTTCATTTAATTATCTTGGTTTTATTTTACAATATAAAATGTATTATGGGATGTAAGATTCGTATTAAAAAATGATGCGCAACTTTTATTGGAGATTAGCATTTTTAGTCGATGTTTTTACTCTACATCCATTTAAAATTGTCGAGGAAGGCGATTATACAATGCTTAATGCGGAATCAGCAAATTTACTCGGAACCAAGTCTAATTATATGAAAGTGACAAGTGCTTGTTATAATATTCACAGTATCAACATTTAGCTTCGTTATATTGTATTTTTTTTCTCCTTTTTTTGTAAACTTATCTTTTTACTGTAAGTAGGTAATAACATGGCTTTTCTTTCCACCTTATACGTGTATGTATTTCGTAAATCTTCATTTAATTATCATGATCTCAATCTTATTTTTATGTGTTTCGTTTATAAAACCATATTTGAGATATATAACTGTCCTTAGAATAGTGAGCTCATAAAATATACTTCTTTTTTTTTTTTCCTTCTTTGCATTGTCTCATTGAAATAACTAAAGATATAACAACATTCCATCCCCAATGTTTCTCAAATTAATACCAATGATAAAACCCGTGAATAACCTCCGAAGGTGAGACTCTTGCCTGTGTTGCCATTTTTGCATAACGATTTCTATCCGGTTTTGACACCGATCCTAATCTGAATTAACTAACCCTTTATTTGTTTTTGGCAAATTATTTGATATAAAACCTGTTCCTATGTGAAAATAAATCATTTAAAAAAATTCACAACGAATCTCTAGGTATACAAACATTTTGAGTAATTAATTACAAGTATTTAATTATATTATATAATCTCTTTAATCCTTATTTTAATAATAAAAAAATATATTAGAGCAAATATTAATGAATCAAAATACATTTTTTTGTAATCAAATACTCAAAGTGTTTGTTTCTCAAAAGATACGATACCAAATAAATGGTTAAGGCATTGTTCTGTTTACATGAATTGGTATGTTTGTATCAATTCATGTAAACAACAGAGTGCCTTAACTATGCTGAATTAATATTAATATTATATGAAATAAATAAATAATAAAAACGAAAACAATCTTGAGATGATATTTGTAGAAAACAGTAAAAGTAATATATTTGTCCGTAAACAATTCATCCTTATGTTTTCCTTGACTAATGACCGCTAGACAGGATGTTACATTCCACGCAGTTTATATTTTTGACAACATAAATTTCATTTGTTGATTACAAAAACAATATTTAGGATATTATTTTGAGGATGGCATCAACCGTGGAAAAAATACAAAATGTAATACATGTTTGGTTCTGGTTAATCAATCATAAGTAAAACTTCGCAGTTTTTTTTTTAATTCCTTGTTTCTAAATGAGAATCAAATACTTTAGAGAAAACTTGGATTAGCAGAAAAAAACCAATACCAATATTTCATATTGCGAAATGTTTAAAATCTGTCACTTATGTTAAGCGACTTCTAAGCTCCAACACAAAAATTGATTTTGAAAAAAAATCCCTTAATGTAAAACGAACTCGGGACGCCTGATGGCAAATTCAGCATGCTAACTACTAGGACACGTCGAGAGGGCGTACGTGTACGCATTATTAAACAAATGTCCAAACGCTTAGTTCAAAGTCATCGCGCCATTGATTACTGTGGAGCTAAATGTCTTATTGCAGGGTGTGCCGGCCATTGTTTTCTTTCGTTTGTCAATCGAATGTAAACGATTCATCTACCTTCGTCCATTGATCGCCTCAATTTCCATACGAATCTTGTATTTTTAAAAACAATGATGTGACACCCTCGTTAACAATGGGTTATAAGATTTGCGTCAATTGAAAACGATCGTCATCTCTGAGGAGGATTTTCTGTTAATTTTTTCTTCCGGGTATCCATTGCATTTTATGCAATAGATTTACGTTTGTTTACGATTCGATGTTCAATTTCCGTTGGTACTCAATTTGTTTCTAAAACGTCCAGTCTGTGTTTTACTTCAGACATCTTAAACTCCTTTTTGGTGGTTCGGAAGAGATATTGATACATCGCAATAAACCTGCCAGGTGTACAAGAAACGCGGAATACAAATTAAAAAGTTATTCTCTGCCTTTTTATCGTATTTAACTTATATTTTATATTCTGCTTATCTTCAAATTGGTAGTTTCTTGAAAAATAAACGAGAATTTTATGTACAAATCAACCCATAATTGTTAATGTTACTCGAAAGCTCTTAATATTTTTAATTTATTGTATTCAAAATTAATAAAATGGGATTTTTTCTCTTTTTCGAGTAAAAAGGAACATTTTATTATAAATTTAAAAAATAAAATATATTTATGGCATATCCAGATCTTTCAATCTTTTCCCAACCCTATTTGAAAATGAAGCTCCGTTATGTCGAATCCGACTAAATATATATGATAAAAATATTCCCCTTTTCAGTGTTACACCATAGGAATAGAAGCAAATTTAAAATGAATACAATGGGGGTCGGCCGTAAGCCTTGAACTTTTAGGAACTGTGATAGAACCACCGTCCAATACAGTCAACTCACCGCTTGCAGTCATTCCATCAAAATATTTTCAGGTCTAGTCTTTTTTTCACACTTGGTGTTTTTTGCTTCTGCAGTAAAAAAAATTTAAACGTGTATCTAACCGGAAATATAATCGAAGGAATTCGATTCTGCGTAATAATCGGTGAGAGTAATTTGCTTTCGGCCCCAGTGGCGGCTCGTAATTTTTGGGGATCTGTCGGTTATGTTCGTATATAAGGCAGCAAAAAAAATAAGTGACGATATTTTTAGTCGTTCATACACACTCAGTTATCCTAATCTGGAGTTCATTTTCCGTACTTAGCCATTCGATTCTAAGATATTCAAATCTAAAAAGATACCGTATACTAAGATTACACATTTAGAATTATCTTAGACTTTGTTCTTGGTTGTAGCCTTGTCAACCTACTTGAACTATTTACTGGTTGTAGCCTTGTCAACCTACTTGAACTGTTTACGAAAATAATACTCAGGTATATTTAACCATGACTAGGATTCTTCTTGTTTAAACATTTGATAATAAATCATACTTAGCATTTATATTTTTCAATAATAATAGGTCTTGATTTCAGCAGGTGTGCATGAAAGTAGCAACTACGTGTTAATATCAAAAAATGTTATGAAATCTTAATATTATAAAAATCGTCTAAATAATGAAATACAAAAAAAAAAGTTATTGAATGCAGTGTAATGTGGATTTTATTTTATCATGTGACTATTTGTTCCAATCGACTAGAAAAAAAACGTTAAAATGCCTGCACGTGAATCACCATCTTGGAACACTTAAGTTTTGGCTGCCATGGGAATTAAACCCGAAAGTAACGAATGCAAGGACATAATTCTAACATAAAGGTCTAGTGATAAGACATGTTTCTAGTGATTAAACCACGGATATGTATTGTTCAAGTCTTTTAAAAATTGAATCGCGTTACATTTAAGTACTAATCTGGAAATATCCAGAGGAGACATTTTGTATTCGAGGATTTCGAGTCTTCGCCACTTTCTAGATAGATCCGCCTCTGAATTGGGGAACTTGCGGCGAGATACCTAGACCTCAGACCGACATTCCTTCAGAAGCGGCCAACAGTATGGGCAACCTGCTTGTCATTCTCTGCGAGTCTCGGTCTTGAATTCGGTTCAACTAATATATGTATAGGTATACTAATAGCCGAGCGCAATAGGAAATATGCGAACTTCAACCTCGTCAATGGACGTTGTCGAGATTAATGGAATATTTTGTATAATTTGATGATAGTATTTCTTTTGTTAATTTCAAGTGTCGGCAACTTATTTATGATAGTACTTAATCAAGTGGACCTGTTTAACTAGTTCAATATTGCTTTTCTAATGGGTAAAATTATTTTATTTACCATAAAAAGTTATTAATACGTACCATCACACTATTTCCCTGTTAGGTTAGGCATACAGGACAGAATGCCAATCTTTCTGATCACGACATACTTCCTTCGCCTCCTCCACATCTATACATATTTTCATACAGTTCCATCTGTTTTTCTTACTACTTACATATTTGTTTGTTTATTTTGTTTCAAAAATAATTAGTAACTAATTTTATTAACATACATCCACCATTTTCCGACCGAAAACTTATATTTACATTGTAATTTGTTTTTGTGAAACACTGTTTATTCCACTTTTTGTAACGGTATAACCCTACCGGTTTCAAGGATTTCGCGCAAATAAAGAAAGGTCTAAAAATTCCGGCCCAAACATTAAAAAAGGTGATAAAGTGAAAGTTTATTTTTCAATATAGTCACCCTGTAGTTCAATGCATTTCTTAGCATGATGAATGAATTTTTCAATTCCGCTGAAATAATATTATAATATTTCTGGAATGAGTGCTTCTGCTGGTCTGCCTTGATGAGGGTCAACTTCGATAGATTATCTGCCTAAGCGAAACTGTTTTACCCAATCTTTCACTGTTAAATATGGCGGAGAAGATTCACCGTAGGCAACGTTTACGTCATTTAATTTTAGCCGGGTTTTTCCTTTTGAAAGAAACACGATGACCGTTCCACATTAAATTTTTAACATTTCAGAATATAACGATAAAACACGTCTCATTTCGGCTCTAGTTACTACTGAGGATAGAGGTATCAAATTTTAACTGTAACTTCACCTGACCATACACGGCCGCCCTAACTTGTTCTGTCCGAAAATATTTGGACCTTATTGATAGGTATGCGTGCAATTTTTTCCCATATTTTTTAATTGGCTTGGTACACCACATATGTCTTGTACTATAAATACTAATTATATCGGATAATTAGGCTAGAATGTAATTAAATTCTACAAAATATTTCAGTGGCTTTCAAAATCGAGGATTATTTTTTCAGTCTGCGCGATCAAAAACAAGTATACTTTTATACTAGTATACTTTTCCGATTGTTTTTGATCGCGCAGACTGAAAAAATAATCCTCGATTTTGAAAGCCACTGAAATATTTTGTAGAATTTAATTACATTCTAGCCTAATTATCCGATATAATTAGTATTTATACGCGTATTTGCTTATTTAACAGCAGGAATCCTGTACTGATAAAACGGTCGGTTTATTTTTTTGTTAAAAAAATTATTGCTTTAAATTAACCGAATTGAAATTTTCTACTTAAGAGATTTTATAATTTCGAAGGAAGCGTTCTATTCAATAATGTTTAAAGCGATGATTTTTTTAACTGTTTTCGACGCAATTAATTTCCTACTTATTTTCAAGCTTTTTCTGCCGTAGATGATTGAATTTCTTGAATTAAATTTTGGTCACGATTTATGAAACATGTAATAAAAGAAAATGGGATAAATATAGACAGATGAGAAAAGTAAATATTTGCAACAAATATTTTTTCTCCGTGTAGAACTCTTAAGGAAAATTTTAATACTAAGCAAAATACCATGGGAAAATTTCTTTGGATTGATCGATGTTTTAAATAAAACTAAACACTATATTTGGTTCCGATGGGCAATGAATTCAAATACAATTAGTGTAAATAAGGGCTCTGGATATAAATTAATCTAGCAATTGATCCTTATGATACTGTGGTTTAATATAACAAGAATGAACAAGACGGAAGTGGCAATCACGTTTCGCTTGCGAGTGAGCCACTGAGTGTTGTTACCTAATCATGTTTACATAATGTGTTTAGAGGATCTCAGGTGCGAGTGTGGTCTCCATGAAGATACCATAGGTGTGTGTTTCGCCTCCTCTTCACGTGAAAGACGTACTTGACGTAATACCGTACATTTGTTTAATATACGGCATTATGTCATTTACCATGTTTAAAAAATGGTTTTATTCTTTCTTCGACGAATTTTCCACTTAGAGATCCGATTGTAAAAATTTTCAAGTTAAAGGAGCTGAAGCTTTAAATCGTGAAAAATATATCATTTTTGTCGTTTCTTGTATCTACGTTCTTGTAATGGTGTTTTTCCTTTAACAGTGATGGCTAAAATAATTCTTGTGTGAATTGCCTTTATATAAAAATAAAGTATGCGATAATTTACTGATTTTCTGTGATAAAACGTTCTCAACCTACGGTGAATACTTGAAGTAGCCAGATTCAATAATAGGTTAATATTTTTAGTCAATAATTGTTTTAGAAAAACCTGTCTATATCGAATAGGCTTTAAAGGTAAAAACATGATTTTTACATTTATTATTTTTTGGGTCACATAATGTTTGACACGGAAATCTAAAATGCCATAAGGTGTGATATAAAACCGTAGATCACATTAGGTGCGACATGTAAATCTTAAATCGTGTGAGATGTGACATGAAACCCTGAATTACAGTAGGTGCGACATCTAAATCTTGAATCGGATGAAATGTGATATGAAACCCTGAATCACATTTGGTGTGACTTGAAAATCTGAAATAAATAAAGTGTGATATGAAACCGTGGATCACATTAGGTGCAACTTCTAAATCTTGAATCGTATGAGATCTTACATGAAACCCTGAATCACGTTATGTACGAGTACGACATGTTAATTTTATCATAAATCACATAAGGTGCGACACGAAACTCTTTATCGCATTTTGTACATGTTAATTTTAAATCACTTAAGGTGCGACTCGAAACCCTGAATCACAGAATTATCTAAAGTGCTATATGAAATCCTGAAAGATGTTCAATTCCTAACTTCGAAACACATTATTTCTTAAGTTGCATTTAGTATTTAGTTCACTCCAAGAGCACTTCCTCCTCTATTGGATAACTTGTTAGGATCAATACATTCCATATACAGGGAAACGGTCAAATTTAGCGCGCTATTATTTACAAATAGTGCAGTTGATCTGACGTTCTGTTTTAACCGTTTCATATCAATTCTTGAGTTAGAGGATCTAATTTCTTCTCTCTGACAGCCTTATTTCGATTTATTTAAGTATACTTATATGATACTTCTAAGGTCCAAAAGTTTCCGGCCTAAATTAGTTGGATCATGTCCAGATACCACGCCGGCCAGGTCCACCAAATGGTCAAGTGATGTTACAGCTTAAACGTCTACCCTCAATAATATGTCAACTAGAGCCGATAGAAAATGTGTTGTTTCGTTATATTCTGAATTATAGATAATTGATTATCGAGCAGTTATCAAATTTATTTAAGCATTGGTTTCCTAAGAAAGTGGTGTCGTTATATAGCGCACATAACAAAACATTGTCTATGCAAACCATATGGCGTAGTTTCCTAGAGAGTGTTGGTTGTGTCGTTATATAGCGTACGTAACAAAACATTGTCTATGCAAACCAATGGCGTTGGTTTCCTAGAGTGCGTTGGTTGTGAGTGTAATGTCAAATAGCAATGCTGTCATTTGCATGATGGCCGTGATAGCGGAGCAAACAGTCGTGGAACGATTTTTCCCGTGTAGCGGACACCGTTTTACAATAAAAAAAATTGTGCTAACGTAATTTGGACCAGCGAAAATGACGAAATATTGATTGATTTTGTTAGAAATAATGAAGCTTTATATAATGTGAATAGCAAATACTATAGAAAAGCCCAGTTGAAACAAAATATGAGTAATCAGATTTGGTTTCCACTGACAGTTGTGGGTTCTCATTTCTGCCGTCTGGCGGCGTGCCAGGCGGATGCGACGCAAACATAATCTAATTTGGACCAGCGAAAATGACGAAATATTGATTGATTTTGTAAGAAATAGTGAAGCTTTGTATAATGTGAAGAACAAAGACTATAGAAAAGCCCAGTTGAAACAAAATATGTGGAATAAAGTTTTCAACTGATAGTTGTGGGTTCTCACTTCTGCCGTCTGGCGGCACGCCAGGCGGATGCGACGCAAACGTAATTTAATTTGGATCAGCAAAAAAGACGAAATATTGATTGATTTTGTAAGAAATAGTGAAGATTTATATAATGTGAAGAGCAAATACTATAGGAAAGCCCAGTTGAAACAAAATATGTGGAATAAAGTTTCCAACTGACAGTTGTGTGTTCTCATGTCTGGCGGCGCGCCAGCATCACGTCATGTAACGTGCGCTATATAAGGAACCCACTTTCTTAGGAAACCGTAGCTTTAGAAAGAAGGGAATAACCTTGGATGTTAACGTCGTTTAATTTTTGTCTGGCTTTTCTCTTCTTTCGAAATAAACATTACAGAACATAATGAAACAGCACGTTTTCTATCAACTCTAGTTGATATACAACTGAGGGTGTAGAGGTATCAAATTTTAACTATAATATCGCCTGACCATGCTTTAGGTGTGGTTAGCGTGGTATCTGTCCATACATGATCTTACTTGTGGCGGCTGGAAACTTTTGGACCATAGTGGTACTACTTTTTACCAAGTAATGTAATAATATCCTTGTTATTTCACAATATCTTGTATCATCCATTCAAGGTGAGAAACGTCCGACCTGTTCAGTCTTTAGGCGCTTTCCTCTACTCTCGTTCCAGTGAGTCATTTTATCAAATACCTCCTCCACCCTGCTTATTTATTTAAAATTATCAAAAAATCTCTTTTTATATTATCTTCCATGATTTCCGGTCCCAGGTGTCCTTAGCTTTTCTAAGGGTTTGCAATTAAACATTTTAAATTAATGCTTTTTCGAAAGAAAAAAAAAACGGTTTTTTATTATTTATCTTTGTTTTTACATTAAATACCTGTAATTAAGTCTGTATTTATTTAAACGTATTATGAGGTAAAGAGTTGGGAAAGATTATGTAAAAGATAACTATTTATTACTTGGGACTGTTATAAGTACAATAGAATACAGAAAGGAATCTTGTGAGGATTTAGACATATTAAGAGAGTAAGGTGCAAAATACTTGATATAGAGTGTATTGCATAAAACTTATATATATGTAATTAATAAGATAGACCCAGAAAATAATTGAAAAAATATATAAGTTTGAGAAACACAAAACATGTGTAACGAGATTTATGTTATTAATATGGATAAAGATGAATGTTTGGACATTAAGGCGTGGGGATATGTTCTTTGTGATACTATGTTTGTATGTTATGCGATACTTTAAAGCTATTAAGCACTTGCATCCTTTTTCCCTCGTCATATTTTCAGTGAAGACGAACACAATCCTTGGGAATTATCGTATTTGTTTATTTTTACCTTTCACACATTCTGCGGAATTTAAATACAGAAGATACCGTCAATAATTCAGTTACCATTATTTCCGTATCTTTTTAACTTTTCCCCAGATATTTAACTTCGCTAGTTCAAAAGAATTTCGTTTAGCAATCCAATATTGAATAACATTTTAAAGAAGGAAATGAAAAAATATAATACATAATTTTTATTATTTCACGTAATACGTAAAAATAATTCATATTTACATTTAAGTGTAAACATTTCAAATGGGTTTTTATTTTTAGCTGTTATTATGACGAAGAACACTAAACGGCAAAAAACAAACATGAAAGAAAATACAACTTTTACATTATTTGGTAATTTTTTCTTATTTAGTGTTATTAGTATTAATATTGGATAAATTTGCCTAAATATTAGTTTATTTATTTTATTTTCAACTTAATCACAACAAATATAATTTTTCTTTATTTTACAGCATTGGAATGAATATTTTCATTTTTTCTGGATCGGTTTTATTACTTCATTAAAACAACATCTCTTGGTTACTATTTTAAAACTATCGATTAACCAAATTTATAAGTTTGTGTAAAAATAAGTAACACCGTTAAATATCTATACTCGTATAATTCTTTTAAAAATATCTTTGATAGTATAGGTGTATTATGTTTAATTTGAGTGTATCAGTGAAATTTGACCTTGTGGAGCGACAATAAAAGCAACATCCGACCAACTTAAATATTTTGATACGCACTTGATGGCAAGACTGGCTGGCCCAAGGAGAAACAGAGCATGTGCGCATATTACAAATATATATATATATATATATATATATATATATATATATATATATATATATATATATATATATATATATATATATATATATATATATATATATATATATATATATATATATATATATATATATATATTTTTTTTTTTTTTTTTTTTTTTTTTTATTTTCGGGTACATCGCGTACTTTGTCATTTATGTGACGTTTCGAGTACACCTGGGTACTCATCTTCAGACTTTTGACGGATAACCTCTCGGTTTGCTCGTCGTTTTCTTACTGATTGTTTCGAGTATTGGTTGGTAGAGGCGTTAGTTTCTGTGTCGCGCTGATTGTTAGCTTGGTTACCTGGGTTACCTTGGTTACCCTGGTCATCGGTAGAGGCGTTAGTTTCTGTGTCGTGCTGATTGTTTGCTTGGTTACTTGGGGCACAGATAATTTGTTGTTTGTCGCTGGTACTTTTTTTTAGAGTTGGTATATTATGTAACAAATGATGATAGGTTTTCGGTAATTTTTGGGCTTCCTCACGAAGATTCATAGCAAAATCTCTCTTCTTTATATTGATGGCTTCATATAGTATCCGGTGAGATTCATTATTGGTCTTAATGATGGTTCTAGCTTTACTGAAATTAATTTTATGACCCTCCGTCATGTTGTGAAGAGCCAAAGTTGAAGTGATTTTTTTGTTGCGTACATCAACTTTGTGTTCTTCAATACGGGTGCTGACTTTCCGGTTGGTACGTCCGATGTACACCTTATCGCAGTCATCGCAGGGAATTTCGTAAACCCCTTGAAATTCGTTGTCCACTCTGTCAACAGGACGGGGCAGTGACTGATTCACTTTCCAGCCTGTATTGTATACAGTGCGGATCTTGAATTTGCGGAGCGTTCGACCAAGACTGTCTGTGACCCCTTTGATGTAAGGTAGAGTACAGGTGCCAAAGTATTTTTCGGAATCAGTCTCTGATGTTGATGGTTTGTTATTTCGATATGCTGTGGTTATTTGATATTTAGAGAATGCGTTATCCAATAGGGCTTGATTGATATTTTTTGTTTCTTCTTTTATATGGTCCGAATCTGTCAGTCTCTGTGATCTTGCGATTAAAGTTTTTGCTACTGATGCAATTTGTGACGGATGGTGGTGTGAGGTAGCATGTAGATATCTATTTGTATGCGTTTCTTTTCTATAGACAGTGTGAGATATTGAACCATCATTCTTTTTGGATATGAGTATATCCAAAAAAGGTAATGAATTGTTTTGCTCTATCTCCATGGTGAATTTAATTGAAGAGTGTAATGAATTTATGTGCTGTAGGAACTCTTCAAGTTTTTCTCTTCCATGGGACCAGATTGCAAAAGTGTCATCTACGTATCTTTTATAGAAAGATGGTTTATACTCAGATTTTTGGAACGCTTCTTTTTAAAATACATTAAAAATATGTCTGCAATCACGGGACTTAAAGGGCTGCCCATTGGTGCACCTTTAATCTGTTTATAATACGAATTTTTGTAAAGAAAAAACGTATTATTTAGGCAGTGTGAAATTAAATCAATAATGTCGTCTGAAAAATCTAGATTATTTTTAATTAATTACAAAGTTGATGTACGCAACAAAAAATCACTTCAACTTTGGCTCTTCACAACATGACGGAGGGTCATAAAATTAATTTCAGTAAAGCTAGAACCATCATTAAGACCAATAATGAATCTCACCGGATACTATATGAAGCCATCAATATAAAGAAGAGAGATTTTGCTATGAATCTTCGTGAGGAAGCCCAAAAATTACCGAAAACCTATCATCATTTGTTACATAATATACCAACTCTAAAAAAAAGTACCAGCGACAAACAACAAATTATCTGTGCCCCAAGTAACCAAGCAAACAATCAGCACGACACAGAAACTAACGCCTCTACCGATGACCAGGGTAACCAAGGTAACCCAGGTAACCAAGCTAACAATCAGCGCGACACAGAAACTAACGCCTCTACCAACCAATACTCGAAACAATCAGTAAGAAAACGACGAGCAAACCGAGAGGTTATCCGTCAAAAGTCTGAAGATGAGTACCCAGGTGTACTCGAAACGTCACATAAATGACAAAGTACGCGATGTACCCGAAAATAAACAAAAAAAATTTATTACCCCATCGTGAAAATTTATACCTAAACATATATATATATATATATATATATATATATATATATATATATATATATATATATATATATATATATATATATATATATATATATATATATATATATATATATATATATATATATATATATATATATATATATATATATGTATGTATGTATGTATGTATGTATGTATGTATGTATGTATGTATGTATGTATGTATGTATGTATGTATGTATGTATGTATGTATGTATGTATGTATGTATGTATGTATGTATGTATGTATGTATGTATGTATGTATGTATGTATGTATGTATGTATGTATGTATGTATGTATGTATGTATGTATGTATGTATGTATGTATGTATGTATGTATGTATGTATGTATGTATGTATGTATGTATGTATGTATGTATGTATGTATGTATGTATGTATGTATGTATGTATGTATGTATGTATGTATGTATGTATGTATGTATGTATGTATGTATGTATGTATGTATGTATGTATGTATGTATGTATGTATGTATGTATGTATGTATGTATGTATGTATGTATGTATGTATGTATGTATGTATGTATGTATGTATGTATGTATGTATGTATGTATGTATGTATGTATGTATGTATGTATGTATGTATGTATGTATGTATGTATGTATGTATGTATGTATGTATGTATGTATGTATGTATGTATGTATGTATGTATGTATGTATGTATGTATGTATGCATGCATGCATGCATGCATGCATGCATGCATGCATGCATGCATGCATGCATGCATGCATGCATGTATGTATGTATGTATGTATGTATGTATGTATAATATGTATGTATGTATGTATGTATGTATGTATGTATGTATGTATGTATGTATGTATGTATGTATGTATGTATGTATGTATGTATGTATGTATGTATGTATGTATGTATGTATGTATGTATGTATGTATGTATGTATGTATGTATGTATGTATGTATGTATGTATGTATGTATGTATGTATGTATGTATGTATGTATGTATGTATGTATGTATGTATGTATGTATGTATGTATGTATGTATGTATGTATGTATGTATGTATGTATGTATGTATGTATGTATGTATGTATGTATGTATGTATGTATGTATGTATGTATGTATGTATGCATGCATGCATCGTATGTATGTATGTATGTATGTATGTATGTATGTATGTATGTATGTATGTATGTATGTATGTATGTATGTATGTATGTATGTATGTATGTATGTATGCATGCATGCATGCATGTATGTATGTATGTATGTATGTATGTATGTATGTATGTATGTATGTATGTATGTATGTATGTATGTATGTATGTATGTATGTATGTATGCATGCATGCATCGTATGTATGTATGTATGTATGTATGTATGTATGTATGTATGTATGTATGTATGTATGTATGTATGTATGTATGTATGTAGGCATGCATGCATGCATGTATGTATGTATGTATGTATGTATGTATGTATGTATGTATGTATGTATGTACGTACGTACGTACGTACGTACGTACGTACGTACGTACGTACGTATGTATGTATGTATGTATATATATATATATATATATAATATATTTCATAAAATTTGTTTTTTTCAGCAATTTTTCGTTGACTATGCCTTCTTGATGCAACATAACTATGCGGTGCCTATCGATTAATGATTTTTTCGGCAATGTTCAATTTTTTTAATACACTCCTCCACTGGACAAAGAAAAAATGTTATTAAACTGTTTAACACACAATTATCACAACACTTTGATTACAGTTTAAAAAATAAAGTCTTAAATTTGAATAAAATCTTACTTAACTGAGTGTTAACTCTTCTACACTTCACATACATCTGAAAAAGTATAATAGAAAGATTTCCAATGTACTAATACCTGAGTACCAAATACATAATCGTTCCTAGAATTGGTCACCTGAAAAAACCCTTTGTACAATATAAATAATTTCTGAGAATGTGTTATTATTGTCTATCACGAGATTCGAATGATTTATTATCCCTGTTTGTATGGCCAAAACATTAATTTAATAGAATCAGGGCAATAATAAATTAGTCCTTAATAAAAACATCAATTGTTGCAGTGCTAAACTTACTTGCAGGAGATTTTATCAAGTGGCCTAAGACTTTTGCCCAGCACTGTACTATATATCAAGTTTTCAATTTTTATATTTATGTGGATTTTGAGCATTGTATTTAAATTTTCTTTAATTTTATATTTAAATTTTGTAAATTTATAAAATACGTTATATTTTATTTCAATTAGCAGAAAACATTGTTAGGCAGTTTAGAAAATTATTTGTTTTATATAACCTGAATAAAAATATAATAAATTATAAAAAATAACTATATTTATGACAAAACTTGAAAAATTCTCAAGAGAAATATCAGTTTGATAATAGTTATAAGTATACCAAAGAAACTAAAAAGTGCGAGTAAATAATGTTGAATACCAATACAATTATAATTTATCAAAGGTTTCGGCTTTAAGTTAGAACTCCATATTGGAATATTTAACAATAAACTGTTAAAGAGTTCGTCGGTAAAGACTATACTAAAAAAGTGGAACACGAGAGTAAGCTCCTGGACTTAGAAATCAACAGGCACCTAAACTTAAGTTAATGATAACAGACCGCAGTATCAAACTGCCACAAAATAATTTGAATCATAATCTACGAGTAGATGTGGTTACTGACTCGATTTACTTAGACTCCGGTATTGTCAACAATGGAGGGAGCGAGGCTGAGGTGAAAACAAGAACTGGAATGGCCAAAAATGCGATAACAAAGCTGAAAAATATATGGAAGATCGGAACTATTACCATCACGAGGAGATTGCGCCTAGTTAAGCCTCTCGTCTTCGCAATATTCACGTATGGCGCGGCGCGGCGCGGATACTCGGGTAGAATATATGCATTTGTTACGTGTTGCATGGGCAGCAAGGCGAACTAACGCCTCCATTCTCGGAGAACTGATAATCACCGACAGATTGTCGGCAATAAGCCTTCGGCAAGTCCTCCCATTCTTTGGACACATTACTCGTGGCCAAGGAGACAGTGGAGAGATTTGTGGTTCCTGGAGGCGTGGAAGGACGACGCACAGGAGGAAGAATCCCAATGCGTTGAACTGACAAAGTAAGAGACGCAACTAGACTACCATATACAACTGCCCTTCGAGCCGCGGAGTGCAGGGATGGATGGAGAGAGTCGTCAGACCATCATGGGAGTCACGATACTCAGTCATGGGTTACACGACAGGGTGATTTACTCTCGTAATTTTAATATATTAGATATGTTTATACTATTTTTCAGATTCTTTTTATAAATATAATGAAAAATAAATTATTTTTTATAAAACATTTCTTTCTAACCTTAAAATTTCGCTTTCGTACCCTATACGCTCCAAACTTTAAAATAAGGTAATAAAACCATTTGATTCCCTTATGTAAGGAGCCTATGATAAATTTTAAGAAATATAACTTTAAATACTAATTCATTCTTCTGGCCGTTGATAGGCATTTGACAGGCCTGTTTTTCTTTACAAAGCATTGTTAAACAGTTTAGCAATGTTGTTGTCAAGGGAAACAGGTCTGTAACTTTAAGTTTATTTTGTAGAATTTCTTCACATTTAAGTGTCAAATCATCGTGTTTACAAATGTGAGTGCTACTGTATAAATGCCAAATTAATGAATCATTAGTTTCTTCGTTAAAAAATATATAACATTTATTATTTAGTGTGAAGGTCGGACTATGAATTCGACCATAAGAATCTTAATGTCAGCAAATTCATAGTGCAACGAGGGTTAGTAAAAATATTTGAAATAAAAATATGTGAATAATTTGTACACATTATTTCAATCAATAATGTAATTGTGTCGAGGCAATATCCAACTGTTGTCTTTATTATACTGTGTTTCCGGATTCCGATGAAAAGTTTAATGGAAAATCAATACCGATTATGTGATAAGCTTTTCCATCTTATGACCAAAAACTTGGATGAGAATAATTAAACACTTCCTTCATAATTTCTACTTTGGAGCAACGTCTTTCTATTTAATATTGCAACCCGTCTAATGAATTATTACATTTTTGATTTTGATACGGTTTTCTCGTTTTGTGGAAAATCCATTTATAATTCACGTTTATTTCATCAAGGGCCACTGCGGTGGGTTGAGACCGGAAAATATTTCATTTGGTAATTCAATTTATTTCGTTTTATTTATCATGGTTATTAGCCTTAACCTTGCATTATAATTAAACTGTCCCGGCCATAAGTGGGAGAGGGAGCTTTGAGGAAATTGAATAATAATATACTTCTTTTTTTTAAATTTGAGCTAAACCGTCAGGTGGCAAGAAACAATTCTTTCAGTTTTTTTTTGTCAAAAAATGCTTTTGTATTAAATGTACCAAATATTTTTTTAGTTCTTTTTACTATAACTAAAGATGGATATCATAAATGTTCATGGGCTTTTTTCTCAGTGATTGTAGAGTTAGGGAATATCAGTTGATAGGAAATATATTTGATAGTTATTTTAGTGTAATCAAAGATGGTCATAGCATTAATATCATTGAGCTTTTTTCTAGGTGGTTATTAGTGTTACTTATACGTGAAACGACTAACCGTGAGTTCCGTGCTTACTCCAGTATTTATAATCCTTGAGGATTGATTACTGAAGCCGAAGACAATAGTCTCCCTGCCACGCTCTTCAATATATCTTAATCAATAATTCGGATATATTGAAGAATATTATAAGAAACAAGAAGAATATCAACCTATTCACGGTGGTCGTCCCTTGAGTAATCCATTAAAGAAGCAGATTTTTGTCAATTTACGTTTGATGTGCTTTGTTGTCTTAAAGATTGCGATTTGTATGTTCTTACAAATTGTTTTAAATGTTGTTTTAAAATTATGTGATTTGTACAATATATCCTTTGTTGCCTTAAAATGATGTAATTTATACAATATATATTTTGTTGCCTTAAAAATGATATGATTTGTGTGTTCTTTATTGCCTTAAAATTACGTGATTTGTATGTTCTTTATCGCCTTGAAATTATGTGATTTGTACAATATTTCCTTTGTTTCCTTAAATGTGATCTGATTTGAATGTTTTTTGTTCCTATAAAATTATGTGATTTGTACGATATATCCATTGTTACATACGAGGGTTGCTACTTACATTTTGAGACAGACAAGTAAAAACAAATATTTATCATCGAAAATGGCTTAATTGTTTTTCAAATTACTCTCCACGAAGATCAATACACTTTTGCATGCGTTTGAACCAATTTTCAAAGCACTTTTCCCACTCCGAATGAGGTAACTTCAAAACATGCGTTTTGAACGCATCAGCTGCTTCTTTAGGCGTCGAAAAACGTTGACCTCGCAATTTATTTTTGATGTTCAGGAATAAAAAGAAGTCATTGATTGCTAAATCAAGGATGTACGGCGGATGACGCATCAATTCGATGTTTTGGGTGCTCAAAAAGTCACTTGTTTGAGCCGATGTGTGAGAGCTCGCATTGTCGTGGTGGAGAATGATCCGTCTTCGGCGGTTGGTTTTCCTCATTTCTCCGAACGCTTATGGCAAACAAATGGTGGTGTACCATTCAGAATCGACCGTACGACGTTTCACTAAAGATACTGTTGCGACATGGCCATTTATACCGAAGTAACAAGCCACCATTTGCTTCGAAGGGCTTCGTGCGCGAACAACTTTTGTTGGATTTGGCTCGTCTTGAAAGACCCATACAGTCGACTGCTGTTTAGTTTCTGGCTCATATGCATAGATCCACGATTCGTCGCCTGTCACGATCGTATAGACGTCTCTTGAAGCACCGCGATCGAATTTTTTCAACATTTCGGAAAATCAGCGAAACACAGTAGCCCGGGATGGTGCTTCATCACCAAAAGTCGAAGCGAGTTGATCGGCACACTGTTGTTGAGTTAGTCCACGTCGAAAATCATAAAAAATCATCGCACGAAAATGTTCACGATTTAATTCCATTTTTGGCCGAGATGAATTTTTCAAGTCACTGTAAACAACACAAATATCACTCGTATGACAAAACTTTCTGAGCGCATATACCATTAAAAACGTCAAACTTTACGATGCTGATGTCAGATTTGACGTATCTACACTGGTGTGGCCATATCTCAAAACTTAAGTAGCAACCCACGTATAAACATATCCTTTCTTGCATTAAAAAATGTGATGTGTACGAGTAACATAACATATATAAACATATCCTTTGTTGCATTAAAAAAATGTGATTTGTCTTTCCCGCATTAAAAATAATGAACTTGACATCGACATTAATATTACGTTTGCGTATGAGATTTTATGAAGTCCACCAATTTATTATGGCCTATAAAATTAAGCAACATTCATAACAATGCTGTATATTCTACGACTCGTAATAAAACTATCGTTTTACACATGGACATATGTTAGCACACTTTACACGTGTCACGACCTAGTTGTATGTAAATATCTGCTATGTTATTGTTATTGAAGAGGAAGCGTCTTGTTTTCACTTTTAAGATTGTGTATTATTTTGGCTTCTTTTAATGTATTGGGTGTATTAATCTCTATTATTTTCATACAATTTTTTTAAGATAAACATTGCGTCATTGAAAAGCCTTCTTTTCGATTTCCCTTTTCTATAAGAAATTTCTGGCAATATTAATTTGGAAAAGACGTTAAAGCTGTTCTGATTTCTTTTTATTGATTTAATTATATAAACAATATTAGTTACGTACGTTTTTCTTGTTCAAAGTTTTTAAATTGATTTTTATTTTTATGAATATTATTTATAAAAGAAGTAGATAAAGAATTTACGGAAAATAAAAAAATAGAAATAATGAATTTTCATCTGCGGGTTTATTTAACGAATTTGTATAACGTAATTTGAATGTTATTCACAAAAATATTTAGACTTAATATTACAACTAGTCAAAATGTGTGGATAATCATCTTATTTTTACTTGTTTTAACAATCTTTCAATATTTGTGGAATACAATCTTATCATTGCTTGTCTTAACAGCCTTTCAAAATATGTGGAATATGATCTTATTATTATTATTTGTCTTAAAAACCTTCCAAAATGTTTGGAATATGTTCGTAATATATTATTACTGGTCGTAATAACTTGTTGAAATGTGTGGATTATGATCTTACTGGTTTTAACAACCCGTCAAATTAAGGGAACTTGGAAATATAATGATTTTATTATTATTTTATTATACTGGTCTTAACAATCAGTCAAAATGTGTGAATTATGGTCTTATGATTACTGGTCTTCACAATATTTCTAAATGTGTGTAAAATGATCTTATTGTTTCTGGTCTTCACAATCTATCAAAATGTGTGTAATATGATCTTATTATTACTGATATTAATAACCTTTCAAAATGTGTGTATTATGATCTTATTATTACTGTTCAAAACCTGTCAAGGTGTGTGGATTATGATTATATTGTTACTGGTCTTCATGTGTTCTAAAGTATTGACATGATCAGTAATGATGATAATAATACAAACTCTCTTTAGAATATCTGTTCCGATAAAGAAGAAACCGTGTTTTTTTTCATTCACTTGAGCGCATTTTTCTTTGTTAAATATTATTGAGTATATAGAGTCATGAATCACAATTCCGAGTTATTCATAAAAATATTCGTACAAAAAATGTTTATTACATGCAATTTAGACAACTTTCCACACATTTTCTTTATTTTAAAATCAAAGGTTCAATTGTTCTAAATGATTTTTTGTAGGAAAAGTTTATTTATTATATATAGGCTGTTAAAACTACCTTTTTTACTACAAATATGTTAATTAAACAATGAAACTGACACATAAGCAGTGCCCAACACAACAAATTTAGAAATGAAATTTAATTTTTTTAAGGGATGTGTTTGCTTTCAAGCGTTTAGGAAATTTCTATATTTTATAAATTAAAACTTTTGAATAAAAATGTTTATTCGCTTGTATCAGTTCTAAGCCCTCTATTTATTCTTAAAAGATTTAATCTTCATGTCGCGATAGTTTTTCTCATTCCATCAGCGCTTTCTAATCTTCGAGTCCTGTTTGGGGCGGGGGCGCGTGGTCACCCTGGTCGCGCCCCTTCCGGGGCCCCCGCGGCCCGCGACCGTGAAGGTCTCCCTCGCCCCTCTCTCGCGCTCCACCCCCCGCTGCACCGCTACTCCGCACCAGGCTACTCGCCAAAAGCGACTTCCTGAAAACAACTTACGGGCACCGACAATCTGTTGATTGTATTTATTTTACAACTTACATACACGGTGTGTTACGAATATCGGCTAGTGAAAATATTCGTCTAAAATGGCGTAATCCTTCGACGATATTTTGTATTCGAAGGGTTTTTTCTTCAGTTTTTTTGTATCTCAAATTTATTGTACTAAATATTGGTGATATATAAAGTCCAAATTGTTAATTAAATATTAATAACGTCTTTCGCTTTTTCATACGCAATTGTCCTTGCGGGGTAAGCAGAGAGGACAGAGTTTCAAGCTTTTCTGTCCAAACACACAACTTTAGTTCCTCCACAATCATACATCTCGTAATGTATAATCGTATATTATTCACACTTCTCATTTTACTTTCTTTCAAATACTGGTCCACTTAATTAAGGTATGTTTTCCTTAGTCTATTTCTATGCACTTCTGACTTGTATAAAGCTTTATCATTCTTTCGTCAATAATTCTGTCCACGTGTCTAAACCCTATATTAACGCTACTTTCTTCATCTCAATTACAACATCTATTTTAGCCATGCAATTATTTCTACTATCTTCATTCAACTTTGTTCATACAATGACTTTCCTCAACTTTTTCTCAGTGCAATGACATTTCTCAAACCAAGATTCACTCCCATACGTTAAGGTGGATACCAACACACTATCATGTACTGTTATTTTTCACTTTGTGATGTAGCACGGTTGTGTATTACGTTAAATGCTCCGTTTTCTTTGTTTCCTATCGCTACTTCCCTATGGTAGCAATTTTTAATTAAACTTAAAATTTAAAACCAACTTCAATCTTTATTAGAGAAAAAATAGATCCAATAAATGATTCAAGTGTGTATGTTTGTATCCCGATATGCTTTGTGTGCTCATAGTTATCGTACTCATAGTTTCCGGGGAGAAATTCACAACGCTCATATCGCAGCTATTGGTTTTCTTTAGAAATTAGTATTCAATTTTATTATTCTTTTACAACTGAGTAATTCTGCATAGATTTTTAACTAGTAATCTTTGGATTTTCTCACCATTATGCTTTTAACACTATTACAAAAACTAGAAAGTTAGAAATTATAAGCTCTTCTCTTATTCTTTTTGCTTATTTGATGTACACGAGATTAGCTCTGCTAGTCTCCATACATTCTATATCTCGCGTTTCCAGATTTTCGAGCCCTTTATATTATATTTAATTCATATCAATCCTGGATGTTCATGTATATGAAGATGAGTACTTTTACCTTCCTGTTTTACAACTGTAAATTTGAAGTGAATAGTTTTCAAAGTAATAGTCCTTTCTTCTTCACAATCTTTTTTCGTCGCCTGTTTTCAACACATAACATATGTTGATTTATCGCAGTGACCTATTGAATACCGGACGGTCCTCTCTTGTAGCTAGCTGGTAGTGCGGGCGGGAGCAACTCTCGGAGTGCGACGCGGGGCGTGGGGGCGGGAGGCCCGCGCTCCTCCTTTGATCGCGGCCCGCGCTGTGACGCGCCGGTCCTCCGCACCGGCTCGGCCATCGCGAACCATTCCTCGAGCTGGCCTTCTTTGGCTGAGGCTGCCGCTCTCAGGACAAAGCGTAACGTGGTCCACACTAATACCATCTAGGAGTTCTTGCTGCCATTGCCAATTGTCACGGTCATCGTTAACCGCTCTTCAGCTTTAAATTCTTCACTGGCGAGGCAGTTTCTCAGGCGTGCCTACTTCTTCGTCTTAGGTTGTTTTCAGGACAAAGCGTTGTGTGGTCAACATTTATCCCGTTCTTGCTTGCATTGCGATTTGTTTCTCAGGCATTTGCTCTTTTTCGACTGCTATTAGATTAAAGGATTATTTATTGAAACTATAACCATTTAGAGATTTCATCTTAATATTTCGAATATTTTCTTAGAGGTATAGTATTCTTTCTATGTGTTTATCGTTCGATTAAAATAGTCAACTTTAAATTGTATCAGTAAAGTCCCCGCCCCCGCCCCGCTGTTATTACGAATATTGATTAAACCAGTACTTTTATTTTGTAGTTTCCACAGTCTAAACTGAATAGGAATCAAAGGGAAAGTTCTTCAACTACAAAAGTTATATGATGCATGTTAAATAATTACATTGACGATTAACGAGACAAATATTTACATGATTTTTTTTTCTAATTTTATATATTTAAATTTGTTTACACCGGAACATTACAAAAGTATGTTGGAACAAAAGTTAATTTATTTCGGGAAAATAATTAAATATAACGGATTTTATAACCTCAGAGTAAATATGATAAAAATGAGTTGATTAAATGTTACTTTCTAAAAATATATATTAATTACTTCATGAGAAAGTTTTTTTAAATAACATGGAACGAATTAAAAATGGATTTTTTTAATTTTAATTTTTTTTCTCAATATTTTCGAAGCGATTTATTTGAATGATACTGAATATTCCTTAGACTTTTTTGCATTATGTATATATTTTTTCATAACAATTCCTGGAATGAAGCATATTAAATTTTTTAACCAACCTATAACAAGAAGCATATTAAATTGTATGAAGCATATTAAATTTTTTAACCAACCTATTTGTCAGAAGATAATATGGTAGTGATGAAAAACAATTTGCATAAAAGTTGATTACGGAGACAAAAATAACCTCGTTTTCCCCTTAGATAACTTTATTCGAATAAATTTTACAGTGGGTCAATATTTATATTATTATTAATAAAATATAATTGATATACTAGGCGTATCCAGAAAGTAAGTGTACTGAGGCTCTCACGACCGGATGGATTTTATTTTCGACATGTTGGTTACACTTCCGTGTAGCCTGACCCTTCCCCTCCGCAACGAGACCGGTTCGAGGTCAATACGTTGAGAAGTGTCGACGCGACAACACGTTTCGTGAAAAATGTCAAACCAATCTCCCGCCAAGTGCGAAATTTTGTAAAAAGGCAAGAGTTTTTGAGGCGCTGCAAACTCCATGGAGATGAATTTCTCCGCTCCATCGTTACTGGAGATGAAACTTGGGTTGCACACTACACGCCTGAAACCAAAAGGCAGTCTCAACAGTGGCGTCACACCTCTTCACCCTCCGCCAAAAAGTTCAAAACCACAATTTAAGCCAAGAAAATCATAGCATCCGTGTTTTGGGACTGTCAAGGCATAATTTTAATTGAATATATGCCTCAACGGGAGACCATCAACTCTGCAACATACTGTGAGACCCTAAAAAAATTGCGGAGGGCGATTCAGAACAAGAGGAGAAGCATGCTGACAAAGGGAGTCTGCCTGCTGCACGACAATGCAAGACCACACACGGCCAACGCCACGAAGGAACTGCTCGCCTCGTTTAAATGGGATGTCCTGAACCATCTCGCGCATTCCCCTGACCTAGCACCTTCAGATTACTATCTCTTTACCTCCCTGAAGCTGCACATGGGTGGAAAAAGGTTTTCAACCGACGAGGAGGTAAAGGAGGAGGTGGAGAAGTAGACGGAGGGGTTGGCGGGAAACTACTTCGAGGAAGGCATCAAAAAGTTGATACCCCGCTTCACCACCTGCATTGAGAGGAATGGCGACTATGTAGAAAAATAGCTTACATATGTACTACGGAAACCACGTAATTTTTTTGTTTAAATAAAAAAAATTGTAACCTACAAAAATTCAGTACACTTAGTTTCTGGATATGCCTCGTACATTACATTGTCGACCCCCGTAGCCTAGTTTAGAAGACGCCTTCCTTCCAACTCAAGGTTTGCGGTTGCGGGATCGTTTATATACATTACATTGACGACCCCCGTAGCCTAGTTTAGAAGACGCCTCTCTTCCAACTCAAGGTTTGCGGTTGCGGGATCGTTTCCCGTTTGTACCCGATTTAAAGAAATATTTCCAGTCCGGTTTTCACTTACGGCTTCTGTTACATTTTTATGCTTATTTGAAACAGATTGCCACATGCCAATAAGCTCGATAAGTTGTATTCTATTCGACGAAATTGTGATACAATAATAACCCTTTTTGAACATGAATGTATAAAATACATTTCAATTGTGACCTATTTAGATAGCAAAACATTAAGTATGATAAAAGTATAATATTTTAAATAATATATTAAGATAACTCGTATAATGGACAATTTTATAATCATTTCTGGTATTTAAAAAAAGTAAAGATCCATCCAAGATAAATGGAAAATATTAAACATACATGACATCGCGCCATTTCCCTGTCGGGGTACGCAGATATGATAGCGCCAAACGTTCCTATCTCGGTACACATCCATATGTATATTAGGTGACTGGACACCTTATAACACAACTTCTACGATTTCTCTGGTTTTCTAGGTTTCCTTTTAAAATATAATTCACTTGATCCAACCATTCTTTCGTTGGTCTTTCTCTCACACATTTGCACTATACGAGTATATTTGTTTTGCTAGTGTTTCTTATTTTATTCGTTCTACATGATGGTTTGAGGACAAGCTCTGTGATGATACACACAGGTCGAATATTATAATTATTTTCGAATTTCAATGAAGTCTACACGCATAAACTTGGCACGGTTTGAAATACTAACAAAAGATGTAGTTATTGTATATTTTTTTCGCGAGTACTTTTTTGCAGAAGGTGCAAAAAATGTGGCTTCGTCATTGAGAACGAGAATATGTTTTACCTTGGACTTAACGCACTCAATACTTTTACTGAATCAACGCAACGCGAGTTGAGTGGTTATGCAGGAAGTTTGGTTTCGAGACTGTTTGGCGGCGCAAACTTTGCGCAAAAAAATGTCTGCTGTGGTCGATACAAGACCCTTAAAATAATTAACATTTGCTTAAGTTTTCGTTACCGAATTTATAAAATAAAACTGATAATTGTGGGAATCGTTTAACGTCTGTGTTATTAATTTCAATTTACCCATTGTGCAATAAATATACCCTATCGGTTAAACTAATCCCATGGTGAGCTTGGAAAGAATATCAACAATTAGATTAATTATTTAATTTTGTTTAGCTGTGTCTCATACATGCTTATCGTCACTTTGTTTTCCTTGCGGGGTGGGCAGAGAAAATGTTTAGCTGTGTCTCATACATGCTTATCGTCACTTTGTTTTCCTTGCGGGGTGGGCAGAGAAAATGTTTAGCTGTGTCTCATACATGCTTATCGTCACTTTGTTTTCCTTGCGGGGTGGGCAGAGAAAATGTTTAGCTGTGTCTCATACATGCTTATCGTCACTTTGTTTTCCTTGCGGGGTGGGCAGAGAAAATGATACTTTTCCATCGAGATAAAGTATTTCCGCTTTTTTACATTCATGTTTCTTCTAGTTCGTATTGATCTTTACAGGGCAGTCGTGATCATTGGACTTGATCTTGTGAGGAAATTTACCTCACAGCAGAAAGAATGA
The DNA here is from genome assembly GCA_949825065.1 of Odontocerum albicorne. Taxonomy (NCBI): domain Eukaryota; kingdom Metazoa; phylum Arthropoda; class Insecta; order Trichoptera; family Odontoceridae; genus Odontocerum; species Odontocerum albicorne. Next base: position 21,497,482 of record OX463850.1, read on the forward strand.
TATGCATATATTTTCCACGGTCAGTAGCATTTCTACTACTCTTGGAATGAGATGCTGCTTGCATTCCTTTCAAGGTCTGTCCATCGCGTTGGTGATCTGTCCCGTGATTTGGCCCCTTTTTCTCTATTATACCTTCCCGTCTGGTAATATGGCTGAAATACATGAGGATTCACAGTTGTAGAATTGAAAATGAATAATGCCCCATTTGTAGTTCTTCTAGAAATGACGAATTTGTTCTACGTGTTATTCAAAGTAACCGTAACATACGTCTCTAGCACCACATCTCCAAGACATCTATCTTTTTGTGTTCCTTTGCCGTCAATGTCTATGTTTCGGTACCATACATAAAGATTGGTAAAAACAATGTTTTTACAAGTTTAATTATGTTAGACCTTGTAAACTTTCTAGTCTACATTCATACGTCATGCAGAATCTTTTTTTATTCGTACTTCTTATCCCTTATTTTACTTTCTTTCATAATCTTGTCCATTTGATTCAGACTTTCCATATACTTCATGCATTTCTGACTAGTATCTTTGTTTGATTATTCCATCTTCAGTCATTCTCTTAACATGTCCGAACCATTTTAGTGTTTCTTTATTCATCTTGCTATCAACATCCACTATATTCATGCACTCATTTCTGATACCTTAATTTCTCCTTTCGTTTATTCATTCACTATCGGCACTTTTTCTTAGTTCTTAGCTTCTTTAGTCATCTGAGCTCCATGATTATGCCGCCCCGAAACCTGCCTTTATTTTTTAGGGACGGACCTGTCAGTGTTGATTAACCTTTTATTCTAAGATCGTGTACAGTGTGTTGGAATATTCCAGAATATAGCGTAAAATGTCGGCCGTATTCATCTCACATAGAAAGCTGATGGGATCGAGCGATACCGGGGGTAGTCGACGCATTACTTCTTATCGTCAAATTGAATGTTATTCAATTACTTGTAGGGAAAGAAAAAAAGAAGACCTAAAAGAGGTGAAAAGAGAAATGGGTTTGACTGTGTTCAGTATCTATAATGAAAGTTTCTGTTTCGATTAGTTGGGTTTTCTGCACAATCGTATAATACTTGGTTATTTTCTCTATTCTGGAAGTAAGCACGATTTTCGCTGTCCGTAGTCATTATAAATGTTGCTCCTACTGTCGCTCGCTTAGAGGTAACAATAACGTTGTCGATGAAATCTGAACTCATTTATTTTATCTCCAGGAATCTAACCCTAAACCCCTGCGTGGTAGACTAGGGTCGGACCGACTACGCCACGGAGGAGTCTGATTCATATCATATTGAAAAATAGAACTTATATACTCTTACACTTTTCTCAAATACCAATCAAATTTCACAATTATCATCATTACGATCCTTACTGGAGTAAGAAAAAAGGACAGATCTCCACTTCATTATATCCTGGCACACGTCTTTCGCTTCTGCCACGTCATGTATAATATATTCTCTTATTATAGACTTTTACTTTTGCAGAATTCGATTCATTTGGTCGTGCCACGTTTTAATAGGTCTTCTCGAACTTTTCGTATCTTGTATCTTTTAGATTATTTTTTGTAAATCTTTTATGATTAAGTCTTTCTTCGTGTCCAAATAATCTCAATCCTCCTATCTTAATGTTAAGTACCAAAACTATCTTCCTATCAAATTTAATCGAATATTTCTGAATTATAATAAAATGAATATTGGCATGCTTTAAGAAGCAACTGAAAAAAACTCTTAATTTCTAGTCAGTATAGCGTGTTTCATTCCTGATTTTTCCTTCCTCTTCACCATCCCTTCCTTTTCCTTTGATTGATGATATCTCACTTTTACTTTTATTATGTATATGTGTATGTTCATAAATTTCATAAAGATGATTAATCATTTGAATACTTATTGCGACCATGTTACTTCATGTTTTTACTTTTGAGATGCTTATCTTCCAATCGGAAGTTGAGGGTTCTATACCCGATTTTTATTAAAAAAAGAGTGATTTTCACTCGTAGCCTCTAATTACTTACACTCGATTCCTGTTCGCACTTAATTTATTGAAATAGATTTCTTGTTTGGTTTACACTTAAGGCGTTTTTAACTACTTTGTTGTTCGGAAGAGATGGCGCTGTGGCAATAAGTCCGTCTGTATACAATTACAGTGATATTAAAACATTTCTTTGTTTTTATTATATATCACTTTAAAAAAACTAAGCGTTAAGGTTCCCCCTCTTAATTTAGCAATTATTTCTTCGTTCACGCTATTAGAGCGTTTGGGGTGCTGCCCCCCCCCCCCCCCCCCACTCAGCCCTCGCATAAATGTTTCATATTTGCAACACTGCGAACGTAAATAAGTTTTGTATCCGAAACAGTTACAACTTTGTAACAAACATGTTACGTTATAGTTCGAGTAAGTTTGAAGCTTTTCTAGTTACAAATGGTGTTACGGGCGACAAGAGAGAAATTTGGGAAATTGCCGGGAAAATACATACGAAACTAAGTATCTACAAGTAACCTCCGCTGTGACGCACGAAATGGTCAACACACATCGTGAGCGGAAGGCTTGTGACAGGTTAAACGTCTTTTTGATTGGTTGAAAGAGATTGTCACATGGTAATAAATCTGTTAAATTGTACCGTGCTCAAGAAAAGTCGAATACAATACAATTATTATATTGAACAGAACACAGTTTGTGGTAAGTCGGATCCAAGAAATTGCGATTGTCATTGATTGGTCTTGAATCAATAAATATTTGCATTTTTATGGAAAAAGTATTTTTCTCAGTCATATTAAATACAATGTATATAGATAATAGCTTTGACAGTGTACAACCCTGGAAAAATCCTATTTTGCAAGTTGAAAAATTTCATTTGTAAGTTTTCAGAAGGCAATATTTAACTCGCGAGTTTCTTCTCTATCTACTTTTAAACACATATTTTAATTACTGGCAATTATTTTGACTAGCATTTTCAGTGAAGATACGAGTTGCGATAGTTAAGAAAATCGCTAGCGAGTTGTAATAACAAATTGCGAGTTTTTAATGCCCGAATTATTCCAGGATTGATAATGTAACTTTTAGGTTGGTGCATAGTTAAGGATAGTTTTATCGGTGCCCTTGGAATATGTCAAATTTATATTTTTTTTACTTATATACTACACGTATGTCGATAACCACCTTCATACTCGTATTCGTCAAATTATGCTTTATCATATCGAAAAATGAGGTACAGTCATTTCGCGATCTCAACAAATTCATGTTTCATATATTTGTCATCCTACCAATAGCAGAAGCTGTTGACCATAATCTTTGCCTTTTTGCAATGTACTACTTTGGAATTCTTTTCGGAGTCTGACTGGGATCAACGCACACCTTTCACTGACATTTTTTAAGAGAAGCCATGCCCAGTCACCAGATGTTGAAGAAAGGGATTTCGCTCGTTTTGCTGAAGCAATTGCATAAAACATACACGGATTCTGCTGGCCTTCGGAGACCTCATGAGGAACCCATCCAGACACTTTTCATTTCTTACGGAGCTCTTTGAGGCACCTGACGATCGTCGATTGGTCGACATTGAATTGTTCGGCCAGCATCCTTGTTGTCAACGTTTTGTATTCTTCCACGGCTATAGACGAACGACATCTTCCTTCTTCATCTTTTAACCCTGTGTTGCCAGATTTGAAACGATTGAACCATTTTTTAACTCGACTTTCATAGATCTTCCTTCGCCAAAGACTTCGTTGAGATCGTGAAATGACTGCTGCAGTCCATCCTTTTTCGAAGTGATATATCATGATATGACGACTATGAAGATGGTTATCGAGACGCATATTTACTACCTAAATAGTAAGGAAAATATTAGTAAAAACATTTAAACAAAATTACAAATTTAACATATTCGAAGAGCACCTGTAAAACGATAAGTAATTATGCACCAACCTAATATTTAATTTTTAAATATTCGGTTCATTAGGCTTTATTAACCTATATAACACAAATTTTGGCAAAATAAAAGCGATCGATAGACCTTCCCTGACATCTGGGCTCCCCTTAGCTGATTCCAAGAAAGTTGATTGTCGAAAGATAATCGGGAAGCCTCTTTGATGAACGTTTTCTCTTGATGTATAGAGGTTTCTCCGGGTGTACGCACTTCACATCTTCCTTTTCCGGTTTTGATTGCGCACTCGCAAAATCTTTTGGGCTCCTTGCCGCACTGAATATTAATAAGCGGATATATGATGTATTTTTGACTTGACGTGTATGGCTGCTTGTTCACTTCAGTAAATGAGCTCGGATCCCGGACGATTCGCCATGTTATTTTTTTATTCCTTTGCCGAATTGCGATTATTAGGGTAATGGAGGGAAAACATAACTTCTCGAGATCGCACATCAGGTACAAGTGGTTTTATTCCTTTGCCGAATTGCGATTATTAGGGTAATGGAGGGAAAACATAACTTCTCGAGATTGCACATCAGGTACAAGTGGTTTTATTCCTTTGCCGAATTGCGATTATTAGGGTAATGGAGGGAAAACATAACTTCTCGAGATTGCACATCAGGTACAAGTGGTTTTATTCCTTTGCCGAATTGCGATTATTAGGGTGATGGAGGGAAAACAAGTGGTTTTATTGAGAAAGTACGAAATATGGGATGAAAGGGAATGTTTTTTACATCACTACTGCAGTTTTTTTTAATGAAATGCAGTATTATAAATGCCTTTTCTTTATCAATCTCAAGATTTGTTCGTGTCAAAGGCACGTTACTACTGTCACCCAGAATTCTGCCACTTGGACAGCACTGGTCGTTCCACGAAACAAGTCCTCTTTGGTACAAGACACAGGGTTCCTCGACCACTGTTGCAAGTGTCGCATGGCTCCTCACCTCAGACACAGAGAACGGTTCATCACGCAACATTCATCCCAAGATAAACTAAATCAATAAACTTTCCTATACACTGATATAAAATATATTTAAAAACCACCAACTAATTTTACATTATTTTTTTATGAATCTTGCTTGATACATAAATAGGGGAAAATGAATACCTTGTAACGTTTTAAACACACTCGAATTTCATTTGATTGAGTCACTATGTAATAATTGATCACTCGCTGGTTGTTTTTTTGCGCACATACGAGTACACTCGTATATTATAAATACTTATTTGAAGTTAAAATTTAGGTCGGGGCAGACTCGATATGTTTTGATTTTAAAAAGTTTAATTCGGTTCTTACGATTTTGTTTTTGCAACATTGTCTATTCAACTACAGCTAAGAATGAATTATTTTCGATTATTTTAACACTTTCATGTTAATATACATCTGGTGGATTTTTTTCTTTAAATATTTTTTTTCCAATCAACCAACTTTTGTTTCAGTTATCAATATCCATAATCGTGTACTTAATGTAGTAAATTAATATAATATTTAAGTAAATATAACAAAAATTCAAATTGAAGATAAATATCTAAACTAATGATGATGGGAATTGTACACCGTCGTTTCTCAACCTTTGGGTCGCTGTAAAATATCAGGGGGAGGGGGTCGCGAGAATAAAAATAACTTACGGTTGCAAAAATAACACGTTTTCTTAGAAAAGGTGATAAGGCTTATCGTCTTTGTACAAGTACCACATTTGTGCGTCCACGTGCACATGCATCTACAAGATATTTAGTTATTGCAGGGATGTCGTGAAGTCTTATTTTTTCAAGGCTTCAAACGTTGAGTAGCATTGCTACAGGAATGGGCAATATTTATATTTAGATTTAAACTACTGTCATCTTAGTAAATTCTGCCAATGTAACCTGCCTGTCTACCTACTTCCCACAGCGCTCAGAGACCATAAAGATCTAGGGCTGAGTTGACGATTCGCCTCTAGGCAACACTATGAGTATCCGGAGCACAAAGGTACGCCATTCAAAAATATTGAAACGTACCGTATCATTACTTTTACTGTCTTCCAACCTATCTCAAAATAAATGTTACATTGTTTTTCAATATTTTTTTATTGACGGCCTCCGTGATAGGGTTGGTAAAACACTTGAACCCGGATTTAAAAAAAAAGTTCCATTTTGGTTTTCATTTAAGGCTACTTTAACATATTTCTGATCTGGAAGAGATTGCCACACGATCCCCTTAGGTAGTACTGTATACAATTAAAGTGTAAGACAATACTATAGATTGTTTAACATCATTAATGTTGTGCCGTAAAATTTCATAGTGTTAGAGATATGGGTGGCGTGTGCAGCTTTAAAATATACTATAAGACAACCCATTTTGGGAGGTCTTATCAAAATTTATGACGTTATATGAACACAATACACTACACTACGAATGTGTACTATCACATATCGGAAGACCTACACGGGTTTCTTTGTAATTAGCCTTTCCTCGGTAAGTTTTCTTACCAAATATGTTTCTGAACATATCCAGATGCTACTTTCCTATCCTTACACTTAACTTATACGAGTTTTTATTTTGTGTCTCAACAATAGTGGGTTTAAGTCCCGAGTCGGAGCGCCCTTGAGGAGAGTTTGCTCTATAAACGTCGCTATATAAATTGTCCTATTATTGTTATTATTACTATTTATACCAATTTATTTGAAACCATAAAAGTATTCCTAAGTTATTATATTTATTATTTTCAACACGGTATCAGCGATAGAAATTTAAATTCGTACCTTTGTAAAATGTTGAGGCATAACATTTAAAATATAAATTAACTCACATACAACGGAAATAAGTCAATTACCTTTGCTTTGTTGAATATTTTCAATATATTGCCTACGGTAACCAGTCATTTCGAGATTTTGGTAGTATAACATTTAATCGTTCCCTTCGCCGTTAAATCTCGCCCATTTTAATACGTTTTAGAGGAAAATAAATACCCTTTCAATGTCGACACGACCAATTTTTTAACCAAAAAATATGAATGTATTTATTTACTTGATTGTAAATGTACGAATAATTAATTTGTAAATAAAAACACAAACAACATGTAATAACAGGTAATTTAAAGTGGTAACTCAATTTATATAGATCTGGGTTTGTTGCCTTTCATTTGCCGTGTTCCCAGTTAACTAGATTTTGGCCTGTACGAATATCTTACTGAGGACAAATAAACATAAAGATAAGTCGATGCTTTTCCAACTCCTTGTATATATATTTCATAATTTCAGATAAATCAAAAGTCCATCTCACTATGTTCCATATACAACTAGTTCTCCAAGTGTGAGATGTAACTTGCATTTTCTGTGCTGAAAATTAAACATTCACGGGGTAATTTTTATTTATTTGACTTTTTTTTATCACTTGATCTTCAAGTGGAAAACATTTGATTAAAATTAAAATGAAAACATTAACTGAAATGTCCTTTACTTAAACCAGAAACATACCATCACGCTTTTTTCTATTGGGATAGGCAGAGATGACAGATTGCCATACTTTGGTGTCCCGACATACAATTTTGGCCTTTTTCACATCCATACACCTTATACAACTCCTAGGATTTCTCTGACTTCTTAAGTTTTCTTCTTTCGAAATATCATTCACTTGATTCAACCATACTTTTCCTGGTCTTCCTTTTCCATTCTTTCTATTCGTATTTGCACTGTATATTTGTTTTGTTTGTTTTTCTTTATTCACTTCCGTTCCTAAACCATCTCAGTGTGCTCTATATCTTACTCAACATATCAGCAATGTGAACTTAACATTCATCCCTTATATACCTTTATTCCGTGTGCTCGTACATCGTACATTGTCACCTCGTGTATCATTTCAATCAGAAACAGGAAACTTAAAGGTCTAATATTATAAAAAACAAAAGCAATAAAACCAAGAAAGGTTATTTAAAACATTTAAGATATTCAGCTATTCTCTCGCAACTAATCAAAGACACCAACTAAACAGCATTTGTCATTTGGATTATTTTTATTTATTTTATCTCAAAATAATTTAAAAGTATTTTAAACTTCTTTTACATTAACAAAATAGTTTAACTGGATTTTTATGAAATATGAAATTAAAAAAAATATAACAAATCAACGTATCGAATCAACTATTTATGGTAGTGTGAAAATACATTGATAATTATTATTCATAATAAAAATGTGGTTTCTGGTACACAAATTTATTTCCTATACATATTTTTGTTAATGTACGCTTACCATCACGCTGTTCCCATTGAAGGATAGGCATAAATGAAAAATATCAACACTCACAACCTTTACTTCGTCCACATCATATATGCTCTTCTGTTTCTCTCACTTCTTACCTTTACCTGGTTTAAAAATTGTTCTTGAATTCTGCTTCTTTAGTATCGTAAATATTTCTTAATCCCTATTAATTTTAGTATATTTTTTTTTATTTATGACATATCATTTTTCTTTGTCAACAGGTAAGGACACCTATTCATATCGAATATATTGGATTGATTGAAGAACACTTCTGGAATTGATTGCATACCGCGGCAGGTTTGTAATGTGAATTTAGGAAAAATTGAAAGATATCTCTTCAATAAGAATATTAAGAGTTCCTACATGTTGACTTATCATACAAAACATTCTGTATACAAACACATGATGTCTTATAAATTTATTTTCAACTAATAATTCGACTTAACAATAGAATGAACCCAAGTACTTAAAATTTAGCTTTTATTTTAACCAGTCGACGAGTATATGTACGATAAGATTGGGGAACCGTTTAGGGAAAACAACCTTAAATTAAATGTATTGTACAATTTTATACACTCGTTGTATACATTACAATCTTGTAGATTTATTGTTATGTGGTGATCTCTTCCGACCAACCAGATATATGTTCAAAAGATCTTAAGTAAAAACCGGACTGGATCCATTTTTAAACTAAATTGGGGTCCAACGGGAATCGATCTCGTAGCACCCTTGTTGGAAGACAGTTGTCTTACCAATTAGGCCACATAGGTCGTCTAGTTTTACATACATTTACATACAAGCCACCACGCTTTGTCTCTGGCAGGGTTGGCAGAGAGAACAGATCTCCAAACTTTTCTATTCAAACACCTTTTGCCTCCTCCACATCCATACACTTCGTCATGCACAATTACCACATGCCATTCATACTTCTCACTTTATCTTTCGAAATCTGTTTTTATATTATACGTATTTTAAATAATTATTTGAACGGGGTTATATTTTGAAAAATGACATTTTAAATAATAATTATTAAAACTTATGATTCAAAGCCTTAACCTTAAGTTTAAACATAGCGAATCTATTAACAATAAGACATCTTAAATGCAAAATGGAAACATTTTTTTAACCCTCTTTCGCTTTTTTTTTAAATTGTTCCATACCACGCGGTGTTACTTTTAACTTAACATTATTTGAATGTAGTCAATATTATCCCATATTTTATTTCAGTGTCATGGTCACCGCACACGCGTGAGATCCATGGCGAGATTTTCTGGCGTATTGATATGCCAAAAGTTAATTGGCGGTAACCTTGGGAGGATCGTAAAAAATCGGCAATATTATCTGTATGTGTGTTTAGCTACTCTACTGCCTACTTCCACTCTTGTCTTTTCGTATAGTAGCTATTGCTATTATTTATGTTATACATTTTGTTTTAATCCTTATTCATTTGTCTTTTCTTGTTTGTATTGTAACTTTATGTTATGTTTTAATGTTAAATGTTACACTTCGCCATCTTAATCAGTAAATCATTTAATATAAGAATTTTATAATAATACATAAAACGACAATTTATATAGCCGCCTTTTAGATAGCAGGCTCTCTTCAAGGGTGCTCAAATGGGGCGTTTATGAGAGTTAAGAGGATTTTCCACGAGGAAGAATTATATTTTTTAATTTTAAAACAAAGAAAGACGGCCTATGTAGTTTTGTGATTAGAACATGTGTTTCAAATGGAATTTTTTAGTTCGTTTTCCTGTGGTGACAATTCTAACAGTGTTTTTTTTTTATTTACGTTCAATATTAACTATATTTGTGTTTAGCAATAAGACATTTCCAAATAACGTCATCCCGCCAGATTATTTTATTATTATTCTCTCGTTGTATACAGTAAAACCTGGCGAATTTATTTCCACGAGGCAATTCATTTTATTTACGTATAAAAGAGTTCTTCTCTTTGATTTAAGTGCATAAAAACAACAATATTCGTATTATATATTTATGATTCTTGTGTTGTATACCTACAGTACAACCTGGCGAATTTATTTCCACGAGGCAATTCATTTTATTTACGTATAAAAGAGTTCTTCTCTTTGATTTAAGTGCATGAAAACAACAATATTCGTATTATATATTTATAATACTTGCGTTTTATACCTACAGTTCAACCTGGCGAATTTATTTCCACGAGGCAATATATTTTATTTACGTATAAAAGAGTTCTTCTCTTTGATTTAAGTGCATAAAAACAACAATATTCGTATTATATATTTATGATACTTGCGTTGTATACCTACAGTACAACCTGACGAATTTATACCCACGAGGCAATTCATTTTATTTACGTATAAAAGAGTTCTTCTCTTTGATTTAAGTGCATAAAAACAACAATATTCGTATTATATATTTATAATACTTGCGTTGTATACCTACAGTACAACCTGGCGAATTTATTTCCATGAGGCAATATATTTTATTTACGTATAAAAGAGTTCTTATTTTTTAAATAAGAAAATAAAAAAAGCAATATTCGTATTAAAGATTGTATAACACTTTCGTTTTATACAATACAAACTGGTGGGTTCATTGCCATGTTGAAATCTCTTCCAACCAACAAGCTATATGTTCAAGAGGCTCTTACGTAAAAACCAGACTGACACCTTTTTTAAAAATAAAATTGAGAACTAATCGGAATAGAACCCGTAATCCCAAGATCGAACAGGCGAACTATAGGCCTCAGAGGTCGTCGATTATGATTGAGTTTATATCGTAAGTAACGAAAGTATAATGCAATAAAAATAATAGTTTATTTTATGTCTGTTTTCATAAATAATTTACTTATTTATTATCGTTTCTTATTCTTGTTCATTGGTCTCGCCATGTTTTTCAATAAGTTAATACATTTAAAAAAAAACACGTATTAAGTTTGATTTTCCACGCTTCAGTATTACAGAATGTTTGACAATCTTTGAGGCCAAGTTGGTGAGATGCATATCTTCCAAACCCGAGGTTGAGTGTTCGATTCCTCTTGTTACCCATTTAAAAAAAACAGTTACGGTCTGGTTTTCACTCGTTAGACCTCCTTAACGTCTTTCTGGTTAGTTGGAAGTTATTTTCACATGAATACAAACCCGCCAGGCTGTACTTTATACAATGAAAGTGTATACAATACAATACTGTTTTTTTGTAGATATAATTTTCTGCCTAAAACGGAGTCAACTTATTTGAAGTAAATCTTTTTACTCTCTTAAGTATTATCCAATTGATAAGTTTTATTGCGATGTTTCATAATTTTATATCTTACCAAAAGTTCTTTAATTTGAAATTATAAAAATCAGCTTATAAGCGTCAGCGACCATGTCGAACGGGTAACATTCACGCTAATCAAACATGCACCCCTGGTTCGATTCCTGGCGGATTCAATTCCGAATTGGTTTTACTTTTAGATCGTTGAACATCTGAATTTATGTTTTTCTGTAGCTTATTTAATGCGAACCATCAATTCTTATATCGCTTTAAAAAAACAGCACCGTAAGCAAAGTCTGTACAAAAACAGTACAACAATAGTGCCTAATGAAAGGTTTGCAGAAGATTAAATCTGCCGATCGTCTTGGAACATTGGTATCTCTGCCGTCGGTACGTTGGGTTTGATACGTCAAGACTGTGTGCTTAATGAACGTCAACAGCTTCCACACTATAAATCAATATACGCACATAAGTCTTCCATCCACCGAATGGCTGACAATCATACTCTAGATAGCCTGTCATATTGTATAAGCGCCACTACTCTTGTAAATTGATATCCAAAAGTGTGTTTTTTTCTAACCAGAATGCCAATAGTGATTAACAAGTGGACTAATCTGATGTTTGGACTAATATCTAGTATGGTATATTAAGGCATGATCATGATGTCGGGTGATAAATCTTATGAGGCTGGTTAAAAAAGAGGTAATGTTAGACCTTTGTATTGTAGTAAACTTTCGTTGTACTCGTATACAGTAAAACCAGGTGGGTGTATTGTTTATCTGATCAACCATATAAAGCTATTAAATAAGCCGTAAACCAGATTGGAACCACGTTTAAAAATCTGGGTCCCAACGTGGATCGAATCCGCAATCCCTGGGTTGGAAGATAGGCGTCATATTAACGAGGCCACGTAGGTCGTTCTAAATGTTATTTTCCTTTCTTACTGGCAGGATTAAACACTTTAGCTAGCTGTTTTCATTATTGGTTGGACATTTTCATTATTGCTTGAATTGTTTTGATAAGTTTTTTAATGTCAAGCGTTTAAAATATTTTACATAATTTAATAAACAGGTTTCAAATATAGAATTTCTTCACTTATTTACTCTAGCTTGATTTTGCATTTTATGAATATTTTTTGGACTAACGAGGAGTTAACCAAATAAACGTTTTCGATTGTTGACATTTGTTTAAAACATTAATTCCTTATTTAATTTTCTTAACATTTTAAGGCGCTTTGTTATTGTGCTTGTGAGTAAGCAGATCAATGCAGAGCTCACTAGTTACGCTTCGCAAGCCTACGGTTCTTTGCTGTGCTGTCCTAGGCTCTCAAGCCTTCGGTTCTTTGCTGTACTGCCTTAGCCTCGCAATCCTATGTTTCTTTGCTGTACTGTGAGACTCTCACAAGTATTTTTACGGTTAGTTTTCGAAGGAATAAAATTATGATTTTAGCCATTTAGGCCAAGGATAAATTAAAAAGGTTCCTTATTGATATATTTGAATGACAGATGAACATTGTTGTTAGAATACAAATACATATACGTTGTCTATCCAATAACGTAGTTTCAGAATTTCCAAACCATATTATAAAGATGAATCAGACAGTTAAAATTTTACATAAACCGAAAAAGTTGTATATAATAATGAATTTTAGAAAAAATAGAGATACTCGTACATAAACCATAAGTAAAAAAATATATAGTTGTAAATAGCCAATGGACACAAAAACATTATAAATTTTCCTTTGGGTCAATTAATAGACCACACACACATTCGATGAAACATGACACCAGTTGGATCTTAGCATCGAGCCTCGAGATAGGGGGGTAGAAACACTTTTAGCGGGGTGGGGGCTGGTGTAATAAGTGGAATAACAAAATAATTTATCATTAAATATCCTAACATGCAGTTCTACAAAGTCAACGCCGAAAGCCTTTGATAAATCAATAATGTAATATTTGTATCTCCAATATGGGTTAAGTATTTTATTTAATAGTAAATGTACCTACTTTTCTTTGAAAAAGCTCAGATAAATGGAATATTTATATTCAAGTCAATATATATTTATTAATGTCCTCAGTAAGATAGAGACAAAAGCCTAACTAACTGGGGTCACAACAAATGACAGGCAACAAACTCGGATCCATATACTTTGAGTGTCCACTTGAAATTACTTATTTTGGTTTGTCTTGTTTTTTTATATATACTATATACGTATTGTTAAATAAATACTTATACTCTACAACGGATATGTAAATTCCTGTTAAATTCCGTTTTTACAAACTTAAAAACGTTAGATTTATATTTGAAGTCTCGAAACTTTAGCCTCGCAAGCTTCGAGTTAACAGACGTACTAGAAGACCTAGAACGAGCCCCTTCGGATTAAAATTACCCACCCTTATGTTGAAATTGTTCCGATACACTTCTGTATATAGAATATTTCAGTTGTAGTTGATCAGCATAATGTGTTTAACTAATGCAGCGGTTCTCAAAATGGGATTATGGTACCCCCGAGAGATGTTTATATTTAATGTTTATGATTGCCTTCATATCGCTTTAACTCTCTCCACTGGCAGAATTTATTTCTTAGTATCTACTAGATTTTTTTCTGTCGTATATAATACAGTAATCCCTCCATTTACACGCGTAATTGGTTCCAGAAAAACAGCAAAAATAACAACCTTGTAAACGGAGCCATTGGATGATTTGAAAATAGGTAATAGTTACTCGTATAAAAGCTTTAATTAATTTAGTAAGTCTATATAAGTCACTGATATCTAACAAAACATACGTGTTGATGAGAGCTATTCGATTTATACATACGAAGATATATAATTACAGTAATTACAATTTGATGTACTTATTAATTCAAAATCACTCTCGCTGGATGAATCTCCCATTACTTCTATGTATTGTCTCTGTTATGTTACAGGTGTTCCTATTTTAATTGTAGATGTTGATGGCATAAATAATCTATTTCGAGTCTGCTGCTTGGCAGTTATTTTCCGTTCCTCTAGTTCTAAACATACGACAATGCAGGAATAAATGTACAATATTTGCTTTGCCCGCAATATTATTGGAGTAGTTTTTAGTTATTTTACTATCAAATTTTCTTCTAACGAATATATCTCAGTAGGTATGTAATAATACAGGTATTCATCTTTTATTAAATTTACTTTATGATTGCCTTATTTTCTATTACATATATATTTTAAAGTTTTTGACAATAGTTTCCTTTTTGTGACTTATTTGGAAGACTTAGGTATATGCCACTGGTGATTTTTTGTGAATACCTAATAAAATTCCACAATTCTTTCCAGATTGTTTTGATATATTTCTGACATATAAATTAGTGTATCCAATTTAAATTGCGGCGGATGCGCCATTTCTTCGACTTCCTTTATAATTTCGCTGTTTGCATATTTATCTGATATAATAAGTGATGTTCATATCCTACAATTTTTCGAAGATTGTAAGTAAGATATCAATGAAAAGCGCACCGAAATCGGTTTAGATTTTCTTGAATTTCGTGAATAGAAACAAACGCGCAAACTCACAAACTTGATCTGTTTAATATTGTATTGTATTACACTTTTGTTGTATAAACTGCAACCTGGTGGATTTATTATCATTTGGTGATCTCTTCTATCAAACCAGAAACATGTTGAGTCAAAACCAACATCAACCCATTTTTAAAAGATCTGGGTGTCAACGGGAATAGAATCCGCAATGAGGGAAGGAACCCGTTAGCTAGTTAGTAAGTCAGACGGCTTACTAACTAGCCCACGGAGGTCGTTACTTTAGTATAATATAGATGAAATATAAGTGTAGATGAATAAACAAAAATTTAAAATGTTTTTTTTGTGAGTGACTCGTGGTTGACGAAAATCAATCAAAACATAATAAATCTACATATTTATATACCGCTATTTCATATTACCGATTAACCCAAAGAGCGATCCAAGTATATATGTAAGGCAGCTACTAAGCGCCAGAACAACAATAAATTTAGATTTAAAAAATACTTTTTCACCAGTCCTTAAAAAATACTTTTGCGCCAGTCCTCGCAATCAGTACTCGCACGCGCTGAGCGGTAGGTAATGTTGCCATTACGTTATATGACGAACCGCGAGTTACGAGCAATCTCCAGAGGTTCAAAACCCGAAAGCTCGCTTACTGAGGTCGAAGATAACATTGTCTCCCAGATTCGCTCTTAAATAGATTCGAAACACTTATTCGGATTTTTATCGTTAAACTTAAAATTTCATCATCGTTATTAGTGAATCATGCAATACGAGAATTTTATGAAAAGAAATAGACGTATGACGAAGTATGTTAGTCTTCTGATTAAAACGCTCGTGTTTCAACCGGAATTTTCTGGTTCGTTTCACAGTGGTGACAGTTGTAACAACTCTTCTTTTTTTATTATTTTATTTATAATTATTAGTTATTATACTTTCGGTTAATACAGTTCATATAGCTTGGTCGATTTATTACTTGCCAATACAATATCTTCTACTTCGTATAAAAGGGTTTAAAATATTGTATCGTTGATACAATTATCATATTTCACAAATATATTAAAAAAAACAAAGAAGAGGCAATTTAATTTTCAAAAGGAGAGTCGTGGTTTTAAAAATAAATTTAAAAAAATATTCACAATTTACTCTAAAATTATTATATTATCTTGATACATCAATATTTCAAGGAACCATGATGTACGAGTATATGAAAGCATTTCAGAGGATGGTTCCGACAATGCTCTAACAATTATGAAGTTACATATTTGTATTTAATCTTAGTTCCTCCTAAACTGGACTCAGTATATCTCTTGCATCGTTGTTGAAACATATTTATCACAGTTTAAGTTTAGGGTCTCAGATTTTCACTTCCCCAGAAGGGATATACTTTATATAAACCCAAATCCTTTCTCCCGTCTCTCCCCTTTCCCTTTTTGGAGATTGCAAGAATTAATATTGCGTATTATTACCAACCCCCTTCTAACAATTTGGCTATACGGGCTCGCTAGTTCTCATTGTTTCAGAATTTTGTCGAAAGTTTTAGTGATTTAAAATTTTGGTGAAACTCAAAGTTTATTTTCGTAACGTTACAGTGTCACTTTATGTTTCGCATACATACATATTGTCACGCCGTTTCCCTGTAAGAGTATGTCACTTCATTCCACATTGTGTCATACACTGTCACCCTGTGTATTCTTCTTAGTGCACGCATTTCTACTGCATTTATTCGGCTCTTCCCCGTTTTGCCACGTTCACGTTTCACTCCCATACATCAAATATGCTACTAAAATACTATTGTGGGCTATCATCTTAGCAGATTTTGATACTGTCCGGTTTGAGTATACATGTTTTAGTGCCCCATTTACTCTGTTTTCTATCACTACACGCCGTTCGATATCCCTCGTAACTCTTCCATCATTTGAGAAAGTACTACTTAATTAGCAGAGCTCTTCAACTTCCTCTAATCTTTCAATACTCAACCCACATATCACATTTACTTTTTCTTTCACACTCTTCTATCTCCATGACTAAGGATTTCGCAACATTAATCTTTAAATCTTTCTCTTTACATCTCGTAAAATTGACTTAACAGTCTCTAATTCATCTTCATTATTCGCAAACACTACCATGTCATCAGCATACAACAATTCGCACACATTCCCATTCGTAATTTATATGCCACCCATTGACCTCTGCAGTTCCATCACACATGAATCTCGCCTTCAATAATTTACTGAAATTTTAGATACTTGGTCATGCCATTAACGCGATGAACTGATGTGATATAGAACTATGCCTTTAGGTACCTTTACACTTTACACTATTTTTGTAATTCTTAGGTTATCTATTGGATTTCAATTTGGTCAAAATCTTCACTCAGTCGTTTATATTACGTAGGGATACTTAGGATACATCAAAGCTTTCTTAGTCCATTTTCTCAATATAATTTGCGATATTTTTGTTATATTCAGTCACGAGATAATTTTTCATGATCTATGAAAGTTTGAACAACTGTGTATTTAGTTTATGTAAATATTGGGTCAAAAACCTCTCCAAGTATTATGTTCCGAAAATTGTGAAATTAACGAAATTCCATACATTGAAGCGCACCGATTAAACAGCTTGAAATCAATGAAGCTACTCGAAAAACGGTGGATTTTTTTATTTACTCTGTTCATTCGCTTGAAAAAGTCAACTAAATTACTTGCTTGAAATTGAGTTCATTTTCAATAATTTTAAATTTATTTTGGTAAACATAAATAAAAAACATTGGCACCACACATTGGCACCACACATATTATTATGTTCGTATCATCAAGTAGTTTTCCTAAATTCTTCCACAGTCGTATAACTTTTATTATCGCTACTTTTTAATCTTATTATTTAATAGTTGTTGTATTTATTTTCATGTGTTTTTTGTTTTCAACCAACCACAAATATGTTAGAGGCCTGTAAACCAAACTGAAATCCTTTTTTTTATTGTAGGTACCAACGGGAAACATACCCGTAACCACCGGGTCGGAAAACTAGCGCCTTATCACATAGGTAAAAAATGTTCAATTGTTCCCTTTAAAAAAGAAACGGAGAAGCTGGTGATAATGAGTGCTGTCGAGGGTATTAATACCCTTTCTTTAATATAAATATTCTACCATCAAAACCTAACAGGGCTCTTCCATGATTGCTCAGAATCGCCCTGGATGGGCAGTTTTTTGAGAAAGAAGAGTGTTGTATGAAAATCAACAGCTTCAGGTAAGAGGAATGGAAAAAAAGGTTTCAAAAGAAAATTTATGACAATTATGAGAAATTTGTGCAGTCAATAGTTTGTTAAGTGGTTTAGGGGGCTATATTGATTTTGAATCTAAATACGAGTTTTAATACTTTTCGAATTAAACGAAATTCGAGGCTATACTGTCAGCAGTGGTCCAAATTTAATAGAAATAAAAAGCTAATTTGTTGTAACATTTTAAGAAATATACTTGTAATATAATAAGTTATTAAAAGACGTGTTGCTGCAGGTAACAAGGTCAGTGACTCACTTAGTAGTCTTGCTGATAAATCAATCGCTACGTCTTCCAATATTATTTATTGTATACAGTGGTGTGCTAGTGCCAACCTTTATGTTAATGCAAGCGAAGCCGGAGCATTGAAATAGAGCGTACAGTATCGAGTATTACAATAGTTGACAGAATTTGAAATGATCAGATACCGTTGCAGACGGAAGTATAAGTAAGAAATAAATCTTGAGATGGTTTGGCCACATTGAGAAAATGAGTTGCGAAGGACTTACGAAACAAATATATATATGTCTGAAATGAATGGATAGGAAGGAAGAGACAGACCGAGGAAAGAGTGGAAGAAGATAACTGGGGAAATTATAACTGAGGTAAATATAAGAAGCACGAGAAACAGGAGAGTGTGTATGACTAGATGTGGACGAGGCGAGAGTTATGTGCATCAATAGAAATCCTTGGAGATCTATGTCTACCCCAAAAGGGACATAATACGGTGGTATGTATGTATTATTTAACCAAGTTATGTTACAAGGTCAACATTCTGGATACTGATATCAAATTTCATTCTCACTTTTTCTTTGTATAACTATACGAGTATATATAATAAATAAAAACATCGTCTGTATTGGTATTGGTGTATTGAATATGATGGCATAATAAGGCACATCGCCGCGTTAGGTTATTTTTCATCATTTATACCCCTACAGAGCAGTGTCCGAAGCCAACCCCAGTTGAAGTGATTTATTTCCGTTTTGGGGGACATTGAAGTGTCGTGTGACGCCAACTGTTAGTATCTCTGTTCATATTCTATGATAGATTTTCTTCCTAGATTGTATTTTATGTTTTAAAAGTGTTTATTCATGCCATTCTAATTTTAGTATTTTTGTAAGATTGAAATGTTTTTTGTACACTTTTTTCATGACGCGAGTAGTTGAGAAGGCATGGGAAAGTCCTAGAAATACGGGGTATGACCAAATCAAGAAAATTGTGAAAGGGGAAGAGTAAAAATCCTTTGTAATTAAATGGAGGGCTGTACTTTATCCCTGCCTACAGAACGATAGGGACATGGCGTGATGGTTATAATGACGATGTTTTTAGTGTCTCGTGATTAGCATTTATTTCTCCGCTAATCAGGCTTACTGTTCTAACGCGGGATACCTTCAATCTAGCACTTGCACTTTGTAATCATCACACCAAATTAGACGTTATTATGCAAAAGATTCAATCCGTTCTGAGATAATTAAGAAAATATTTCACCGCTTTGTATGGAATAAAAAACCTTTAGACGTATTGAAACATAAAATATCCATTTAACGGGTCCTAAATATGTTTAACTTATACAGGATTGATCTACGCTTTTTTGATATTTCAAATAAATAAAAAAAATGTCCTTTGCAAATTTTTAATATATCCAATTGTAATACAGTTTTCATTGCCAGTGACGTAACAACCCTTAGTGGGCCTATCTTCGCTAATTCCTTCTGTCTTCAGCAGTTTCTTTTAATTTTGATATTCAAATTGCACGTATTTGCTGGATCTCTCTCCTTTGTATGAAATAATCTTAGGTAACACCTCAACCCATGAGTTTGGCCAAGACAACTTTCTTTGTCGGTCACATTTAATTTTCATTCCAATCATATTAATGACACCAAATCTATATCCTATAAGCTCAAAAATATGCAATTTCGGTGGTATTGAGGCTTCCCTTCTGCAGGTCTTCTTCCGAGAAGCTAGTGGAATACAGTGGAGAAACCATCGGGTGTGGCATTGATTGAATTTCACCACACATGCATAGTGATGGGTTCTCTGCACCAATACTCCATCTGAGAATATTCTCTTTTGATTTATCCAAGTAGAATTGTAGTCGAATAGAAAACCTACATGTGCCCCATAATAGGTGGTGTCCCATCGGCATGCACTCCGATGGCTGTATTCGTGTCTTCAAGCTTTCAATTCTATATCTCCAGGAATCGACACGCTCACATTCCGACAGCCGTCAAGGGGGCTGTTGGAATACATTTATCTTATGCGCTGTATATAACCAACTCATTTCATATCAGCGCCATTTTACAGGTTTACTTAAGTTTCATGTATCTTCTTCGAAGGTAACTTCCTCTCATTAGTATTATTTTTTTCCATTTTAGTAAGTGTTATATTTTTTTTAAATGGCTTTATTAATATTTTTAAGTACGCTAGTTTTGGAACACGAAATCAATTAAACAGACGATAGGACAAACAATTTGCTACAGAATTCTAAAATTTGTATTACATTAAATAATATTTTTAAATTGCCAGCAAAAAAAAATATTCACAAGACATTTTTTCTAAGCTTGTGATAACGATTTGTTTTCAATGGTTTTAATTTGCATATAAACTGTATGTGTGTACTTGATTTATTTTAACATGTTTAATATTATCGTGTATCTTTGTTTTGCCTTTTTTATTCATACGAAAATTCCAACTCGTTAAATTTTGACCCTCTGTCAGATAATTATATTTATTACTTTGAAGCTGCTGAAAAGAAATGTGTTATGTGATTTTGTTTTCCCTTTTTTCTGCGTGTATTTTTTCGTTTTTGAACCGGATCCCAAAGTAGCATAATAATTACGAGATTTTAAGCATTTTTATGAATTATTTACGTCAACCCATTTTTGTGTCAAATTAATTTTAATTAAATTTTCGCCGAAAATTTATTTGAGTTTTGTTGACTCGAAAGCTTTTCACAATGCGATTGTTTAATATTTTTTTTACCTTGCAATTTTAGAAAAATATTTCAATTATATTGACACTAATAATGATTGATATTTTTGCGCGCAGGCTGATAATGATTGATAAGTTTTCATAAATAAATAATTTAGTATTCGACATATCGAATTTCTTTTCTTAATCATGTTTCGCTGTGGAAATATGAAATTTTCAATTAATTCAGTATAATTCATTATAAAAAATAATCTTTCTCTGATTTCTCATTATCGTATTTAAGTTAGCGTATGAGAAAGTTAAACATAATTTCGTGAATTATTTGGAGACGACTTTTAATAATAATAAAAGGGCAATTTATAGAGCGCCCTTTTGAGAGCAAACTCTCCTCAAGGGCGTTCCAACTCGCCCCTAACTGAAATACCATAACTGGATTTTTCGCCCCTAACTGGAACATTGGGTTTTAAAGACTATATCGGAATTTTCTTAAACAACCACATAATTTTTATCATCCTATGCCCTGGTGTTATTTATGATGAATACGATGGAGTTTCAGCTCGCGGCTTACCGACTCTTATCGAATAGGTAACTGGCCAATTTGTATGGATGTTTTCATAACTAGAAAAAAAGAATTCATAACCGATTGAATGGACAGCGTTTCTCGTGATGAGTTTAATGGAGGGTCTTTTTGATAAGGTGGGATTACTTTAAGGGTTGTGTTTGGCATTTTGTGAATCATGGATTGGAATGGATCACTTTGGATGAGAAAAATTGAGTGGCTTGAAGAGGATGTGTAAAAACGATTGGTCAGTAAAGCTATAAAATCTATGACCATGGGCAGTCTAGTGTTGTTGTGCAGTATAGTGTTACGTACATACATACCAAGGCGCTCCGACCGACGTACTAAGTGCCTTGTTCTGTATGATAATCATCATTCATTGGTTATGTCGTAATAATCTACATATCTGCCCAAACATTAAAGGTAATATTACAGATAACAGTGGTCTATTGGATTTGTTATAGTGGCTCTTTTAAACTGTCATAAATTATGAAGCAAAATTAAGGTGTTTATTTAACATATTCATAAACATAAAAAAAAACGATTTTTTACCGTACCAATTCATACTTAATACTAATGTGTTGAGTAATATAAAGAACAGCACTCTGAGATAGTTCGACAAGGCAAGCGAATATGAGTGGAAGGCGTGGTAGATGAAGACAACGTATGGTTGGATCAAGTGTATGATATTTTGAAAGGAAGAAATGTAAAAAGTTAGAGAAATCGTAGGAATTGTATGAGAATCTGTAAAGATGTCGAAGAGGCAAAATGTGTGTATTTCCACCGGAAATTCTATCGCTTTCTCATTTATGCCTACCCCGATAGTGAGATGGCGTGATGGTATATATGTATGTATAAATTCAGTAATATTACGCTGATTTTAAACGTTTTGTCATACATTGATACTCTGTATTCTACGAATTTCCACAGTATTGATTTTAATTGTGCCAAGTCTTTCGTTTGTTCGGTTTCTTGGTTTATTCTTACCCTTCTGAATTTACCTTCTTAGTAATATGTTTTGACAATTGGATTATAAAAATCACATTTATTTTGTACAATAATAATTATTCTTACAATGCTTTATATATTTTGCTGGTAGTTATGTGTATTTTGATTGATTTATATTTTGATTTAGATTGCTATTTCTAATAGAAAAAAAACAATATTTACCTTTAATTGTAAACCATATGATTGCTTGAATTGTTTTGAGTATTTTTTTTCTCTACCTCATATGTGACAACTTTCCACGTCATAAGTCAAGCGATAACTTTATAAACCCCGTGAACGCTTTTGTGTTAGAATACTCAACTAGAGTTTAATTTGTTATTCCACTTAATTAACGCAACACGTGTTTCTGTGTTCTATGTTTTCTTATATCGATATTTATATAGGCGATACTTATTAGGTGGAAGTTGAGATATGTGTGAAGTATGAGACAATTATCGATATAAAAAAACGATTTAAATTGAAAATTTCCGTGGCCTAGTTGGTAATATGCCTGTCTTCTAACCCGAGAATTGCAGGTTCGATTCTCATTGGAACTCAGTTTTTTTTAAGTATTTCTGTCTGATTTTCACATAAGACCTAATTAACATATTTCTGGTTAGTCGAAAGAGATTGCCACATGGGAATTACCCCGCCAGAGTGTCCTGTTGACAATAAAAGTGTAATACAATACATTTTCTCCATGACCTGGTTGGTGAAACGCTTGTCTTCCAACTCATGGTTTCCGGGAGTTGATTCTCTTTAGTACCCAGATTTTTAAAAAGGACCCTTTTGGTTTACACTTAAGGCTTATTTAAATACCTTTCTGGTTATTTGGAAGATTGCCACATGACAATAAACCTGTCAAGTTGCACTGTATACAAACTAAGTGTAATAAAAATTAATATTTTTTGGTTTGTGAAACGATTCTGAAAGGGAACTAGTTATATTTTTATTCAATACGAAGCCTAAGACCGATTTGATAAATACTTCAAGTTCTGAGTTTAAATGTATCTTTATTAGTAACACAATGTTTTTATCCCAAATTCTTTTACAAAATGCTTTTATTCAATAGAGTATATTAACGATACACCCTTGGATCGAAAGCGTGAAGCCTTCTTTAGTTTCGTATCGCGGAAATGGAAAATCGAGCCTTTTTCCGGGTTTCAGAAGACAAGGCCACGTTAAAGGGGCGGGGGGCAGGGTTGTATTTACGGATGCAAAGACCTTGCACGGTCTCCTTTTCTAGAAGCTTTTTATTATTTAACGTTTATTCTCTTAAAACCCCAACAGCGTTTACTCCAAATACAATTTTATCTGATAATATAAATTCCGTTGTTGCTTCAACTGTAACATGATCGAAATTAAACATTTTTATTCTAGAGTTTATATAAAATCAGAAACAAAATACGAAACAGCGGTTTTTATTTTTTGTGCAGGTATGTCACCATATTACCGTTACATTATATCGGACCTAGTTGGTAAGTTGTTCGATTTTTGTCGGTACTTTTTTTATTTTTTGAAAGGGTTCTGTCTGGGTTTTACATAATGCCTTGTCGTTGGTTGAAGGACATTGCCAGTTGGCAAAAAAACCGTCAGGCAAAGAAAGTGTAATAGATACATCAGGTTTCTTGATGTGTTAGCGATAGAAAGAGATCTCAAGAAGTTCGAAATATGATATAATTTTCTTTAATACAATATTTTATCGTCATTCACTTAAAAAAATAATGTATTCAGTAGAAAGATATATTCCCCTACATTTTTTGGATACATCAAAATTCATCACTTTTTGTTACATTTACTACAGAAAGTATTTTACAGTATGGTGTTAATTGAGACAGTAACATAAAAAATATTGAATACATTTAGCTTATTATTTATTAACAATGATTCTTTATAAACAAATTGGTAAAATGCTGGTATTTTACCTGAGGGTTTCGGGTCCGGTTCAAGAGCTTGTCTGGTAACTATTCGCATGCGCTAGACGTGTGCGTGTGTTGTTGCTTGTCCACGCGTGGTATTATTTCCAACACACGTGTGCGAACTATGAGTTACCTACTTACTCCAATAGTTCTTAACTGGAAGCCTCGATTTCTGTTTCCGAAGATATTACTTTTTCCCGACCTCGCTCTCCAATATGTCTGCATCATCAATACGGATATGTTGAGGGGTACCATACTATACGAATTAATTCATGAATTTATTGACAGTAAAATTTAATCAAAAGAGGGTGTTACATGTTCATGGGTCTCAACTTAGATCTTAATCTAAGAGTTTGAAATCAAAAGTGGATCGAGACAAGTTTGTATCTTTGCTTTTCTCTTGTTTGTTATTCCTATAAATTTTGCCCTTCCAAATTAAGTCAAATAAATATACATTTACTACTTTTTTGTATCACTATCATTATTCCTTGCAAATAAACCCTTTTGAGGGTTTAACCTGATGAACCACTCCTCTCTGGGCTCCTCTATTCTCGTTGATACCCATTTTTTTATTTGAATTAAGTTTCTTTAAATTTTTTTCTGATTGATTAGAAGAGAGTGCCACATAGCAAAGTACTCGCCAGGTTGTATTGTATGGAACGAACGGCATGCTTCTCGATAAGACCTTGTACAGACAGCGCATCATACGTCTTAAGTTATTGTTTTTCCTTTTCCTTCCGGAACGTCTTTCCAGTGATTCTCAGAAGACCGACATATTGACTGGATCGTTCAGTGAATCCGAATGTTTTTAATTTACGTCAGGTTGTGGTGTTTTTAATTTTATGCCAGGGTTCAAAAACATGAAAACAAAACATGAAAACTCATGAGAATGTAAATTCTTCGTCATACTTCTCAACGGACTGTTTAGAAATTCGACATAATAGTACCTTCATTTATTGTCAACAACTATTTACAGTGGAAATAGAGAATACACCTCTGCATAAGGAAGGAGGGGAAAGCGGTTGGAAAGGGTTGTTGTTAGTTCCAACCCTGTCAACAAATTGTATAAACTTTCCCATGCAGAAATAATTAAATCGTACGGAACAAGTGGTTAAATTATATTATTTAGGTAGGTGTGTGATTTTTGTGTTGCCTAAACTGCTAACATTAAATGCCTTGTTTATTTGTACACACCTATCTCTCACGCCCTTGTTCAACTAATTAAAATTAAGTTTAGCTTTTCCAAATGCTTTTAATGGAAGTTATGTTTAAGTGGGATTAACTTTCAACTGAAAACTTATTGTTTATCAAATAACATACTTAAAATATTATTAAATAACTTGTTATTGTTTATAACGAAAATGTCGACCTTGCAATGAAAAGTTATATTTTTTATGAATTCGTGGTTGGAGGGAAGGTAAATACATTTTTTTTGAGATTTTTAAACAAGATTTGCATTTTTTAAATCAGGTTGTACTGTGTATAACGGAAGTGTAATACGATATAAAATAATATAAGGGTCTTTTAGAAACAAACTTGTATTTCGGAATATAATTAAATGCAGATATCCCTTTCCAGATGAGTCGGGCTTGAGCCGCTTCTCTCTGATTAATCGATCCCTACGATTCCTGCATCCTGCTGGATACCGTTCTTCCATCTTGGTTGCGGGAGTCCCAGGATCCTAGTGAAGTTACCTCGTTGATTAAATATTTAACTTCAAAAATATAATTTTCATAAACTTAAATATTTTTTCCCTTTGAGTGACAATTCTGTCAGTCTGACCAACATTTCCATTTGCGGGGGAGTATTTCAATTTGCGGAACTAATTTCGCAATTGGAAATCCTTGCGCCGCGCGCGATTCCACTGTCACGTTTTATTCGCAAACAATGACGGCTCTTCACCAAAATTGGATTCCCTTCACAATACGCTTTTATAGATTTTCTTTTGCCGATACAACAACGCGAACGCGTTCCGCGAAAATTCGACGCACTTTTTTCTTTGCAGGTGAAGATATTTCCGGGTGAAACGCGAAGGTCATTACTTGAATATTTAAAAGAGAAATGTCTTCATTTGTATTTTGTCTTTCTTTTCAAACTTGCTTCTGAATCGAAATAATCGAAACATTTTAGTGTGATTTTATTCTTTGTTTTGATGGGCCATTATTTTTTATTGACAGTTGTTAAAAACAATTTTTTTGAATTGATGAATATTGGCGAAAATATGAACATCCAATACGACCTGTTGAATTGATTCATTCATTTAATGTGATGTGAGTGCTATATATTTTTTCATTGTTAAGTACTATGATTATTAATTCCGCTAAGGCATTTAATGTTGAAGGAAAAACTGAAAACTTTTGAATTGTATTATTTTTATAATGAGAATGCTTTTTCATTGTTTTCAATACTTTAATTTTCGTGAAGGCATTTAGCGTTGAAGATAAAACTGAAAACCTTTTAAATTAGAGTTTTTTTACTTCTATTCCTCATTTTATCTAATATCATCGTCATCGTTGTTGGGCCTCGGAGTCGATGGTCACCTCACCATTCCAACGTCATTTCAGTTGGGAAGCAAAGCTGTGCCGCGGAATTTGTTCTTTTTAAGTAAGTGAGCCGTTACAAAATCACCGGCCACACCGCTGTACTGGATCCGATGACATACCGAAGTGAGATGTTCGGAGCAATGTTTTTTTTTAAATAATAGTTATAACCGAAGTCGTCGGTATCCGGAGTTTTTTGTCGATATTGAATATTCACTAATTAAAGTTCAGATTTTTCTTCAAATATTTTAACGGAAGAAGTCCCGTCCCGTGTGACAATTACCTTTATTTATTTTCCGACCATATTTATATAACTTTTTAATCCATATAAATTGGATCGTGATTTTTTTCCATAAATTTTTCCGCGAAGTTCTGACATGTAGAGTGTAGCGAAATCATGAGCGAGATGCAGCCAGCCCTTTTTATTGGCAATAAATTTCTTTCTTTTCCATTATGCCTTTGTCCTTTGCGTGCCACTTCTCAAATGGATATGTATTTAATCATCAGAAATGAATTATTCGTGTATCATTTAGTTTTATTTTATTTAGACGACACGTGCTTTTTATTGTACGCGTTTATTGTGCAATAAAATATACCAAGCAATTTCTCGAATTTTGTACGAAAAAATTCGTGAGACAATTTATTACTGTTTGAATAATACATACACGGTGGTCTTGGTGAATTTACGCAGAATGTAGAAACTACTAAAAATGGCGTTAAAACTACGCCCTCGTGCCGGAGTACGAAGGGTTGACAATCTGTATGGTGCTGCTCCAATATTAACATTTTTTTACACCCTTTTACCGAGATCCTAACTTGTCCTTAAAATGGAACCAGTCATTAACGGTACTTAGTTTCCGTGTCGTTTCCTCATTTCCCTTAATTGTTAGCGAACTTAAACATAAATTATTTGATTGTGGACATTGAGAAGGTTAGCCAGGTGTTTAGGTTAATAGTTCATTTAATTTATTATCATTAATCGGCTTCAAAGAATTTCGACTGGCAATCAAAATGTCTGCATGACTTTTACAGGACATTGCTGCTACTTACAAACTGCTTCTCCGCTTTTTGTCCCTGTCTTCCAATTTCTGACTGGTCTGGTCTCTTACACCAGAAATCTTCAAATCCGTCATCCCTAAATCTGACAATTCGAGCTATGTTCTGCCGTAGCCTTATTTTATAAAATCTGACTGGTATATTTATTACAGGATGTGTTTTAAACTACTATATGTTTTATATATGACAGTATATATTTTTATATAGTTTATTTCATACATACAAAATATCAAAGCTGTTTCCTGCTGGGGTATGCACCGCAATGTCACCATGTATTCCTCTTAATGCACGTTATTCTACAACATCTATTCGATACTTTTCAGTCGCTTTCCATGTCCATGTTTCCTTCCCATATAACAAAGATGCTACTAAAATACTCTTGTGGACTATCATCTCGGCAGATTTTGGTACTGTCCTATTTGAGTAAATATGTTTTAATGCCGCATTTTCTATAATTGGCTTTCTGCCTTAGTCCTCGTCATAAAACTTTCGTATCAGAAATCAATCACTTTAGATTTAAAAGAAGGAATTTTGGTTTAATTTTTCATTTGGGATGCAAAATACTTTGCTTATCTGTTAAAAAAGAGTACGCACTACCGATGGTACCATCTTGACGCATAATAAATGAATGAATATTAAAAAGTGACTTCCGTCGTCCATAAGGGCCTTGGAGATCCGTGACCGATCTTACTACATTTCTTGAATATGAACAGCCTATATCAGTATTCGTCACATTACATTGCGAAAGAAATATTATATTATTATAATCACTGATTAATTTTACTCTAAACGGATGTAAAAATCCTTTATTAGGTTACTTATCTATATACTAGTTAGTAAAATAATGTCCATATTGCAACTATTAAATATATAAGTGATAGCATTATTGATAGCAAAAAGTATGTCCTTATATTACACATACTCGTATATACGAGTATATTTACTCAATGGAAAAGAAAATACAGAAAGTATACTAATTTATCGTACCGAATTCAGTAAGGCTACGATTATCAGCGAATTATAAGATCAGACTCCCGCTGAAAAGCGAAGTGCGTCCCCTTTTTCTTTTGTATATTCACATAAAATCATCAAAATCTTTTTACACTCAGTTTCAAATTCAGTTCCTAGACCTATAAAAACGATAAATGAGAAAACACTTTTTCATTCATTTGTATGGTACCCCTCAACCTAGTCAATTTGTAAATGTGAAAATGTTAAAGACTGTTACAAAAATGTCTTAAGCCTTTAGGCTAAGGACCACTGAAGTAGACAAGTAAATCACAGTTCGCCACTGTATAGTACATGTAATACTACCGCACGTGGACAGGCAACAATCTTCGTACGAGTATTATTACCAGACCTACTCTTTAATCAGATTCATAGTCTGATTGTCTGATTTTCATTTAAGACCTAATACATATTTTTGGTTGGTTAATAGAGATTGTCACGTGGGAATTAACTCGTCAGGTTGTAATGTATTCAACAAAAGTGTGATACAATACAAATAAGCTACGTTAGTCGTCAACAACGTCAACACTGCTCTATAAAAAATTCTTACCCTAAAATATTTTCATCTGCTGATCACGATGACTGATGACGACTGATTGGCAGTATAAACATTACATATTATTGGATGAAGTCAAGACAATGAGCGCCGATCTAAAAAATCAATAAGGTGAATTCATAGATTTTATTGAAAAGCGCTGCATGGTCGAACCGTCGAAAAGCAAGGTCTACCTGTAATATGTATAATTATATTATACTATTTATTTTCGTTATATTTAATTAAATACTGAATACTATACTTCCTTAATCATGAAGCAGGCTAATGCTGGCTTGTCTAGAAAAGTAATTCGTACGAGTATTTATATATTGTTTATAGTTAAGGCATATGTCGAATTGTAATGCATTTTTTTTGTATTGTATTATATTACACTTTCATTGTATGCAGTAAAACCTGGCGGGCTTATTGCTATGTGGCAATATCTCCCAACCAACCAGAAAGATGTTAAAGAGGCCGTAAGTGAAAATTAGACTGGAATCCTTTTAAAAAAAACAAGAATTCTAACGCGAATCGAACCCGCAACGGGTTGGGAGACAAGAGACTCACCAAATAGGGCACGATTTTTTTATATATTTATATATAATTTCATTTTTTAATATATGCACTGTTTTGTTCCAGTACTTTTCGCCATCTTTCGGGAAACTTTGGAATTTTAGTACTGTTCCAGTTGATTATTGGAAACTCTCAGAAAAGTGAAGTTCTTCCCCGTAAGGGAATTCGGTAGGGACTGTAGTAAGTGGTAATCGGAGGGTGCTAGGTCCGTGAATACGACGGGTGGGGTAGGGCACCCCAGCCTAGCTGTACCAATTTTTGCCGGGTCTGCAAAGAGACGTCAGGTCTGGCATTACCCTAGTGAAATATGACACCTTTCTTATTGGCTTATTTTGGATGCTTCCGGTATATTGCTGCCTTAGATTAGTCCAATTGCGAGCAGTATTTCTCCGAATGATCGTCTGGTTGTACGGAAACAGCCGGTAGTAGACGATTCCCTTCCGATTTCACTAGACCTTTTTCGGATGAAAACCAGCCTTCGGGACGGTTAAATATGGTTCACCTTGCTTGCCTTTCGACCACTTCTGCTCAATATTGTTGTAGACGATCCACTTTTCGGTGCTCGTCACCATTTGTTTAAAAAATGGTTGGTTTTCGTTGCGTTTTTGCAGGGAATGGCTTTACATATACCTGATTCATTAAGTTTTTTTCGCTTCAAGTATCGTGGCGATTCACGCAACCAAGTTTCACCAAATACTCATGGACTGGTTTTCGATCATTTTAATATCTTAGCAATTTCATGTCTCATAGAACGCTTATATTCTCGATCAAAGCCTTGATTTGGTCGTCATTAGTGGTAATTGGCCTTCCAGATCGGTCACTATCTTCGAGTGTCGTATAATCATTATGGAATATTTAAACATTTGACACACACGATCGCTTATTCCTATGGCGTAGTAAAAAAATCATTATGCATCGAAAAATAACTTATTTTTAAAAACATTGTTCAAAAAATGTAGGTGAAAAGTGTCCAAAAAATGCTTCATATTCTTTTAATAAAACAAGTTTTTTTTATATAAAATGCTGACTTTTAGATGAAAAAAAAAATTAACAATGAAATACACAATTGAGGTGCATCCCCCCTCCACCCCGCGTGGTAACAAGCTGCCCCCGCGGAAAGTTACCGGTTTGATTGAACCTTCCGCTGTGCTACCCCCACAATGACAGGCATATTCCGCCTAGTATTCGGGGGTATTCCTTTATCTAATTGCGGTCATATAGTTTTTTTAATAAAAATAAAAACAATTTACGTCCTTTGCAATATTTATGCACATGCAATGAATGGAACAATAAATAAAAAAAATATGCTTTGCGAGTTGGGTATTTTTAGGTTATATAATCCAAATCACCCTTGAAAATAAGTCATGTGGTATTATGTAAATAGAAAATGAATATTTTTTCCCGAAATTATGCTAGATTTGTATAATTTTCGCGTTTCTACCCTCATATAATTTAGCGATACAAAACTTTCACTTAAAATAAATGTTCTCTCTGATGAAGCATATTTTCCTAAAATGTGAGTTAATTTACCCTCGGATCCGAAGAAGTTGGTGTTGGTATGCAGGCGAGAACTGTAGGGGTGCAGAGGAACGCGTTGAAATGCTCTTATTACCCTTTTAGCAGTTATTCCGCGGGGGTGGCGGGTGGCACTGGTAATCCTCACAACCGGATTAAGTTATCCCTGTTGAACCCGAACTTCACACAATTCCGTTACCCTATAACCGAGTGTACACAAAGTTCAAATTTAATCCTTCTAATGCCTTTTGCATTTTCATGGGCGTCTCGGGGCATTTTCGATGTCTTTTTACCCATTAAAAAAACTTGTATAATTGAATACCTTTAGAAAGAAATCTCGTCAAGCCTGAACAGTGGATTGTATAACACTTTTCCTGTATACAGAACAACATTGTGTATCGTATCGATATTTTCCATGCAACCAAAAATATGGTAAAAAACCCTAAGTGAAAAATTAACCTTTTTCTTATTATTTTTTTGCCCCGCAGAATAAATCTTGTATTATTTTTGACTGTCTACTGTACAACATTTACAATTTACATAGTTTTAAAGGAAAGACGACTCTTACAGTACGTTTACATAATAATGCGAAACCTTTCCATTTTGTGGATACAAAACCACTTCACTATGCAAAGTTTATGACGAAGTGGTCTCATTCTTCAATCTCGAATTTCATATATTTATCCTAAATATGTACTAAAAACACTCAGCTGAAACATTCACCCTCTGCATTCACATGCTTAAATCTTAAGTTATCACATACACAATTCCAACTGCATCATAATCTCAATAATCACATCAAAATCATGTCGAAGAACTTCTCATCCATCACACGCTCTACATTTTCTCAATTTTCGTTTTCGCTCAAATTTGTTTGTTTTCTTCTATAAAATTAACTCATATTTATCATTCAGACTTACTCATAATACAACTTGTTACGGGTTTTCAACTTATATTCTATTACTAGCTGTAACCCGCGAAAAATTACCAGATGTAAATTGACTTGCTAAGCTGAAAGGTTGAAAAGTCACCCGGAAAATCTGGATTGCTTAACAACTCTATCAAAAGTTGAGGAAACTTGCGTGGTTCATTTTAATCTTCAATAACAGTTCTTTAATGGCAGCCATGTTTAAATTTTTTGTCTGGAAATCTCTCAGCTGCAAAATTGAGAGAATAGCAGAATTGGCATTTAGTATTCATCGAGCAACGGTTATGAATTTCAACTATGTTCTCGCCCCAAAGTTCATGATGGCAAACTTCTAGTCTTGTCTCAGAACCTTGACAACGTCACGTATTCGCCGTGCTTCTTCAGCATGATGCTAGTTAGCTTCCTCTTCAGTCTCTAACTGTTGTTGTACTTGATGAAAATCATGCTTCGGTTGAGCTTTCGTAGCGCGATGCTCATTGCCTTACTCTTCAGTATCTTGCTGTTTTCAAAAATTTCGCATTTGCTGAGCATATGCGGTGTGATATTCATTAACTTTCTCTACTGTTTGTCTCTCAAGTTATTCCCTCCGATAGTTGCGTATATGATATATTCTGCGCGCTTTGCTCTTATTTTGTTTCGATCCATTCCTTTTTATTTGATTCAACTGTATGACAAAATGTACTTATTTGAAGACAATATAAACACAATACTAAACCGTAATTATGACATTAATAATCAAAACGTAAATATTAGACACCGATTTTATATCGTTTAATATTTTTTTTAATGGCAACGTGCATTTAATTGTGTACATATCATATTACTTTATTCGAATCGATGTTTTTTTACATTTATTATAAAGGAAGGTTTATTTTATTTATTCAATAATCAAATAAATGTGTTCGGAATAAATCCATTGATTTCCAACGTTGTGCTATTTCGGACGATATCAAATATTTTTTTGGAACATAGAAATTCAATTAAAATGTAGCTTTTGAAAATGGGTGTTTTTTTTCTCTCACATCTCTTATTATTATTAGTTGAATAGGCATTCCATCCTTCAAAGAGAAGGATGGTGTGTGTCAATCACAACTTGGAGGAAAGGAGGGAGTGTAAAA
Source organism: Odontocerum albicorne (assembly GCA_949825065.1). NCBI lineage: Eukaryota > Metazoa > Arthropoda > Insecta > Trichoptera > Odontoceridae > Odontocerum > Odontocerum albicorne. The sequence goes on from OX463850.1 coordinate 21,531,343, forward strand.
ATGTGTGAAAAACTACTTTTTTACTCAGAATATTTAAGGAGTTTTGGAGAATGATTTTGAATATGTGACCTTCAATTAGTGGATAGTTAAGTATGATTAGGTGGGGAATGTTGGACGGTTGAGATACATTTTATACGAGTACTAGCGTAAAGATCGTCATGCTACGCATGCAGGCCACTCAAAGGAAGCATTCTGTGTATATATCTTTTAAATATGGATTTCCAATAACCGAAATTCCCTTCATTCACAGTGGCAGCACGATTATTTTATCCTTTATTCATTCAAATGTTAATACAATATAATTTTTAAAGCACATCTTAGGAATTATATTCCAATTATGGGCGTCTTTTCATAACTTAGAAATTACGTTTATTTTGTATAAGTTAACTTAGTCTGAGTTTCATAGCTAGAAATTAAACGTGAATGAATATTTAAACGTTAATTTAGAAACCCTTGCAAACTATTTTACTCATCCGAATGAAATGTTTTGTTCCGCGTTCAGTTTTTTAGTTCATTAAAAGGGATATAAAACCTTTTTTTGATCCAAGGCCTGCATGTACATTTTTGATTCAAGGCCTGCATGTACATTTTTGATGCAATGCCTGCACGTACATTTTTGATCCAAGGCCTGCATGTACATTTTTGATCCAAGGCCTGCATGTACATTTTTGATCCAAGGCCTGCATGTACATTTTTTGTATATAATCTACTGAACTGGATCACCTTTATGGGATTGAAAACATGTACACACCCACGCACATGCCTGTCTTAGTGCAAGGCATACATACCATCACGCCATTTCCCTGTCGGAGTACGCAAATGTGATCGAGCGCCATACTTTCCTAACTCATCTTTAGCCTCTTCCACATCCATACACCTCATACAACCTCTACGATTTCTTTGATTTTCTAGTTTTCCATCTTTTAGAATATCATTCACTTGATCCTACCATAATTTCCTTGGTCTTCCTCCTTGCCTTCCTCTCACATCTGCACTGTATAACTGTTTTGTTACTTTTTCTTCATTCATTCGATCTACATGCCCAAACCGTCTCAACGTACTTTTATTCATCTTACTTAACACGTCAGCTTTAGTGCTGGACATATAATTGACAAAGTGCCAAAGAATATCGGTTATCATTTGCAAAAGTTAGAAATTTAAAAAAATTATCCAATCGCTGTCAATATTTTCAATGCAACAACAATAAATGCGTGGACAGTACGAGTAGGTTCTGCACGTCGGGATTATTATTTGTGTATGATTTTGTATATTTCACGTGGTCTCGCAAGGTAACATATTGTTGCAAATTGAGATGTGTCGATCGTCTCCGTCATAGTTTTCTAACACTGTTGTGCAGTGCAGTTTCACGTATTTCATTCCTTAGGAACATTCTACCTTTTTATCATGAACAACAACGAATATACTAGTTGTATCACGCTGTTTGTTAATAAAATATCAGCACATAAAGTAAACAAGTCTGCTTAGATGATAGCCCACAACAGTATTGTAGTACCACATTTGATGTATGGAAGGGAAACGTGTATGTGGTAAAATACTGAAAAAAGCCGAATAAAATGGTCTAGAAATGCGTGCACTTTTAAGGAATACACGGGGTGACAATTTATGATAAAATGCAGAATGAAGTGATTAAAGATGAATGTGAACTTAAGGCTGATGTGTTGAGTAAGATGAATAAGAGCACTCTGAGATAGTTGGGGCACGTGGAACGAATGAATGAAAAAAGACTAACTATACAAATATATAGTGCAAACGTTAGTGGAAGGCGTGGTAGACAAAGACCAAGGAATGCATGGTTGGATCAAGTGAACGATATTTTGAAAGAAGTGAGAGTAAGACGCAAGATAAATGGTAGGATATGTATGCGAAGGTGTGTGGATGTGAAGAAGCAAAATATGTGTGTCGATAAAGGAAAGTGCCTACTCCAACAGAGAAGCGGAATGATTTATACACGGTCTGTCCAATGGGACAACTGACTGATTTTATTTTCGCGTAACTACCAGCGAAATCTATAGATGAATAAATGAGTTAACTAGTGACACATTTTTACTATCTTCTGTAAAAGTTTCAAAGCGCTGGCATCTCTGGTTCATTCGTAATGACGTTACAATTGACATTACCTTATGAGTTTAGGTCGGAAAAGGAATAATAGAGCAACGTGCCAACATTAAATTTTGTTTTAAATTGGGTAAAAGTCCCACAGAAACTTTTAAAATGATTCAAACTGAATGAGTCGTAAGAACGTTTTTAAGTGGTATACAAGATTTCGTGATGGTAGAGAGAGCATTGAAGATGATCAACGGCCTGAACTATCATTGACAGTTCGAATTGAAGAAAATGTTTAAAAAGTGTCTGAAATTCTTCGAAATGATCGTTGTGCGTCTACTAGGCTCCATGCGACTTGTGGCCATTTCCGAAACTAAAATTGGCGATGAAAGGAAAGCCCTTCCTCACGATTTCAGACATCCAGAAGGCTTCGACCGCGATTCTGGATTCAATTCCGAAGAATGAGTTTTAGGAGGGCTTCAGAAAAGTTTACAACCGCTTCCAGTATTGTATTGACTCACAAGGAGTGTATTTTGAATAAAACGTAATCTAAACAATGTCTTGTATGTTATTTCATTTCCCGTCAGTCACCTTTCGCATTGGAAAGATAGTGTGTATATAAACAAAGTAAAATGATATCCAAAAGTATGTTTAAAATTGGAAATGTATGTACGAGTATGTTCAAATATAAATCGTATTTTCATTTGTGTGATCATTGTATGTTTTCAGTTATTATTTATCAGATATTCTTAGAATATCCTCCGCCCCCATACTTAGATATTATATTCTACATTTCACAGGCTAACATCGGGTTTCTAGTTTCGCATTGTTTGACTATTTCTAATGAACTTACTTTTACATGACATTGAAAAGTTCAGGAATTCCGAACATGAACATTTTTTGAATTCAGGATTTTAGTTGGATGTGATAATTCTTAGAGATGTTTCGCTTTTTTGAATATTTCTAATGAATGTATTATTATATAACACTAAAAAGTTCAGGAGTACCTAAGGCTCACTTCGGACTTTTGGATATTTCTATTGTTTCGCATTATTTGGATATTTCTAATAAATTCGCCATTGCATGACATTGAAAATATCAGTGTTCAGCGGAAAATAATAATGTTGCGTTATGGAATTAATTGATATCAACATGTTAAGGCCAAATGGTCTATCCATTAATTTGCTTATTTAACAGGAAGGCTTGTTACATTCTAAGTAGTTTTTATCAATACCTATGGATACATCTCAATTCATGATTTGAATGTATCTTACTTTGTTCAGATTTTCTTAGTAAATTTCACAGTTCTTACTCGATCCGACTTACATAATGTATTAATATAATTATTTTATAAATAGATTTATGACAATTGATTATGAAATGTTCAAGCATAATTAAGAGCACGCGACCTTTCCAAGTAAAATGTTTTCAAACGTTCTTTCCTGGTATTATTTGAGATAATATAAAATACTGCGTATCAAATGTGTGGCTAAATATATTACAAACTCTTTTATGTTAATACTGAATAACAGTTAATAGTTTTAATTCATTTTAGACTTTAGTTTTCCCTTCTTTGCTATAAAATGATTTTCCATCTCTCGAAAAATATCCTATGTATTTTTTTTCACATTGCCATGTCTCGTGTTTAATTTATTTTGTATTTACGTATGCATTATGTGTATCAGTATTCTAAAAACCCTAAAGAGAAAGCGGAGATGCAAAGGGTTAAACCGCTTCAAGCTGATTAATGCGAGAACAAGCCACCCCCAAAACAGGAAGCGTAGTAATTTCACTTGTTTTGCTTTAAATCAGCTTGCATTATCAAATAATTAAGGACGAATTTTGGCGTAATCCACTTTCTGTGTTATGGTCGTTTAATGCTTTTGTTACGCCATTATTTCTGTATTTCCAAATGGAACCGAAATGAACAACTTCCGATTGAATTAAGCGTCAAATGTTATTTTATTTAAATTAATTTTCGTACAAAAATAATCGAAATTATTCTACAGATTTTTCGTTTGTATACAATACTACATTTTTATTTCAAGGCATATATTTGTTTCATATCCCAGTCAAATTAAATATCTTATTTATGTAGCACAATATTTTAATATTCATCACCTCATTTACATTGACGACTTCCACGGCCTAGTTTGTAAGATGCCTATCTTCGAACCGCGTTGAACACTGTACAATTTGGCGGGCTTATCGCCATGTGGTAATCTTTTCTAACCAACTAGAAAGTTGTTAGAGACCTAAGTAAAAACCGGGCTGGAATCCTTTTCTTTAAAAAAATGGTTTCCTACGGGAATCGAACCTACATCCCCCGGGTTGAAAAACAAATTTTTCTTACCAACTAGGCCACGGAGTTCATCATAGTAATTATTTTGTGAGCTTGAATAATTTGAATTAACATTCAATATATAATGTTTAAATATATGTACACAAATATTATATTTCTTGAAATATTATCACAATCCATACATGCACTCATGGTTATTTTTTTTTCTTCTTTTCAGTTTGGGCGGGCGGCGGGGAGGGGCCGGGCCCCCCGGGGGCGCTATATGGCGAGGGAGCGCAGGCCGCGGTGAGGGGCGCCTCCTTCACTCTGGACTGCCCCGCGCCGGACCCGCGCGTCCTGGCCCTCGCCAGGCCCAAGCATACCAACATGCTGGATATCGGCAGCCCGGAGCAGACGGCGGACCCTGACATCGACACCAAGCCTAAGAGGAAACCGCCCATCAGTGTTCTCAAGGAAGAAGATTACGACGATAGCAATAATGACAGCGACGATTCGAAAGGCACGGAAGAAACTGAACTTTACCCCGACAACGGTAAAGGCATTTACGATGATGACCTAATTGACGACTTCGGAGATTTCAAAAAACCCCCCGAAGAAGAGTATGTCAAAAAGAAACAGGGAGGGAACAAACAATCTACCAACAAGAAACTGGAAAAGAAACAACTCGAAGGTAGCGGGAAACGGTCTAAATTTCAGGAAAAAGGCGCAGACAACGATCGAAAACGAGTCAAATCTTTGGAGAAGATTGAAGAAGACAACACTCCGGTGACGTATGTGTGGTACCATAACGGTACTGAGATTAATGCCAACGAAAGCAGGAGATTTGTGAAGCCTGACGGGCGACTGCACTTCAAGAAGTTCGGTAGAAGGAAGGGTCAGAAACCCGGCATGCTGGACACTGGAGAATACCGTTGTATGGCTGTCGGTTCACACGGAGCTCTACTATCGACATCCATCAATGTGAGCTTTGCTTGTGAGTACACATTTATTTTTTATAATTTAAGGCACGTGTCTTCGACGTGGTTTTTAAATCCGATTAACCATTAACGATGTATCAATCTTCTTTTATTGTATGCTACCCTTCAACATATCCAAATTGGCGATTTGGACTTATTGAAGCGTTACTGGAAGACAATATTGTTTTCGGCCCCGCTAATCAAGCCTTCGTGCTTAGAAACACAGGAGTAGGCAGTTCATGGTTTGTCATTGCACTTGTTGGCAATTCTAACGCACGTGATAACCCAATAACATTCGCACACGAATACGGCGCGCTAGCATTAATACCAGACGAACTCTTTACCAGACTATGATATTTTTTTTATGGTTGGCTACCATCAAGAATAGAACCCGAAACCTCCGTTTGAAAGTTTGTTTCTTTACGTATTTATTTTTAAATATTGCACTGAATTTAAATCTATTGTTTTTTTTATATTAAATGTCTTTTTTTGTTCTGAGGACAACTTTTTATAGGATTGCATAATTATACCATTTATTTTAAAGAAACTTTTCATGTTAGATATACGAGTATATCTGAAGTGAATTGGGATTGAAGAAGTGGTAGACCGTGGGGAGAATGGAAGGAGATTAATGGTTTGGTTTTGACTAAGTGATAGGTAAGAAGAATATATGAGAATATATGACGAAATGTATGAATGTGGAAGAAATAAATTCTGTGTGTGAATAGAAAGGCGTAGAGATCTGTGATCTCTGCCTACCTCAAAAGGTCGTCATAGTAAATATGTGCGATTTTCATATAATCTCAGGTTAGCTGTAAGAAAGTTCAATAACATTGAGTGCGTTTGGTGTAGGACAATAGATTAGCACAAATCGATGGTTTAATGTAAAATGTTAATTTTCGTATTGGCAACGGGTAATGGAGTATCAGGTGTTTGCGGAGTAACTTTCAAAGTTACCGTTTCAGTGTGAAGGCAAGGTGTCTCAAATTGCTTCCGCTTTTGGCATCGGCCCATTCGCATGGGGTGAATTCTGTATTTCTGTCTCCCATTAACCCTGGTGATTAAGTGTTTCTCAATATATTTTCTTTAATTTCCATTATTTAATGCTCTCATAAAATAATTAACTTAAATTTTTGTTGGTATTCCCACCCTTTTGATGCAATGGTGCTGTTTTTAAATACTCGTATACATAATATTAGTTTTCCGATCGATGATACGATAGACTATCCCTTGTGATCGAGTATAATTTCCATCCGTTTTACGGATGGAAGACGCCTGTACGTATATTGGTTTATCGTGTGCAACATGTTACACTTCAGTAAACATATTCGTACAATCTTAACATATCAAACCCAAGTTCCGATGGCAAGGACGTTAAACTACCGAGACGATTGACAGATTTAATCCGCTACAGCTTTTCGTTAAGCAGAGTATTACATAGCGTTATTCTTTGTTTCGTCTTCTAGTGTTTTAAGAATTCATGATAATTATCATATAGCAAATGTGGAAAAACATAACTTCAGATTTAAAATGGCCTAAATAATAAAACCAGCGCGGAAGTGGATTCGCTAGAATCTAACATTATGCACCCCCTTGCCTCCTTGCCTATCGTAAATATTTACCATTAGACCACAGCGGTGGACAAGTTCTTCGATTAAGTATCGTTTAATTGGCAGTCGAGTGAGTCTATAGAAACATTTTTTTTCACATTTTCATAATCTCAGTGAAATCAATAAACACCACAAAACAAACTATGGAATAAAGAAATATTTCTCAAATCTGACACTACTCGTATCGTGAGACAAACGATAATATTTCGTTACAAATCTTCCGTACTGAATTATATTTTATCGACTGTTAGGACGTTACGGAAAATAAATACAGTAAATTGTCATTTACAGAGTCGAGGAGTGTAAGAATATTATGTGTACCTATTTATTACATATTTATAAGTATGTATTAAATAGATTCGCATAATATTGTGAATGGAGAAAAGTATTTTCAGGTTAGTTAGCTTCTTAACACACTTGGGCAACAAGATTAATGCAAAGAGTTTTTCATACATGACACAAGTAGAAAACGTGGTTTGAACGAATAAGGCATAGCTTTCTGGGTTCGAATCCCGAGTTAGAGCGCCCTTGAGAGTTTACTCCCTAAACGGCGTCATATGAATGGTCCTTTAATTAGCTTTTCAAAAAATATGTATTCACCACTCGTCTTCGTCTACACCCATTAAACTCATCGCACGGGCTCTTCTTATCTTTTCTTCAGTCAAAATTTCTCCACTTTCTTCTTGGTGTATATTTTTCCCGCTCTTCATTAATTTTGACCAAATACTCGTTAATTTATTTTGTAAGTCTCCATTCATTCATTCTACATGCCCAAATCATATCTGCTCTTTATTTTGCTTAATACATCAGGGTTATGTTCACATTCATCCCTAATCATTGTAACCCCGTGCATGCATTTATTGCAACGTTTATTTGGCTCGTTTCTGTCTTATTCCATCTCCACGTTATGAGCTATAAAATATATTTATGAAAATTCTCAACATTTTTGTTTAGCAATATAAAATTGATAAATCAAGCAATGCTGCCTTGAATGTCGTCTAAGTAATTTATGAATTCTTATTTATTAAAAAAAACAACAAAGTGCTCGGAGCTATCTGCTCCTTATTATTTTTTTCTGATATCGAGCTTTATCTTCTTTTTTTCTTTTCATTTCTGGTTTCTTTCAACTATTGAATATCCAAGAAAATATGACGGAAGCTCTAAAAAAAATCTCTCCGACCTCGAAAATATTTCGTCGACTTTTTCAAATATTTTTATTTAGAAGTTTAACGAACTTACCATTTTTATTATATTTAAAAAGAAAATTAATAAGTCGAAACTTTTGTAGAGGCTTCGGACTGAATTTTGTTTACAACTTCACATATTAAGGAAATCGCTGTCATTTGCAGAGTATATTTTGGGGATTGTTTGTTATATTGTTTACCACTGATGGTCCAAGATGATTCTTGTGCAAATCAAACCTGGCCGAAGTACCCAATCTTATGATTACAACCATCACCTTTCTAGACTAGTTACACTCAATTTAATTTTTATTTTTAGTCTGTCAATAGTAGTGAGTCGAATACGGAGTTAGATAGCCCTTAAAGAGAGTCTGGTCTTTAAATGGCGCTGTATAAATGGTCTTTTTTATCATTAAAAAATATTTGTGGCATTTGGTGTAACATTTTCTCGGTCATTGAAAATTGTGTATTTCATTTTTTACTTTTTATGTTCCGGTTATACTGTGTTGTATTAATTACACTTTCGTTGTATAGATCACAACCTTACAGATTTATTACCGCCATCGACCGTTTTGGTTTCAATATTTCCGGATTTTAAAATGTTAATGTGTAGAACTATTTGTTATGTACCTATTGAGTTTTTTCCTTTAATTTTTCCAAATTGTTCATTGATATTCTACTCTTTATTAGGGTTTAGATTCTTTTTGTGGTAAGGATTATTGTGTTTTTCTATATGTATTGAATGGCTGAATTATGCGAGAGAATTCTTGTTTTTTTTTTCGAAACCGATTTTTTAATGTACTCATGTGTTGTCTTTTTTTTGTCGAGTCCTTACCTGAATCTTGACCTACAGTGTGCTGGTATATGTGGTTAAGGATACCCATAGACATACGGTTGTCTATGACTTCGGCCATATATATTCTTTCAAAAATAAAGAAAAAACATGCCGTTGTGCTCCGATCGTCTCCCTTCTGTGTGCTACCGGACCCAATACAGCGTGCTAGAGAGATTTCTGGTGTGCATCGGCTCACTCACTTAAATAAAGAAACAATCCCCCCGGCACAGCTTCACTTTCCAACTGAATTGATTTTGGAACGAAGAGGGGATCCTCTTCTACGAGGATCAGCAACGACGACGACAAAGATGCGTTTGCTTATTTTGACTATAATTTTGTATGAATAATTTTAATGTTTATGCTTTGTAACATTTTGTATTTATGCGCACTATTATTAAAAAAAAAAGTTAAATTTTAATGGCCGAAATCGACTGCACATTGTAAGAAAATAAAATAATTAATTGTTAATTTATATGAAGGTTATCAATATTTATTTTCATATTATTACACTGACTAGGGACACTTATAGCGAACGTGTCATGCTGACGCGATCCTTGACAAGTAAAGTATCATAAGTAGCTGTGAGCTACTCCTGAACTCCACGCGTAAGGGGCTTAATATCTTTCTAACGAAGTCGACTCGTTACGCCCCTGATTTTAGTCTATACAATTTGCTGTGCTCTCTCTAACCATCTCTTTGGATTATTTTAAATTTTGTTACTTTTCTAAAATGTGTTCATCGCGAACCTACATACGAGTAACATACTCGTGCATACTCGTATCACCCAGAATGGATCTTCAAATTCTTATATACTCAACTGTAGCCTCCTCCACATTCATACAAATCGTCCTGCGAAATTTTCTACTATTCATAATTCTCACTTTACTTTCTGACAAAATCAGGCGCACTTGATCCAGCCATGTTTCCTCAGTCCACCTCTTTCACGCACACTCGCTTAGTGATGATTTTGTCATTCATTATCTCTACAAATACAAACTATCATAAACCTCATTTCATCTTAAAACATTATTTTTTTATGTTTTCATCTTTTTTTATACATTGACACTCCACAAAATTTTCTTAGTGCGCCCAACTCCACAACGTTTACCTTACTTTTATCATTCTTCTACCAAATCCAAGTTTCACTTATATCAATTTGTGTTACCAATACACGTTATTTATTGCCTTTTTGGCTACTTTTGATTTAGCGTGGTTGTTGTATATTGCATTAAGTGCTCCGTTTATCGTATTCCCTGTTGTTACCCTTCTTTCAATATCCCTTTCAACTCGCCTATCACACGTAAGCCCAGAAAACAAGTTGGTCCTGCATCAACCTGGGCCAGCATCGCGGACAGATTAAAAAATAACTACGAACTCGATATGTCGTTTTGTTACCATTATCACTGTTGTTCCTCATTAAATTGGTGGCACAGGTTGCGATGATATGTCTTCTTTCTTCTCGTTCACTTGCCTTTTGCATGGCAGTGTATATACTAGTAGTAGGCTTCCCCGTGTCAATCCTTTCAAATGATCACTATGCATCTTCTTCTCGGCAAATTTCGTATTACCATAAATCTATCCAGTTATCTGACTCACGTCTAAAAAATGCCCGAAGAACCGCAGGATACGCTATAAGCATGTTAAAGACAGTCTTACCGTCACATTTAACTCCTTTAGTATGGAGACGTTCGTTTTTCTGGCGGTTTATGGCACTGTCATCGTCCAACGCCAACACCACATATGAAATTACTGTAGGTAGCGTTTTTTTCTAAATTATGGGCCAAAAATATTATCGTTGGGTATAAAAAAAAATCTGTGCGAACAAATAAAAAAACTATTGTCCTAAAAAAAATTGCATCTGGAAAATATTTAGCGATTAATATTGTAACTTTTTTATTCCACTAATAACATTAATCCCCGCGACACGCGTTTCTACTCCTTATCCCGAAGATTTCTTCAAGTGGAATAATCCCTATTTATTACGAGAGCAATGTTTTAATTAAAGTAGTGTCTTGTTAGACCACAGGACCATTCCGCCTGAATGGAGCCTCGGAGTAGAAGCACGTGTCGCGAGGATTAATTTAATTAGCGGAATAACAAAGTAATCTATTATGAAATTTTCTAATAAGCAGTTCCACAAATTCAAAATTTTGATATATGAATACATTACATCTCCTTCAGTGGCATGGAGTATTTTTCCTGGTTTTCAATCATCCTTTTTTACAATCTCCGTTTCATTGTTCTGTTCATCGAAGAGCTTATTAAATTTGTATTTGTTATTTTTCATTGTTTTAGTACTGCACTGTCATTTATCTCCATATGAAAAATGTAAATCTTCCACCTTCAACTTGAACAATTCTATGGTTGGTTGAAAGAGATTTCCATTTCGAAATAAACCTGCCATATTGTAAACTGCACAAGAAAGTATCAAATAAATAAATTAAAAAGGATTAGAATCAAGTTTTGTCAGCCATGTTGAGCAATTTTTTGATTATATTATTGTTTTTTTTTCAATGAAATCTGTGTTCGCTTAATGGGCGTGCCACCGAGAGCATAAGATAAATAACTTGATAGTAGAGACAAATAATTGAACTTGATTGTTTGACACATCCTTCTGATTCGTACAAAATTACGACTTGAAGCTTTTCGTGTTGTAAGTTAAAATACTCGTAATTATAACAAAGAGATGACGATCATTGTGAAGTAAACCGTGAGCGTGAGCTCAGTATTATCATTCGGAATGATCCAGTACCAGAACACTGTCCCACACCCAAATATTCGTATCTCAGTGTCACTTTCGATCGGTCGCTTTAAATCAATCTCATTGCGGCAACGAACCTTCTTATCTCGGGACCCAAAACCTTTTGGCCTCATATCGAGGGTGGTCTTGTGCTACTCGGTAGGTGAATTTGCCTGCCGAGTTTGGAATAGATCAAGTCACACGGTCAGGTGGATGGAGTCGTATGATCACAGGTTGCCTTAAACCAGCCGCACTAAATAAGGTGCATGTCCTGGGTGGGATTGCTCACTCAAAAAATAGGAGAGACATTAGAACCAGTGCTGAGAGATCTAACCAATTGAACGACCTCAGACATCCTTTGCATAACCACCTAGGTTAAAATCCATGCACTGTTTCATTTGGCCACTAAGGGTCTAGCACAACAGTGGAGAGGATTTCGCCTGTAGAGCAATTGCCACCTGGCTCTGAATTGCCCTGGAGAGAGAGCCTGGGAATATCTTAAAAGGTTTCGTACAGGAATTGGGAGAACCAAGGTCGACATGTCAAAATGGTAAATGTTACGTGATGAATCGACTATCTGTATCTGCGGTGAGGTGCAGTCCATGCGACACTTGCTGCAGTGCCCGAGGAGCTTTGTGTCTTGTAGCGAAGAGGACTTGATTCGTGGAATACCCAGTACTGTCCAGGGGGCAGAGTTCTGGGTGGCAGAAAATATAATTCCTTTGACACGAAAAGAAGAATATTGGTGACCATGCGATATCGCACGGTGTAAGGCGCACGCTAGTGCCCACTCACGCGGTATAGCGTGGAGAACTACAACACTATAACTAAAGTCAGTACTTCCCCAGCGTGGCTGTATAATATTCTGGCTCATAAGTTCGGTTGATTTTTTAATGCCAAAGTCTTAGTAAAAATATAAATTATTCCATATATTATACTTGAGAAGCAATCTAATAAATTAAAATACGAGTAAGACAATAATTCTCAGAGTTTCACATCATCATTAAAATCCTTCAGCGACAGTTAAGTTTTTTCATTGTTCCCATAAGCTTCTAAATAAAATCTAGCGCCACAGGCTTCAGCGAAAGCCTGGGATCTTTTAAATAGAGTGTATTTTTTAGAAAAACCGTAACGATGTTCAAATATTTTGATAATTTTTTTACTAGTATAATTTTTTCTAATTTTTACTTTTCTTAATTTTAAAATGAAGGCGTAAAGTTTATCATAAAATACACATGGAACATAACACTCTTAGCATGGTGAATTGTTTTAACTAATTACTCTTCATATAATTAATCATACACATTGTGTATAACACTCTCACCATGGTGAATTGTCTTAACCAATGTTTCTTTCTCCATATAATGAATCATACGCATGGCGCATAACACTGAACCATTGTGAATTGTCTTAACCAATGTTTCTTTATCCATATAATGAATCATACACATGGCGCATAACACTCACCGTGGTGAATTGTCTTCACGAATGTTTCTTTCTCCATATAATTAATCATACACATGGTGTATAACACTCACCATGGTGAATTGTCTTAACCAATGTTTCTTTATCCATATATAATGAATCATACACATGTCACATAGTACTCTCACCATGGTAAATTGTTTTAACCAATGTTTCTTTATCCATATAATGAATCATACACATGGCGCATATCACTTACATCATTGTGAATTGTCTTAATTTAAAAAAAATCATAATTTTTATTAAGTCTAATATTAGCTGGAAAGTCAAAATTCACTTTTTCGGGAATTAATCGATCTGTTTTGCATAAAAATATAATTTGTCTTTCTTCTTGTAAGCTTTTTTCATCTAGAAAATCAGTATTGAAATTCGCGAGAGGGTTGTTCTCGTCAAATACAAATGAAAGTTGTTTTCACTATTAAACAAAATTAAAAGCTATTGAAATATCCTGAATAGATAAGTTTCATGAAGAAAGCGAAAGAACTGATGATTGCTCCCGATAAAGTGGATTCTCTGAAGTGGAGAGAAATAAACACATATGGACTGAATAGAGCTATCAGAAAAGGCAGCATCAGGAGTCCAATTGCCTTGGCCTACTCGGAGAGCCCTGAATATACTGAGTAAAGATGACTAGATGCAAGGGGAACATGCAGAAATGAGGTTTCTTAAACGAAAGTAGCATGGAATGTAATTGTGAGACTATACAGGACTCTGCATATATGATATATGCTGATTTTTCTGAACATTGATACTGCATGCTCAGGTCAAAATCTAAATGATGCGAAAATAATAGGGCGATCTCTGTTGCCGCCTATTGGAAACATGTGGCATAGTTAACCATTGATGTTCCGGAAACGGAAATGAATGACTAACTTCAATTTTATATAATGTTATCTCGTGAACCTATTTGAGACTTTTCCGACCAACCAAAATGTATATGAGAAGCCTGAGTGGGAAAAACTGACATGAATATTTTTGTTAGACCACCATCGCGGATAAGCATATACCCCAAATCTATGAGGCTTCCTACCGCTAAGCCTAGGAGGGCGTCATCTTGATTTGTCGAGTTGTTGAATTACAATGGATTGTATATATCAGACTAAGTTTATTCACTTGGGCGTTTTAGGTCAACAATCCTCGCAGATCTAAGTACTGTTCAACGCCTCCATATCTTAATAGAAGTTAGTTGTATATTTTCTCATAGATAATTTAATCCGTGGTCTAGTTGACAAGACATTTGTCTTCCAATCCGGACATTTCGGGCTCGATTCCCATTGGGACGTAATATATTAAAAAAAGAGTTTCAATTTGGTTTTCACTTCAGGCCTCTTGAACATCTTTCTGGTTAGTTGGAAAATATTGCCATATGGTAATAAAGCCGCTAGGTTTTACTGTATACAACGGAAGTATAATCTTTATATCTGGTTGATAAGTTACTTTAATCTGACGAGATTAAAAATTATATTATAAGCAATTTCTGTTTTCCAGAAACATCCCTCTGGAACGCCTCGAGGCCATTAATGCAGAAAATGGAAAATTATATATTGCGATGCTTATGCTTTGTCTTGTAGTTGTAAAGAAATAATTAACCTCTTTCAATGATTGAAATATTTATGTTTATGATAAGGTATAAGAATAATTACGCCTCGAGTCTTTTTCAGTTACGTGATATAAAGATCAACACATCGTTTGATATTCGGCATGCCTACCTACAGGGCATCTGTTTCTCCTCCTTTCTTCCATACCCTTTGCGATGATTATGCTTTGTCTTGCAGTTGTAAAGAAATAATTAACCTCTTTCAATGATTGAAATATTTATGTTTATGATAAGGTATAAGGATAATTACGCCTTAGTCTTTTTCAGTTGCGTGATATAAAGATCAACACATCGTTTGATATTCGGCATGCCTACCTACAGGGCATCTGTTTCTCCTCCTTTCTTCCATACCCTTTTCCTATAATTCCACTCCCATCCGGTTTTATCCCCCGTGGCATGTGGTGTTTTCAAATTATGTGCACTTCATATTCCCTTATTATACAAAACAGGCGCGGGGTTTTGCGTTTCAATTTACACCCAACTCGAGCCATTACAGACGAAAATAAAATCAAATATGTAATAAAAATCCTTCTCCGAATAAAACTTTCAAATCATGTTCGCAGTAGGTCTTCTCAAAACAATGAGCCTTCTCAAATGTTCTTAATCATCATCATCTCCCTTTATTATTTACCCCGGTCTTTTCAGGTTTTGTGCACTGAAAATAATATGCACATACTCCTATAGTGTGTCGATGTATGACAGAATTAAAAATGTAATTATTCAGGAGGAATATGAGCTATCACTTGATGTGTTCAATACAGTGAAAATGGGGACGTTGAGAGATAGTTAGGATGTATTGAACGGATTGATGACGAATGTCTGATTTATAATGGTTTACAATGCAAGCATGAGTGAGAGTTGTGGTAGAGGACAACTGAGAAAAGTATGGTTGGACCAAATTAATACAATTTAGAAAGAACGAAAGGTAAGGGAAATAAAAGAAACTGTATAAGAAGATGTATGGATGTGGAGGAGACGTAGGAAGTTTGTTGTGATATAAAAGTTTGGCGCTCTATCCTCTTTGCCTACCCCTACAGTTAAATTGCGTGATGGCATGTACGCAGGTATTATCGGGATGGAAAATTTAACCCGTTTCCTCTGTAACATACATCTATAGTATACATTCAATGTACGCCAATGGTAGACTCTCGTTAACGTTTTTTTCTTCATAAAACTGCAATACTTATTATTTTGCTTTTGATGGCCGTATAACTCGTGTCGATTCTTAATGACGTCCTGCCAGGCTGTTCGATTCCTGATTTATACCTCAAAGCCTCCATGTCGAGTCTTCGAAGGTCCTAGGAGATATTATTGTTTACTATTTTTTCTCGATGTATTAAAATGTAATCCAAATATGTTGGAAAATATATGGTTTTATGTTCATGACAATTTGAGTTACAGAAATATTAATTTGTTTAGATGCAATATGTAGAACTAGTTAATCAAGTACTCTCTTGTTTTACGGGCTGTCCCTTTTGAATAGGACCTCGTATATTGACAACAAAATGTTTTTAAGGAAAGCATATTGAGCTTTCTTATTAATGGGATATAATAGTTTCGGCTTAACAGTCAGTTCTTATTTATTTTTTATACTCGAACATTTCTCTTAAAGCTTTGTGTATAATTGAGTGTAACCCGAATATGTAAGCTGTAATATTTAACATAAATAAATAAAAATCCCTTTTCTACGAAGTTACACTACTGTAAGTACTGAATACAATGGAAGTGTAATACAATTCAATCCAAAAAATGAGACTTGAAAGAGTTATGTGTGTATCGAGCAGTTTTAACGGATGTCAATAATTTGATGGATAATAAAACTTCTCATTCATTATTAACATCCCGGTTTTAAACTTGCCTTCAGACCTCATTTCAACTTAAAATTGTTGTGTGACGCCTCATTTCAAGTTAAATTTTATTTTACATTTAACACAGGTATAACCCAATTACCTCAAATAAAATGCGCAATAAAAAAATACATAAAATTCGAAA
This sequence comes from Odontocerum albicorne, assembly GCA_949825065.1. Classification (NCBI taxonomy): domain Eukaryota; kingdom Metazoa; phylum Arthropoda; class Insecta; order Trichoptera; family Odontoceridae; genus Odontocerum; species Odontocerum albicorne. The sequence continues at coordinate 21,548,105 of OX463850.1, forward strand.
AATAGTAACAATGATTGCTTATGCTTACCTGTGAAGTGGCTCAATCTTCAATTTATCCACCGAGATATGGAAGATATCAATTTAGGAAAATTCATTGAAACATGCCATACTGCGTGCAAGTGATGACGGTCTTTATATCACAGTTCGTGAATACGGATAATATATCTCATGAATTGTCCTTTTATGAATTAAAAAACACAACTCTTTTGTATAGCGTTATTCCGTTGTAAAATATTCACTCAAAAAGTGAATGTTTTACGACGAAATAACGTTATACAACTAGTCTTTCTTTCCATTACACGATCCCTTCGACTTTCGTACATAGTTGGTTTCAGAAGATAGGTACGAAAGTAGAGTAATATAACAAAAGTATATAAAGGTGTGTTTGAAAATATTTATTTCACAATGGAAATATGTGTATAATAATATTAATTAATGTATTATTAATAAAGTTAAGGCGTATTAGTACTACTATTAAGTGTTTTCTTTATTAAATACTACCCTTTATTTTCTTTTCTTGATAGGTTATATCTGTGAATTGCCCTACATACTTGTGATATACGATATTCACTGGGATCATATTTTTTCCACGATTCATTTATATTCTTGACTGTCAATATTTTAACAATGGGTTCTTCATTGTCTGCTTCTTCTGTTGCAATTCGTGTCCTGTTTACTTCTTGAAGATCAATTAGTTCTTAGTTTGAATAAAAATTCTGAGTGAAATTCAGCTGACTCATCAACATCTTCGTTGTTTATATCCATGTGTATATCCATGTTTATATCCATGTTTAATCCGTTCTTTAGATTGATTGTTTGAGTTGTAAAGAGTAAGAAATAGATAGTTAAATGTTTAAAACTCAATTGGTCACTGGTAAATGTACAAGTAAAAAATATGTATGAAATAGCGAATTTCACGAAAATTGAGCACTACCTGTACTTAAACTGATTTCCAATGACACCTGTTTTCTGATAAGATTTGGCAAATATATTTTAATAATGACTGTTGTTATCGAATTAATCATATTACGGGCACATTATAGTGAAGAGGGCAGCCGTTATACGGATTTAATTAAGAATCGCGGCATTTCTATCTTACACTGAATTTATTCTCTGCCTTATTAGTCTAGTTCAGGGGTTTCCAACCTCGTTTGGACCGACGTCCCCTTAGATATTTTTAAGTCTTGCAATGCGAAGGAAAAAAATGCGCTCAGTAGTACTAAAATTTTGACGTATAGTATTTGTTTTGTTAAAACAATAAATCGTATTTGTTAGTTATAAAACAATTGTAGAATCTAGAATAAACATAAACATTATTATCATATTTATCTGAGTATTGTGTTTTATTATTTATATGGGTTGATCTGTACTCGGTTGCAGTTTTATAAGCAGAAGTCTCTATCTCCACGACTCGCAATTTCTAACCAAGACGGAAAAACTATGAATAAAGAGAGAAAAAATCTGAGACGATTGACATTTACAAGTGACCTATACTCGTACGATCAGACCGATTTTTTTATTCACCCTCCTAGAAACACCTAACGCCTGCTTAATAATTCTAATATAAAATCCCCAGAGAGGTGATATTGTCTCCGTTGAGAATCTCTGATCTAGTAAATATATATAATGTTTTTGACTATCCGATTTCATATTGAAATATTGGCAACGATTTTATTCATGCCCTACTTTTATTATTAATCTAGCCGATTTATTAATATCAAATCTAAAACCTCTTTCCTATTATTTGTCAGGTAGGTATTTAATAAGAATCAATTGTTCGAATGGATTCGTTCGAAAACTTTATACGAGTACCAGGTACTTGGAATATTTTATTAAAACTTTGTCTGATCTCATTTAATTATCGTTGAAATAGATACAAGTGTTTATTAAAGTACTTTCGTCTCAATTATTAATTTTCCACCACGTATATTGAGAGATCTTTTAAAAAACGGATTGTGTAAAAACCTTAACCAGTGGTGCGTGAAGGTCATTAAACTCTTGATAGGTACTTCTTGAAACAGAAAGAGGCGAATTTTAAATTGTTTTATGGTATCATGGAGAGAGATGTACATCGTCGTTTTTGACAAATAGTTTTTTTGGCATTAAATTTTCCAAATAATACGTGCATTTTTATTTATATCATCCATGGCTGATACCGACTTCAAAATATTATCCTACATTTTTATGCAATCAACCAATGAAATCGAAGATATAAAAAATATGAATTGTTTTGAATATAGCACCATGTCTTGCGGGCTTGACAATTCTTTTAATCGGTGTAAACGTTATAACAAACTAAATCACACTTAAGCAACACTTTTACGCAAGTAGTTGATTTACTTTATTATTATTTTTTAATAATGTATGGCATGGAAATATAATCTTTTTTGCCAGGTTCGTACTTTTCTCCCATTATGGAGAGAGTTTACTTATTTCTTTCGAATGCTGGCGAGTCCTTTCGGCGGGGAAAAACAACCTCCTCGCAACAACTTCAAACATTCTCACTCATCGTACCAAAATAGTTCTTCCCGCTTTAACAATAACACCATGCAGTTAGGAGACGTGGATGACGCCTGTACAAAAACAAAAATGAACCACCTAACACGAAAAAAAAGGATCTTCAAGGCTGCAATAAAAACGTCCTGCCGGTAGTTTTCCCGCTATCCCTTACTTGATTTAAAATAAGACTGTTGCTAGTTACCTAAAATGACGCGTTGAAAGCACCCGGCCCATCTTTATGGAATAAAATGTTGGTAGCTATTTGGATACAGAAAAAATAGAAATTTAGAACATTTTAAAACCCTGGATAACTTTTGAAATCCAGGACAGTTGGCGTTAATCCCAGACTTATGGCAAACTGTACTATATGGGGTCTGCTTCTCGATTTATCTTTCTCTTCAAAGTGTCCTGTCTCGGATAAGATTCTGTGCTCATTTCAGTGCTTGGATTTGCGTCATCTAATTTTCGTTCCGGGACACCCGAACGAAAATTGAACAGATGAAAATTTTGGATTTTGTAATACGTATATGATCAGTTCAGTTGTACATTATATATAGATGTACCTTAGATTTAAGTCAATTGTTTAACAAGCACGTCCTTGTTATATCCTTGAAAAATACATTTATCAGATTCTCTATTCTCTGCAGAAGCTTTCTCAATATCTTGATGATGACTAAATAATTTATTAGAGCAGTTGTAAACAAGTCATTTATAATTAATTCAAAGAATATTTAAACAATGAGCGCCAGGAATACCACCATATTTTTGCAATTTTGTTATAAATTGTAACCATTCACTCTGCTTACCCCGACAGGGAAATGGCGTGATTTATCTATGAAACCATTCAACATAAAAATTAGTTATAATTTCCCAAATAAAAAAAGTAATAATTTATGAAAATATATTTCATTTTTTTAATATTCTCTTTCCTCGTGATTTATATTTTTGTTATTTATTTACAAATTTTTAACGGTCGCAACCTTTACAAAAATCAAAACCTATTAATAACTATACGAAAAAAAGTAATCAAATACACCTTAAGCCACATAGAAAAGAAAGTAAACAACAAATTTGAAAACATCAACATATGGTACGTGTATAGTCATAACGGAAAAACGTTTATTCAAAAACAGGGGGAAAATATGGCACAAGTACAAAAATAAAAATAAAATTTGCGTTTTCTAATGAAAAACGGCTTTAAATTCATCATGATTAATTAAAAGCAATACAAGAATTGATATTGAGAAATGTAAATTATTCCTGAGTTCAGCTTTCCCTGGAGTAACAGAAAATGTCCATATGTTTATTTATTTTATATAGTCTGCATATATGCAGGTTTAACCCAATTATTTCCATAGTTTAGCTTAAGAAGAACATAACATATACAGTTTAGCCGGAACAATTAACTTATATTACTAGAAAGCTTAATATGATTTCTTTAAAAACATTTACTGAAATGTCGAAGATATCAATATCCGAGGCTATATTCAAAAGGGACAACCCACGAGACAAAGGACACATCCACCGTGTTTCCAATTATGTACAACTTGGGGATGTTCCTAATAAACGATAACGTATTTTATATACGGGGTTGTCCGGATAATAATTTCGTATTTATAGGTCAAATATCAAATACAAAATTTAACCAAATGCTCGTGGCTGTGGTTTTCGATATTTACTTAGTGTATCAGTAATCTCTTGTGTCGTAGAACGCTAGTTATTCTCGATCAATGTCTTGATTTGGTCGCCATCAGTCGTAATCAGCCATGCAGAGCGGACACCATCTTAGAGTGTCGTATTACCAATACGAAATTATTTCAACCACATTGGATATACACGATCGCTTACTATCGTCACCACACATTTTACATATATTTTTTGGTTTGTGTCGTTTTTGTCTTTTGCAGTAGTAAAAACACATCAAGAACCGAAAAACTTTTTTTATTTCATTTTCAAAATGACCACAAAAAAACGCTTAAGCAATTGGGCTAAACATGTTCCAAAAAATGCGTTAAACTTTGCCTTTCATATTAATATACATTCAGTACGTTTGGAATGAAGTAAGCAACGTAAATTTTGTCCTAATGACGTCTTTTCGAGAAATACGGAGCTATTTTCTGAACAACAAATTATTTTGGTAGATTAAAATTTGCATGTACCTAGTAATTATGACGTTATCTTCCGCAGCTCTCAAGTTCGGGATTCGGTCTCCGTAGCTTAATTCTCTCATACTCGTACTTAGCACCATATTTATTTTATACCGATGGCACAATATAAACGAGACACTGTTGAAATTTCCGCCCGCTTTCCACGTGACACCCGCGCTGAATGCTGATTTTCCTTTAACATATATCCAATGCGTAGCTTTTGCACTCGGTTCAGATATATTTTTTTCTGCATGTGACACGCGCCGCACATAATTCACGAGTTTTGACATCCGAGATTGCTTTGCAGATAAAGGCTCCGCTTCCGCCTCGCGCCCCGCTCCCCGCACTCCATTCTCGCCCTCTGTCTTTCCGGGAACGGATTTTACTAACTTAACTTATGTTGAGGTGTTTCTAATATATAAGATGTATAAAATTATTACTTGTTTTCATTATAAGACAGGCGTCTTATGAAATAGACCACGGAAGTCGTTCGCTCTCGAAGTCCATTTATTCATTTAATACTCTATTGTACAGTAGTGGCTTTATTTCCATTCTTTACAACCAACCTTACTAAGATTTTATAAAGTTTCGAGTTAAAGGTGGAAGATTTACATTGTGTATGTAGAGGGAAAGAATATGGTTAATTAATGACAACAAAAAACACAAACGCCAAAAATAAAAATTCAACACGGTCATCCGTCGATGATCAGGAGAAAGAAAGGGAGATTTAAATGAATGATGGTGGAAAGTCAAGAAAAACACCTTATGTCACTGAAGGAAGTTGTCATGTTTTTTTTATTCTTTCTTTCTGAAACTCGTCAATGATGTTAATAGTATTATATCATATGTCTATGAGGTGGTGCGAAATGAAGGACGAGCTCAAGAGAAGTCAAAATTAAAATTAAGAAACAACCCAGGACCGTTGACCGTAGAACTTGCATATTAGAAAAGCCCACCCCAGAAAAGTTGTCATAAGACAATCATAAGACAAAGTTGTCATAAGACAGAAAAGTTGTCATAAGTCGAAATGGATAGTACTCGTATGGTTACTAAACGGGGCCCAAAAATCACCGAAGTAGCGTTTTTATCGAATCTAATGGAATTGTATGTATGTGTAGATTATTATACCAAATGTAGCAAAATAAAAACATAAACTAGAGACTCCGCCTCTGGCCGCTCTGCGGCCCCACCCCATATTGGTGATGCGCGCCCTCCTTGGAATATTCCAAAGGGTAGTTTTACAGAAAATATCGTATTTGCTGAGATTTTAAGTTATATTTTTTACCTGCCCCTATTACTCGTATTTCATTCCTTTAAGTTTAACATAATTTTACTAATATATTGATTTGTTTAGCAAATGTTTAAATTTTACATTTTATTTTAAGGTTTTTTGATGAACTCTTTCAAATTACTTTGGAACTTTCTAAATCGCAAAGTGTAATGAACATTCTTAATCGCAAAAAAGACACGTTTGACTCGAATTTAATTTACTTAAATATTCAGAACTCTGAAATATTTTTATATATGCTGAAATGGTCTACTAATTGATATTTTTAAATAATAGATTTACTTGTACATAGATACTGTCAGATACTATTGACATTTACAAGGGGGTACGCAGCGCCAATACGGGATGGGGCCGCAGAGCGACCAGGGGCGGACCCTAGTGTTCATATATAGGTATAACCTGAAATTACACATATATGTTAAGGCAATGAAAAAAAAAATTTAGATAGATGCTATTCGTATCACACGTTCTGGGCTCATCTTATAACATCCTCCCAACTGAGAGACATCCACGTCAATAGGAAGGCGAACTCGGCCGCGAGTACGTCAAATGTTTTCCAGTCCACACCCTTCTACACGTAAATTATAATTAAAAAAAATAGAAAGTATACTTCTCAATACAACACTCTGGTTAACACTTCTTGGTTACTAACTCTTATAGTGGTTTTATCATATTGAAAAGTAAACAAAGAAATTAATGATCTCGTACGCTATGGGTATGAAAATTCAACGATGTAGCCATTTTTATTAGCCGTTCCCTCCAATTAGTGGGAAATTATTACGTTAATTGATTAATTAATACGATTGAGTCTCTTTAATTATTTATTACACTTTCATTGTATAAAGTACAACCTGGCGGATTTACTACCTTGATCAAAAAGTTTTAGGACCGGCCACCGTGTGGCGCTGTCAGTCACCCGATTGGAATTTTTTTTTGTTAGGTTACCACATCTATCATTGACACTTCCCTCCAAATTTCAGCATCATAGCTTGACATTTGTAAAAGTTACGCTGTACTGAGTACATCTACCTTTGTGCGTGTTTTCGATTTTTTACAAGTTTGAAAATGGCATCAACTGTGCATCAACGAGTTTGCATTAAATTTTGTGTGAAAAACGGATTTAACGGTCCGCAGACCTTGGAAATGTTGAAGTGTTTTTCGGTGGCACGAACGCTTCAGAAGTGGTCGTGAGTCGGTCGAGGATGACGAACGCAGTGGTAGTCGAAAACCGATGAAAACATCGACAAAATCAAAGAAATGTTGTCCGAAACCCGCAAATTGACCATTAGAGAGCTGGCAGAGGACTTGAACATCGCTTATGGATCCGCTCAAGACATTTTGGTTAGTGATTTGGGCCTCACACGTGTCGCTGCAAAACTGGTGCCGAAAGACCTCAATTTCATGCAAAAAAAAGGACCGCGTTGAAATCGCGAAAGACATGATTTCCATGAGTTTTTGACCAAAAACAACACGATTACTATCCAGCAGCCTTCGAATTCACCTGATCTGGTTCCCTGCGACTTTTTCCTGTTCGACCGACTTCGCTTCTAAAAAACCGCTTCGCGGAACGCGTTACAGCTCCCGAGAGGATGTCATGAAAAAATCGAAGACGGCTCTGATGGACATACCGAAAATTGAGTACCAGCGGTGTTTCGAGGATTGGATCAAGCGCTGGCGTAAGTGCGTTGCAGTCGATGGGGAGTACTTTGAAGGGGACCATATTGATTTTGATGAATAAACTTGTATTTTCGATTTTATGAATTAAGTCCTAAAACTTTTTGATCAAGGTAGCATATCCATGTGTCAATCTCTTCCAACCAACTAGAAAAATGTTAATGAGGCCTTAAATAAAAACCAATCTGGAAACCTTTAAAAATAAATTGAGTTCTGATGGAAATCGAACCCTTAACCCTCGGGTTGAAAGACAGGCATTTAACCCATTAGGTCACTATTTTTAAGAAAATTGCGATAAATACATCGAAAGAACTATAAAGTTTTTGTATTTTGCATTATTCGATCTTCAATTTAAATAATCTATTTTGTATATCTGACATGTTCTTCAGAAACACAGATATAATACAAAATGCCACCACCCAAGTCGGTTCGCAGCCTGACGCTTCGATTTCTCCTGCATTAGGCCAACAATGCGAGTCTCCTTATCGTAACTTAGTATAAATGCTATGTAATATTATTGATAATTTTAAAAAATCCTTGTTTCGGGTCGGTTACTTCATTCTTACAAGGCCATTTTATGAAATCGATTTGAAAAAACTTATATATCGCTGTTCAATAAACTCATCGAATTTGTATTGGGCAACTACAAAGCGCCAGTTTTTTTCTCTTCATCGCGTGCTCAATGTCTTCATGCTTCCCGGTCCTGGGCCATGTTAAGCGCAACCATTAAGGAGGATCCTATAATCTTCTTTATCTTGTAGTAGACCTTTCTCTTCCTCTCCCTCAACTATACCCGTGATCACCAGCACCAGCTATGTTCTATAATGTTTACCAATATGTCCCAAATACTCGTATGTTACGATCCTTTTCCTGAATGTTGTCACATTGGTTTAAACGCCATTTCTTACCTTATTTCACCTAAATATATGTAATGTCGCTCAAACTTATATTTTATAAAATAAAAAAGCTATTTCAAAGTTATATTTGCTCTGAAAGAAGAATTATATTATATTATTCGATTTGATATTTTTGTGAAAGGTTATTTACAATAATTGGCTCAAATTGGTTTCCACACTTCTGATAGAAACACACGAAACCTTTTGCAATTCGACTGTGTCGCACGTTGTAATTCATAAATTGTAAGAATGCAATAATTAGATACCTCCATGCATTGCTTTGGAGATATTTTTTCGTATATGTTGTTGAGTTAAGTAGGGTTCTTCTACATTTCCTCAATCTTTAGTCTCGACTAGGAAACGGGTTATTCAATTTTATCTCAAGTATTTTTTTTAATAATTTACCCCATAATACCTTTGAGAGATTGTATTTTTCCTACTTATGTTTTGTTTTGTTGATTGAATAGTATTTGATTTAATTACTTTCCATACTATACACGTTCATTAGAATTTCCATGCATCATAACATATTTTGAAAATATGTATCCTGGATTGTATTTTTGTAGAATATGTTGATACATTATATTTTGGTTTATAATTGTTGATCTGATGTATGAAAAAGAATTATTTGTCGTTTATTTAGTCAAATAATATCTATATCTGCCCAACAATTTGGAGCAACATTTACAAAGCCAATAAAATTATGCATATTTATATTGGTACCAATTATTGAAACGCTGTTTTTGATTCAATTTTCATACATTATTTCAACAAAATATATGTAGTGACACTTAATTTTTGATGTTCATAAAATATGGAAAGCAATTTAGAGGTTATATTAAACGCTGAAGAAGAAATCTTATTTTTATTAAATTTATAGTGGCTTATGTTCTCACAAACGGTTTTTTTCTATCGTTCGTTAACTAAATTACAATAATCGTTAAGATGATCTGCTATCCGTAACTAAATTTAAGCTTTTTTAAGTGAGTACTATCGAAATTGAATTCTAATAAAATCAGTTGGCAATTGACCCGGGACATCAGAATGTTAGCGATTATACACATACGAGTATAACCGAAGTCTGATAGTCTTGATTAACTGCCTCTCCATTTCATCGGAGGTCTAATAAAAACGGGATCCTAAACACTTCCCTCTGGAGTCCGACTCCGTGCCCAGTCCGCCGCTGCAGGCTGAGCCGTCGCCTCCGCCCCCCATCCCGGCCTCCCCGCGCCCACGCTGTCACAATACCTTATTATCGGAATACCAGGTGGCGAGTGTTTACAACGTGTGACGGCTGAAACGCAACACCGACACGTGGAATTTTATTTACTAAGGGCCCGCTTTTGTTTTGTACTGATGTTAATGTTAAGTATGTATAATAATTACTAAGGTCTATCCGGAATACTCTGAAGTTAGTCCGAAGGGAAAAAATGTAAAATATAAAAAACAGGTGTCACTCAAATAGCACATCGTCTATGATAATTGAAATATGTAGTTCTGATTTGTAATAACATATTTCGCATTCTTTTCGCTTTTATACATACAAGGTGCGCGCTGTAATAATTAAATTATAAATTGAAATGATTTGTTTTTATCCACGTCCTTATGTTGGTGTTGAATAAATAATAGTAGCCAGTGAAGATTTTGTAGTTTTAACATTCAGCAATCAGGTGATATGTCGGGCGGTATTGTGTTTAATGCGGTATTTCGGAGGGAACTTTTTTCGATTTTGAGAACACATACATAAATTTTTCGTTGTTTATCCTCAAGCAGCGTTTTATTACAGTTTAATAACGTTATAAAAAAACTCGGAAACTATTAATCATCTAGTATTTTTATATTATTAAAACTACTTTTATTTTAATTTCTAACTGTCGGTGCAATGGTTCAGTATTTAACATGATGGCTTAGCATCCAGATATCGGGTTCGATTCATTTCCGGATACTCCATAACCTGAATTTATTGTTGTATTTGTTAATGGAAAAAGGAAATCCCGGAGGAATCCTGATATATATTTAATTAACACACGCTGAAGAGGAACATTGGGCCCCAGCAGGTGGATTTTGTTTGTAGTGTATCATTACCATCTGGCTCCAAACTGGAATCGGGAAAACCAAGGACATGTCAAAATGGGAAATATGTGTGATGGATTGACTCTCTGTACCTGCGGCGAGGAGCAGTCCATGCGACACTTATTGCAGTAGACGAGGATCCTGGTGTCTTGCATCGAAGAGGGCTTCATTCGTGGAACACCTAGTGCTGTCCAGGCGGTAGAGATCATTTAGAACTTTTGACATGTTAAGTAGAAGATTAAAAATACAAACCCTTTCCTTTTTGCCAACACTGTGCTTATAAATCAGAATTTTGGACGACTTCACTAGACTAAAATGTGCTCAAAAACTATCTTTAATTGACTCACTTATGATACTTCCTTCGGATTGTAACTCCTGAAAATCTTTAGTCCAGAACGATGTCTTTCCAAATCGGATGATCTTGGCTCTTTTGCTCGTATCCTCTTCTTTCCCCTTGTTTCTCCAGGCCAGCGATTTGGTTTTGCCTCGTACATTTTTGATAGCTCGTTCCACTGCTGCCTGGTATAACCTCAAACCGGCGCTGTTCTTTTGGGGCCATTGTCCATGATTTCGCTCATTAGTTAAGACAAATATACAGAGTAAAAATGTTGAGATTATTATGCAAAAAGTGTTGATTAAAATTGCGCAATGTTGACCAAATTGATGGTACAAAAGTGTAAAAATGACGAATATTTGTCTAAAAACCGTATTGTTTGTGCATAAAGCGACAAAAAACTATTGATGATATTAAAAACTTGAAATTTACGTGAAATTATATCCATTTAGTCCAATTGTAGCGAAACATTCGACGTCAACGTTCTTCAAACATTTTTTGTTTGAAAAATCGAATATTGTTTGCATAATCCACAATCTAGGCGTAAGTCCTTTGTAGTGTTGGCAAATATTTGTGTGTATGCGTGAACGGGCGGCAAAAAGCTAGGTATCGACTCCGTAGTAGTACTACGCTACACGCATAATAAGGTCACTGGGAGGATTAAAATTACACCAAACCACAAAGTAAATTGTTTCGCGGTATTTTTTTTATATCGCGCCAAATAACGACGCGCGAATTTTTCGACAGGCAGGGACGAATTGGTCGGTCAATATCGATTATTTTTTCCGCTGTGATAAATTTATTTTAAATGTACATTTTTAACTTTATATTTATATATATATGAGTTCACGGCCATTATTCATGAAGAAGAAGAACTTTATATTTTCATTTCTTATAGTTATTCTAAATAGATAAATTTTTCTAAAATTGGATAACTCTTTTATGTTAAGTTTTTTTTTCAGGAATTCGAAAGAACGTCTTGGCCCTGTTCGTGTTGCATTTTTTTTTATTATGATAGATAACCTTTGTGGTTTAATTGACAGAGCGCTTCACTTCTAAGCCGGGGGTTTCGATTTCAATTCACTATGAAACTAAAAAATAATCAAAAGGGACCAAATTTGATTATTTACATAAGTTTAATAAATGGAGTTTCATAAATGGAGTTTAAAATGCTTTTTAACATCTTTTCAGCTGGTTCGAAAAAAAAGACTATTTATTTATGTTCTCAATACAGGCCAATTACATTAAAAAATACAAAAATTGTTAACATATTTTTTATATATACACATATGATACATACACATATATACACATACATACATACACATATATTCAAAGTCACTTAAATACGTTGATGAGTGCTTTCTAATGCCCCCAATCTTAAAAGAAAGTTTTCCTTTGCTTTTGATAATGTGATATGCAATATCCGAAGCAGTCCCGTTCAAGAGTTAAGGCCCTTCCAACAGGCATATCAACTGGAAGATCCGTTCTTGCGTATGTGATTGAGAACAATTCTTGCCGGCGCAGTCTAGTGTGATTGTTAGGAAAATTGAATGCTAATCTTTATAGTAATGCTGGACAGCTCACAACTCCTCGAACAAGTCTGACAACGTATACCAAGAGATGCAGATCTCTTCTTATGCTCAATGAGTTATACCCGAGTATGCCCAGCAGAAACTGAGTAGGATAAACCCATGGATAGATACCATGGTACTCACTCATATAGAGATATCGTAGATATTTTTTCTGTACTTTCTCCACCATGAGTGAGTTCTGCGCCCTCAGCGGGCTCCAAATGCAAGCATTATTTTCTAATTGCTACAGATCAATGAATCAAGCAGCGTTTTGAGCACCATTAGGTTTTCAAACGACTTTAGAGATTCTCATTACAAATCTTAGAGTTTTAAAAGCTGAATTGCACATAAGTTCTATGTGAGGACCAAATGCGAGATTGCTGTGGAACAAGACACCCAGATCTTTAATATTGTCTGTGTGGGGTATAGGTATAGATTCTAGTGTATATCTATGAAAATTTAATAAGTGTGAGCGATGATATGACATAATTTTGCACTTTGATGCATTGAAATATAATTTATTATTGTGACTCCACTCACAAATGTTCTTGAGATCTGAATGTAGGGCTAAGCAGTCAGTATAGAAACGAATTTTCTTAAGGATTTTCAGGTCATCAGCAAAGAGAAGAAACATAGATTTTTATAACTCTACATATGTCATTAATAAAAATAAGAAATAAGGTAGGTCCAAGATTAGACCCCTGGGAACACCTGAGTCTGCAGTGAAATAATCGGAGTTGTAGATTCCATGTGAAACAAATTGCTTTTTTTCAGTAAGATAATCTGACAGCAGCCTTAGTAAGTTACCTGGGATCCCAAGTTCGCTCATTTTTTCTAATATTTGTTGTGATTGGCAAATCAAAAGCTTTTGCAAAGTCATGGTACAAACAATCAATCTGATCCACAGCCCTTGAGACATAGTCGGTGAAGACTATCAGATTGGATTCACCTCTTCTGAAGCCATGCTGCTCATCAATTATATATGGGTATACAAACAACCTTAGTGTGTGATCCGTAAACATTTCTAGGACTTATGGAAATAACCCTGCCAGGTTGTATTGTTTACAATGAAAGTTTAGTACAAATTATTATTGCATTTAGCTGGGTTAAATGTTCCCTCTTTGAAATATTTAAATAATCACTCCTCAGTTATTTTAAAAATTAGATATTTTGCACCTTTTGCATGCAAATTACTATGAATCTCTTAGTTCTGCTTTGTGCTTTTTTTCATTTAAGATAATTGTGAAACATAAAGTTAAAATTATAGTTTCCTCCTCAACTGCATTGAAAATCTGCAAATATAATTTTCTTAAAATACATATCTGGTCTATAGCGAGATTTTTTCTAAGGTAAAGAAAATTCTATCCCATGCAACCTACCTGAAGAAAGCAACGTTATGTTAATGGAGAACAATCCTTAATTATTTTTTTATTGCGAAGAAACATTTTTGAAGACAATGAAGATACAGTTTTAAAGACTTATGGAATGGTGGTGTAGATATTGAGCCAGAAAGTGATGCCACTTAGGATTGAAGATTTTGAAATTTAATATAGACAAATTCTATCGATTCCTTGGACAGATCACGTTACAAATGTTGAAGTGCTTGCATGTATGTGCCAAGATTGAGAATAGAGGATGAAGAAGATGCCGCATATCTAGGGGCAAGAATCTGTGAATGGTTTAGATACAATTCAACTGAGTTGTCTACAGTCATATAATTAAGATTATCATGATGGTCGCCGATCTTCGATAGGAAATAGCAAATCAACAAGAAGTTATGTCAATTTTGGAATGTCATTTCACAAAAGATTTGTATTCATTCTCTCACAGATATGGACCAAGAATTCTCTTCATTCCCAATCAGCAGGGAAGTGTTTGAGGGGAATGCAGTTCAGTTTCCCTGCCACATCGACTCAAACCCCACAGCAGCTATCACCTGGCAAAGAAACTCCAGTCGGCTTCTAGATAATTCAAGGTATCTTTTGAAAGTATTTTCTCTTTTAAGTAGACAGACAATTGGAAAGATTTACTTTTTTTGTTTACGGTTTATTATATATTAGTATGTATGAAAAAACTCACTATTTTTTCAAGAAAATGTTCTCACGTAAACAAAGGTGGGAAAAGAGTCATGGGTATATCAAGAGGAATAAATAGTGTTTCATTACTATCACCAGTGTCCTCCCTTTCTCCTTTCGGACCGGGGTTGCAGTATCACCAGCAAAGATCTTCACTGATCTTGATTAATGGCCAACTCTTCCTCCTCCACCCAATCTACTACCCAGCCACTTCTCACAAGACAGTTCCACTCGCTTCCTTTAGCTCCTGGGATTACCTGTCGAGCTTCTTCCTTTTGGGCTAGCTTTGAGAATTCTACAAGAAATTCTATTTTTTGGCATTCGTTTATCTCTCTATTTTTTTAGAAGGGGTTCTATAATATAATAAGGGAGCTTTTAAATTTTTATATAATTTGACTATCTAGTTTCTTACCCATTGAAGTTCTGTCTCTGCTGTCTGAGTTCATTGTTTGGTCCTTTTATTCAGAATCCATGCAAGGTGCCCATAAGTGAAAGTAGGCAAATAAATACACAGTCCAGTTTGCTTGCATATGTGTTCTTATTAGTGATATTATTATATATTTGAAAAAAGAAGTGCTTGCATTTTACCATAATCTTTTTTTTATTTTAATTTATTTTATAACCATCGAGTCTTTTTAGCTAATTTGATGTATGTGTGCATAAAACAATATAAAAATAAGCAAAATGTCTTTATATATATTCTATTCTCAATTTCTTACAAAATTGGGAAATAATAAAAAAAGTCTAAACAAAGTTTATTAATAAAATACTCCGAGATAAAATTGTCACTCCAATCATTTCAATTAATTGATTGGCCAACTTGTTCTAAAGCTGGAAAGGGGAAAGGTAATAGTCAGTGTTTGTGTACACAAAATAATATTGCAATAGGGTTTATTAATATTTAATATTACATACAGAAAATGGTGCAGAAACTAGGAGCTAGGGCCAGGCTTATGTATATGCCATATAACATATAAATACTAAGTTCAGTTCAAATAAATTTTTAATTATTTTTTCTATTAACTCTTTATTTAATACTTATTTATATATAACAAACAATCTTATAAATACATAATTTGTGAAAAAATCAACAGGTACAATAATTTAATGTTGACATACGATTTTAATGGATCTGGGTTTGTTGCCTTTCATTTGTCGTGTCCCCAGTAAACTAGGGTTTTGCCTGTATTTTACTGAGGAAATATGTTGCATCAAGTTAAATTCTGTCAAATACAGAAGTATTAATATGTGGATTTCATAGTTAAATTAAGTCTTAAAAAATCCATTTTATTCAAGCCTGCACTATTGTTACCTTCAATTATCTAAAAATGGATAGAATGTAGGTGGTCAGCGAACGTAACCTTTTACTAGTGAATGTAAATCTTCACTTACCAGGTCTATAAATATGAAACCGAAATTTGCTCAAGATGGCTCTAGTTATCAATGTAGTGACTCTCAAACCGCGTCATTGGCGCCTTTTTCTTGTGTTTATATTTGTCAAAGACTTTTAATTCACAATAATACAAGTTTAATACAACTACATATGTTTTCATAGCGTTGAACATGTCTGTTTTTGTGTCTGAAAACTACGATTCGCGGACAGCGTTGATTTTCTGTTACCATTTGAAGAAAACTGCTGCAGAATCGCATCGAATGCTTGTCGAAGCTTACGGTGAGCATGCTCTTGGTAAATCACAGTGCTTAGAGTGGTTTAAAAAATTCAAAAGTGGCGATTTTGACGTGAGAAACGAATAACGTGGGAGACCACCAAGAAAGTTTGAAGACGCCGAATTGCAAGCATTGTTGCATGAACTGAATGAAAGACAGCAGGAAAACCGAAAAACCACTTGCAAAATGATGCTCTCCAGGTACAAAAGAAAATCAATTCTCCATCGAATTGTGACTGGCGATGAAAAATGGATATATTTCAAGAATCCTAAGCGTAAAAGATCATGGGTAATTTCAAGCGAACCAGCGACATTGACTGCAAGGCCAAATCGCTATGGACGGAAGACAATGCTCTGTGTTTGGTGGGATCAGAAGGGTGTTATCTATTATGAGCTGCTAAAACCTAGCGAAACTGTTAATATTGAATGCTACTGACAACAAATGATGGATTTGAACCAAGCATTGCGGGAAAAATGACCAGAATATCAAAAGAGGCAACACAAAGTGATTTTGCTTCATGAAAATGCACCATCGCACACAGCAAAACCGGTCAAGGAAACGATTGAGGCGTTTAGTTGGCAAATACTTTCACATGCGACTTACTCACCAGACTTGGCTCCATCCGATTACTACTTTTTTGCATCGATGGGACACGCACTTGCTGAGCAGCGCTTCACTTCTTACGAAAATAGCTCGATGATTGGTTTGCCTCAAAAGAGCAACAGTTTTTTTGGCGTGGCATCCACAAATTGCCAGAGAGATGGAAAAAATGTGTAGCTGGTGATGGGCAATACTTTAATATTTTTTACCATTTTCATACAATAAATGTGTATTTTCTATAAAAAAAATCCGGTTTCATATTTACAGACACAAACCTGATAAGTAATCAGGTTTATGTACTAGTGTTAACGTATCACATTCACGTGTATGACATAGCAAAATGGTTGAGACTTTTTTTAAGATAAATTTAGATTGTTTTGAATGATATTTTTTTCTGTATTGGTTGGTATCTGTTGTTAATGAAATGATCTTCCGCCCGATTGGCTATTCTGACCTTGTGGAGATCAGAGATATTTTTGCAGTTTTCTCACCTTTGTCAAAAATTTTGTGGTTTAATAAATTACTTAACCCTGAATCCTTTTGCTCAATACAGGTATTTATTTTTCTTAAAAGAAACTTGTATTTTATTTACCTCTTTTTATTTTATGTTTCTCTGACATCTAATTTTCTGTCATCATCATTACTATCCTTTTCAAAATGTACGACACCAACAGTGGAGGAACCCCTCACTAGAGACAGCTCTTTTGTCACCATGTGACTTAGCTTACAAATGTACAATCACCATTAATCACTGGAAGAATTTTATTGGTTTCTAGAGACAGTATGTGTCCATAATTATTTTTTTTAAATGCAATTTTTGTATTAGTAGACCTTATGGTAGGATTAGGGCCCCAATTTATAGTCAGACATTAATACTAAATACCAAATCTCTATTTTTTTTACTGAGGAAATAAGTATTTTATGTTAAATTTTTCATACAAATTTGTCATTGCGTCCTTAAATAAAATAGTCACGTAGTTTCATTGCTTCACTTTAAATTTTGGCACTATGAGGCACTATCCGACTTTGAATACAAATCACAACATTTTAAGATTAGACGTTAGTATTTAGGCTAGACTATGAATTTGGGTCTAAGTATATAAGATTGAAATAAAATGTCACATAATTAAGCCATTCTTTTTTATAATTTGATATTTATCAGTCAATCTCTTTTTGCAGATATTATTTCCTTTCTTCTGGATCCCTTTTGATTACTGATGTGCAAAAAGAGGATGAAGGCGATTATAGGTATTTCTTTGATTATAATTTAAACTTTTTTAATAATGTCAGATGTATCCACAATATTAGTTATTTTTTCTAATAGATGGTGTTTTGGATATTTCGTATACACACGGCGTACCTGTATAAATGCAGAACTCTAATATCCCTTTGCAGCCAAATAATGTGTCAGTGAATAAATCAAGAATATTGCAGTAGGCTGGTCATCAATTAAAATTGTGCACAGTGCAATTACTCAACTGCTCCAATAATTGAACTGTAAAAACACACTCAGATTTTCAGCCGTCATTTATATTTAATTTACATTTATATACAATTCATTTATATTTTTATACTTCTCAAATTAAATTCCAAAAATGTCATATTTCGCTGATAAATCATACTACTTTTGAAATTTAAACTAACTTTTGATGCTGAAGATTTATTTAAGTTATTTTCAAGTATGTGATCAACGCAATTTTTTAACCTAAGCTTCAGTTTTTTTTATCAATTATGATCATAATTTTCCCATAAAGCAATGAATTAACCAAATAAGCAGAGAAAATTTAGATTTAATATTCAACTTTTTCTCTTCAATATTTGCCTAGAATACATTGTATTTATATTATCAGATAATAATAATTGTCTGATATTTTTACAGGTGCATAGCTGTAAATAGTGTATTGAATAAAACTCACCAAAGTCCAGGGGTTTCATTGGCTGTACATAAACCGCAACTTACCTCATACCCCCTAAGTTTTGTTTCCGAGACTGGATCTGATGATACCGACGATAATGAGTCCTCAGTACTTAAAGTGATGGACCTCACAGTGATGTATGGTGAGAATGTCTTATTGGTGTGTGCAGTCAGCGGCAAACCTAAACCCAAAGTTATATGGAACTATCAGTCGGATACACTGGTTTCGGAAGCAAAGGAGATCAGTTCTATGGAAGTGTACAGAATACGGAGTATCACAGAAGAGAACAGTGGCCTATACACTTGTATAGCCAACAATGAACATCAAAGTATTCTGCAGGTAATAAATTCATTTTATTTACATTTCTTCTAATTAAAGTCTTTCACTTGTAATGTAATGTAGGTTTTTCTACAATTCTAGAAATCAAAGATAGGATGGACTAAAATAAGTTTGACAACTTTTACGTTTTCCTCAAAAACTGTATCTAAGATCCTGTCATAGCACTGCACTATCTTGTAAAACCGCACATGTCCTGATTTCAATTAGGGACCCCAGCAAGTTTTCAATCAGAAAATAAGTTCTTAAAATTATTACTTTTTGACTTTGATGTTTTTAATTTTTTTTATGTTAATTTTATTTGATTTAATCGGGTTAAACCTGTATCAAGTGTCAAATTAATTAAATAGATAAACTCTAATGAAAAATGCACTAGAAAGGTTGGATTGTATTATTGTAGTACACTTTCATACATACAGTACCACCTGGCAGGCTTATTGTGGTGTAGCAGTCTCTTCCGACTAACTATTGGGAGTATAAATTAGTTCGGTCCGTTTCCAAAAGATGGCTCTGGCTGTTATGAATGGTTCATAGTGACAGCCGATTTTGGCGGTTTCAGAGAGGTTAGACATCTGCCAACAATATTCAGTTTATATCGCTTTGAGTTTCATGCAAAAACCTTGTTTTGTACAGTGTTGAAAATGTCGAATTTTGTGTTAACCAAGCAGCATTTGCGGGAGGTTTTAATTTTCTGCTTTAATTGGAAGAAAAGTGCAGCTGAAGTGCATCGAATGCTTGTCGAAGTTTATGGTGACGCTGCTCTAACTGGTAAATCATGTAGGGAATGGTTTCGACGTTTCAAGGATGGAGATTTCAGCGTCGAAGACAAGCCTCGCTCTGGACAGCCAAAAAAATTTGAGGACAAAGAATTAAAGCCATTACTCGAAGAAGATTTTACCAACTGGGCCACAAAGGTCATCAATTCCATATGTGCAGGGCCAATGTTGTTTTTAGGACATTTTTGGTCTTTTTTTTACAGTAGTAATACAATTATTAATAAAAAATCAGAGAAACTGGAGCAGGTTGATGAGTTCTGTTATCTGGGCAGTATGTTTTACGTGTGATGGGAAAGTTGAATGAGACATTAAAAGAAGGGTAGCAATAAGGAACGAGGTAAACGGAGCACTTAATGTAATAAACAACAATCAACAGTAGCAAAAGAGGGATAAAAGTAAAATTAATGCTGTGGGGATGGGTGCACTAAGGAAAATTTATGAAGTGTTAATGTCTGAAATTAGGTGAAATGAATGCATGGATAAAATGAATGTTTTAAGTAAGATGAAGAAAAGAGTTTTAAGATGGTTTCGACATGTGGAGGGAATGAATGACAAAAGAATGACTAAACGAGTATACAAGACAGAAGTGCAAGGTGTGCGTTGAAGAGGTAGACTGAGGAAAACATGACTGTATTAAATGGACCAGATTTTGAAAGAAGGTAAAGTGAAATGTATCAATAGTAGAAGATTGGACATGAGGGATGTATGAATGGGGGGGAGATGAAAGTTGTGTGCTTGGATAGGAAATTGATGCTCGATTATCCCTTGTGAAATGTAGTGATAAAAAACTAGTTTCTCCTCAAATCGCTGCAAACACAGAACATGAATGTTTTGTTACAAAATATATTTGAAAACAACATTTATTGGTTTAGATTTAATTATTTACATTTTCTGTTACATATTAATGTTTACTTAAAATTTATTATGAGAATTTAAATTTTGAAAGAGCTTCTGAAGTTATTTTTTATTACTTGATAAAACAGATGTGTCTACATTTTGAGAGTTCACTGGCTCATTTTTTTCCGCATCATTGTTTATTTTTACCAAAAAAATATATTTTTCTTCCACTAATATTGTTTTAATTCACAGTTGGTGTCGAAATGATATAACATCTGAATAAACACACTTTTTTATATTTGAACAATTTTTAATAAGAAAAAATATAATTGTTCTCGTAAAGATTATTTTTTAATTTATTTGCATTTTTTAATTTGTGATACATTTATGTAAGCATTTCACCATACTTAGATAGTAAATCAAACTTTTTTTGTATGTCGAAAAAATTGGAAGATAAAATCAATAGCTTTTGTGGCTTATTTGTAGAATACTTGCTTTTCTCTCAGAAGTTTTGTGTTTGATTCCTGATAGTGTACAAAAAAGGGCATTCTGATCTGGTTTTGCACACATAATTCATTAACATGTTTATTTGATTAAAATTGGCACATAGCAATAAGTTGTATTATTTAATCAAAAAAGGGCTTTACGTTGTTCATATCATTTGTCATAAACTTCAAAATATTTGTCTCACTCCTTGACTTGACGAAAAGATAGTTTGTACCTTTCAAACCAGGCCAACTCACTGCACCATGCTTGTTTGATGACCTTCGTGACATAGTTGGTAAGACACCTATCATTCAACTAGGGATTGAGGATTCCATTTTTATCAGTACCTGATTTAAAAAAAAAAGTAACAGTCTGGTTTTCACTTATAACCTCTTTCTGGTTGGTTGGAAGAAACTGGCGTGGCAATAAACCCGCTAGGGTGTACTATATGAAAAGAAAGTGTACTACAAAACATGCTGTTCAGAGGGCACATTACTTACATCTAGTTTATTTGGTCCTGTTTATTATAGACTATTTATTTAAAGTTAAGTTGGGCTATTTATTATTTTATAGACACATTTTGTACACAATCCTAGCAGAACTGTTTTTTTGTAACCCATTCATATATCGTTATGAAAACCAAACTTAACAAAACTTCAGAATAAAGTGTTGTTAAAAAAAATATGTAAATTTTTATGACTGCCATAGTTTTTTAGGTAGATTTTGATAGAAATACTGCCTATTGTGGGTCTAATGGCCCAATTTCTGGAAAATTTTAATGCACTTTATTCGATCATGACCAGAAGACTTCAAAACTATTTTCAGTTAAAAAGTTTATCTATATGTATTGTATTATTACCAGTGTATAATGAAATGATGCCATTTGTTCGAGAGAAATGGTAAGGTATGTACAGGCTACCATAAAACTGAAAATATCGTTTAGTTTTAAGCGCAGATGAAATCTTCCAGATTCTCGGGTTTAGTGCTGGAAAAGTTTTTTTTAATACTTGAATGGAATTTTTTTTTTTTGGTTTATTGAGTTTTTTTAGTCACTTATTTACTATGGTAAGTTGAGATGCAGTAGTTTTTTATTATCTACGTTTTGTTTTTCATAAATGAAAATCTAATGTGGATTTAAGGCTTTTTTATGGTAACTAACTCTGATTCTAAAAATATATCATAATTTTTGCCGATAAAAAGTTACTACACATTACGCTTTACAGAATGATATAATTCATACACCTCCATTTGGAGGATTTGCTTTAAGGGATTTTTTTCTTATAATTTTTTATTTTCGAAGGAAAAACAAATCTTTAGTAAATTAAGCATGCCAACCAAGTATTTACTGTGTTTTATAATATTTTATATGGTGTTATAATTTTTTTCTTTTAAAAAATAAAGACTGCGACTCACTGCAAATTGATAATTACTTTTTAAAATATGTTTCAATCCGTAGAATCAGTAACTGGCTTAGGTACTTTTTATTGCTACGTTTGATTATGATTACATTACTTAATCTACATATAAACACCATTTCTAGTTATATAATATAATATACGAGGCATATCCAGAAAGTAAGTGTACTGAATTTTTGTAGGTTACAATTTTTTTTATTTAAACAAAAAAATTACGTGGTTACCGTAGTACATATGTAAGCTATTTTTCGACATAGTCGCCATTCCTCTCAATGCAGGTGGTGAAGCGGGGTATCAACTTTTTGATACCTTCCTCGAAGTAGTTTCCCGCCAACCCCTCCGTCCACTTCTCCACCTCCTCCTTTACCTCCTCGTCGGTTGAAAACCTTTATCCACCTATGTGCAGCTTCAGGGAGGTAAAGAGATAGTAATCTGAAGGTGCTAGGTCAGGGGAATGCGCTGGATGGTTCAGGACATCCCATTTAAACGAGGCAAGCAGTTCCTTCGTGGCGTTGGCCGTGTGTGGTCTGGCATTGTCGTGCAGCAGGCAAACTCCCTTTGTCAGTATGCCTCTCCTCTTGTTCTGAATCGCCCTCCGCAATTTTTTTAGGGTCTCACAGTATCTTGCAGAGTTGATGGTCTCCCCTTGAGGCATATATTCAATTAAAATTATGCCTTGACAGTCCCAAAACACGGATGCCATGATTTTCTTGGCTGAAATTGTGGTTTTGAACTTTTTGACGGAGGGTGAAGAGGTGTGACGCCACTATTGAAACTGCCTTTTGGTTTCAGGCGTGTAGTGTGCAACCCAAGTTTCATCTCCAGTAACGATGGAGCGGAGAAATTCATCTCCATGGAGTTTGCAGCGCCTCAAAAACTCTTGCCCGGCCTCCACTCGATTCAACTTGTGTTGGTCTGTCAGCTGTTTTGGGACCCACCTCGCGGACAGTTTCCGATATCCGAGGGTTTCTGTGATGGTTTCGTGTAGTAGAGATCTGGAGATTTGCGGAAACATCGCAGAATGTTCATCCACAGTCAATCTGCGATCGTCACGGAGCGCATTTTCGATTTTTTCCACAATTTCGTCAGTCACAATTGAAGGTCTTCCGCTCCTCTGATCATCATGCATAGACGTACGACCATTTTTAAACTCGCGACACCACTTGTACACACTCGTACGATTCATAGCTTTATCACCATATGCAGTTTTCACCTCATTATAAACCTCAACCGGAGGTTTTCCCTTCCAAACGAGATAACGGATGACGCCGCGTATTTCGCACTTGGCGGGAGATTGGATTGACATTTTTCACGAAACGTGTTGTCGCGTCGACACTTCTCAACGTACTGACCTCGAACCGGTCTCGTTGCGGAGGGGAAGGGTCAGGCTACACGGAAGTGTAGCCAACATGCCGAAAATAAAATCCATCCGGTCGTGAGAGCCTCAGTACACTTACTTTCTGGATACGCCTCGTATATACGAGTATATACAAAGGTAACCATTAATGTAAACTAGGGGTCGACAAACTACGCCTGCTGTCTCTTCTTACTTATTATTACGTTACATTTTATTCAATACATTTGTGAATTTGTCCGTCTTTGTGGGGTTTGTGGGCATTTGCTTACGTATTTGTTCATGGATTTCGTGGGTGTGGATAGTTAATTGAACGTTTTTTTCGATCATGTAACTTGCTTCATAAACTTTTGTCCGGTTGGTTAGAAGAGATTGCCGCCAGGCAATAAGCCCACCAGATTGTATTTACAATAAAAGTGGAAATAAATAGATATTTCACCGCAACCCCCCTGGGGGTGACTCACAGATTGATAAAAGGTGACTTAAACTAAGTTAATTTCCTGATTATGTTACTAAACTACATTTTATTTTTACATGTAATTCTTTTAAATATTTTTTTCCAGGCATATCAAGTTACTGTACTGAGTCCTCCATACCTCAAATTGCTTCCTAAGTCAGAGTCCACACCAACAGCAAAAACTGTGAGGTTCAATTGTTCTGCAGGAGGAAATCCACCTTCACATGTCGTATGGTATAAAGATGGAAAACTTCTCAATGTAACTGGAAGAGTGAAGAATAAACCACCTGAATTAATTGTTACCGACACTGTTAGCTCAGATAGAGGTAAGTTTTATTGTAAATAATAATACAGAAACTCTTTTCAGAGAGTTTGAGGTACTTCATTTCCAACAGATTATTAAATTACTAATTATGTATTTCACTAATTATGTTTTGATAAATACTTACGTCATTTAACAAGAGGTTACGCAATGAACTTGTATCCGACCCTCACGCGATCATACATCATTTGGGAGGAGAATTTACAACAGATTCCCGAGAGTCGTGATTTTTCTCATGCTGTGCTTTCAAAATTTAAAAATATATATATCAAAGTGGCTCATGGATAGGGGGAGAGCGAGGAGCTTTCGGAGTAAATGACCTATGCAAATTGTAAAGTATGCGATATGATAAGAAAATAATAACTGCATATTATACTGACAATACTTTAGTTAAAAAGATTTTTAATGCCAGAGACAAATTCCGTTCCATTATCCTTGCACTTAATTACATTCTTCTAACTTTGAACATGTTGTCAAAACAAGCAGCAACAGTCTGGAGAAGCGATGAGAAGTGTTGAGGACGGGGAAATAGAAGACAATTTCCAACTTGTTGGTTAAACCAATACAAAGGAATAACAGGCTCTTGGCTTAACGTTACTATCAAAATAGCCCAGGACTAAGGAAAGTGAGGACAAACAGTTCAATCACAATTGTTTCTCAGTAATTTTCTATCATGAGCAGCAGGAAAAAATGAATTAATAACAATTCTATGGTGAGAAGCTGTGTTGGTTTGCACTTCTAAACTCTAATGAGTATTGAACAATTTTAGGTTTTTACCAGTGCATTGCATCCAACAACTTGGGAGAATCGACCGGGCTTGCACTGCTAGAGGTGCGTGCGAAAAACGTACCACCGCCCTCTTTGGTGCGCTGCCGTCCAGTCTCGAGCCATGTTGTGCGCATTAGCTGGGAGGCTCCCCAACTGCCCGCTGTGGCTTACACTGTTCATTTTGTACCGGCTGGTGAGTTTTTTTTTTCTTCAACATCTCTACCATATTCTAAGCAATTTTGACAAATTTTGCTCGTTTCATAAGTATAGAAGGAAAATAACAGAATTATATGGCTGAGGAGACTTAGTATGGCTGCGAGAAAAGAAGAATTTGCAATGTATTGTATTACACTTACGTTATATATTGTACTTGCAGACTTTTTGCAATGTGATTTTTTTTTTCAAATCAAACCAGAAAGGTGTTAAAAGGTTTAAGTATGAAGAAAGCAAAGTTAAATTTTTTTTTAGGTGCCATGAAGATCATCAAACCCCTGTGTGGAATGTGTTGGTGAAAAAGAGTTTTCAAAATATGTTTTAACAATTTCAATCTCTTTTACCATTTTTCATATGTTCTTGATGTGAAATTTAAAAGAAAAATTCTGTGTTCTTTATATTTTTCTGCAAAAGTAAATATTAATCATAATCCAGTGTTGATTTTACTAATTATTTTTGCAGATGGAGGAGAGGAGTATTCCGAGATCCTCACCTCGCAGATGTATGACCTGGAGAAGCTACAGCCGTACAGAAGTTATGAGTTCTACACCAAGACCTACACAAACAAGCAAGGGGCCAGTGATCAATCTCCGCATGTGATTTGCCACGGACAGGGAGGTACGACCTTCTCTTCGACTATTTGTCTCATTATTACTCTGAGTTGCATAAAGGAATTTATGAATGCAGATATTCACAAATAAGATTCCATGATGTGCCGTCCTTAGGGTTTCCCCAGGCATTGGGGCTATTGGGTCAATAACCCAACATCCTTACAATAAAATATTACAATAGCCTAAATCACCTCATAGCTGGTTCAGCGATGACTTTGAAGGAAATTAAGTGCCAGTCTGTGGACTGACATGACTTTTATGGCATCCCTGTGTTCCTGGTGGAATGTATAGGGAGGGTGATAATGATATTATGAATAACCTCTTACTAATAATGTTGGTAACTATTGATTGTGTTAATTAACTATATTTTATTCATTCATGCTCTTATGCCCCGATACCATCAGAAAAGGGTTATACAGTAGTACCCCGCTAATTCGAAGCCCAGTATTTTTAAATTTAATATAATTCGAATTCATTACTCGAAAAAGGCTGTAAAATAAATTTTCACGTGAAAACACATTTATAGTTTGAAAAACGTCCTAATCTATAATTCAAAATTAATTTTGTTCTATGTAAAACAGTGTAAAATAAGTAATTTTATTCATATTAATTGAAAAAAAAAACAGTTTTTTTTTAACACTGCACTCGCAGTTTATTTTTATGGGTGTTACCAGTCACCCGAAGCAATTTTTCTAAAACTTGCTTTTTAATATTATGTTTTTTTTAATAAATATTAAAATATCTGCCAGCAAAAATGTAAAAATTATAATCATGATTAAAAATATGAAGACACACAACACACCACCTACGGAAGTATAATATATAAAATATTTAATTAATATTTTATTAAAAATTAATAAACTCGATAGACTTAAAATTAATAGTCTGTTTTAAGATTCAAGATATATAAAAAATTTAAATCCTTACAATTTGTGGCAGATTTGATTTGTATAATTTTTGTCACCATTATATGTGGTTTATTTAAGTTTTTTTTTATTGCAGTTGAAATTTCCTTATCATCAATTGGAAATGACTCGGTGCATGTGAAGTGGTTTGATAAATCAAGAAATGTGAAGCTTTGGCAAGTGCAGTGGCGCATTATCGGGACTAACACAACCATACAAAATGTCACTCTTCCTCTTAATGTGTCCTCTTACACTGTTCGAGGTGATTCATTTTAAAATTTTTCTTATGTATACTTCTTCAATTTCAAAATGTTTAAAAATATGCATAGAACACAGTTATTATAAAATTGACTAATTAAAGTTGCAGTAATTGAAAACTTACATAATTCAAGCCATTTTCTTAAAAAAATATGCTAGAAAGTATATGTCTCATTCAATAACAATTACTAAAATATTGTGATTTTGACGAATTCACTCGATGAATATAATGCTGCCCAATCTAATAAACAAGAATTTTGGATTGATCAGTTCTCTTAGTATACCATTGTGAAAATCAAATTGAATGAAGATACGTGTGAATTGCCACCATTACAGAATGCACTTAGAATGTGACATGGTTCTTTAAAGCGGTGCTTCCCAAACTTTCATTACCTAATACTGCTTATCGGAAAGTCCTTTTTACCCAATCTAGGTAATACACTAATTGCCCAGAAAAGCAATATGTGACAAATGAAGAGACATCAGCAAAAAAAGAAAGCAAATTTGATTCCAACGCAAGTTCATATACGAGTATTAGAACATCTCATTAGCACTTAAGTAATTTAAAGTTCCCACCGCTTAGTACCTTCTGCTCTCTCTTACTTTATTGTCCTAGCTTATCACTTTAGTGGTGTTACATGCTCTTTATCACGTCACTCATTATGAAAAATAAAATCATTGTATGATTTTTGTAATTTAAAAAAAATTACCCATAGAAATATCACATTTACCCAATTTTGGGTCATTTACCCAGGTTTGGAAAGGACTGCTTGAATAAAGAGTTTTTATACATAGCGTTTTTTTAATGCTCGGAGATCCATGGAAATATTAGAATGCTGTCACTATATTCTCTGTACAGTTGCATCAGTTCAATTTTAATTGATTTAGTAGTTAGTTTTTTTTGGTCGATGAAACTAGTTTAAATAAATTTATTAAGTTTTGTTCACTCTGTAGAGTGCTCATAATTGTTTTTTAATTAACAGATATATATCCTTTGAATGACTATGAATTCCGAGTTCTTGCCTCGCCAAGTGAAAACTGGTTGAACCAAGACCTAAGCCTCATTAATTGGACATCATCAGCAAATGGAACAATTCCTCCATTCAGGTAAATAATCTGTTTTATTTGTATTTTGTTTTAACACTTCCCTTACTGTGCTAAAAAATCACGCCAGTCACGGTGTTGGACACTCAGGGTACAGTAAACATGTATGTTTCAAATTAAAATTATGCAAAATCTGCTAGGTTATTTTTTGTTATTAGCTATAAACATCATTTTATTATGTAATAAAATGTCGAATAATATAAAATAAGTGTAAGAAATGATAAAATAAGAGCTAAAACAGAGAGGCGACATTTCTATAAAAATATTATTTTTACGCTGCGTCGTTCGATCTGCGCAACATTCAGAATGCGCATGCGTGATTAAGAGATTTCCAACCTTTTAATTTTTTTTCATAAAATTATACAATAAAATGGAGCGTGTATTTTTTTGGCAATAAAACCATAATTCGAATAAAGAATAAATAACATATAAAATAAATATATAAATTAAAAAATCAAGGTTTTAGGGCGAGAAATTTATATAACCAAATACGAAATTCAAAATTATATATAAACAAACACGAAATTCAAATCAATAAAATATATGCAATTTGGAAAATATAAACACTACAGAAAATTCGAAAATAGGACAAACATATCATATAATCAAAGTTTAATCCTGTGGAGAAAGTTATCGCAATTGGGGCACGAAACAACTTTTTTTCTATTCTACATACTAAACACGCAGGTGTTTGACAAATATTGACAAAGATAGCTTTCGTGTTCGATTTCTGCCAGGTGCGAGCAATATTCCAATGAATTCATATAACTCGTCTTTTGATATTGGTTGGTTCTTTTCTGAATTAATTCGATTTAAGTGACGATTTGTTTCTTAAATATAACTTTTACCACCTCTTCATTTACAAACAGACAACACATATCTTTTATGGAACATACATTTATACTCAAATTTCTCAGTCCAGAATCTTCGATGAGGATATTTGATACCCGACCGATGCCTTGAAGATTGAGGTTGTACTCGTAATGAACTCCATTCAAATCCATATTTTGATGTAAATAATATTTCTTCGTCTTCTTCACTCGTCTCCAAATCAGAATATACTTCATCCTGTACCTCGACAAAATCTTCTGATTCTGATATATTGCCTGTCACCTTAAATTCCAAATCGCTATCATCGCCATCGATATTTCCCGCCATCTCAATTATTATATTTTTGAAAATGAAATAATAAATAAAATGTACATTTATTATAAAAAGAGTACTGGTACAATATAACATACCAGATAAAAAGTGACAATAGAAAAAACATACCAAGGATTTTTTTTAATGTTTAAGTTTAGATGGCATAATGCATTAGTATTTAATGTTAAAGTTAAGATGGCATAAGTATTTAATGTTTAAGTTTAGATGGCATAATGCATTAGTATTTAATGTTAAAGTTTAGATGGCATAATGCATTAGTATTTAATGTTAAAGTTTAGATGGCATAATGCATTAGTATTTAATGTTAAAGTTTAGATGGCATAATTAGTATTTAATGTTAAAGCCAAAACTTTTGATAAATTAGATGGCATTCATTGAAAGTTAGTGTTGTGCATTGTAGTCATTTCCAGGGGACACAGAGTTTTCATATTTTCATTTTAATTATCATTTTTAGTTTCCATCAGTCTTTCTATTTAATTCTTTCTTTATTCTGTTGGTTGCATTAGTCATTTCTCAAGTTTTTAATACCGCATTCGGAGGCACCTTCCTTACCAACCTTGGAAATCTCTTAACAACCTCTGAACAGAAATTGGAGAACCAATGACAACATAACAAAATGAGGAATATTGCGGTACAGATGGACTCTGTATCGATGAGGAGCAGTCCATTGCTACAAGGCTCAACCAGCTGGTGTCTTGCACTGAAGAAGGTTTTATTAGTGGAACACCGAGTGCTGTCCAGGTGACAGAATTCAGAGTGGAAATAATTTAGTATCTTTGACATGATGAGAAGAAGAAGTTTAGGATTGATTTTAGTGTTATCAAAGTTCACTAGCATGTGCACAAAAAAAAGTAAAAATCAGAGCTTTCCATTCTTTTTTCTATCGACAATCATAGAACATAATCCTATGAATAAAAGCTGATGATGAATATTTGGTATTTAAATTTGTGTGTACTTTACTAACCGTTATTTCACTGATTTTCTATAATGAGAATATTTATTAAATTGTTGGAAAATATTGCGATTGTTCAAATTGTTTCTGTCATAAAAATTTTTTGCTCCAAAATATTCAAGTCAGTGACTGGGCTCCTTAAAATTTTTCTTTCTAAACTCCACAAATATAATAATAATTCATATTTTATTTTCAGCAGCAATGACCGTGATGAATTTGATATCAGAGTTCCAAAACACAATCAAGAATCCAGCAGCGCCTCATCTCTTCGCCCCACTCACTTGCTGGCTGTGTCAACTGGACCGAGCTCCATCAATGTCACCTGGCGCTGTGACGCTGCAGAATCCAGTTCCGATAGTTATTTCTTCATTGTCTGTTATATGCAAAAGCCCGGTGGGAAAAATGATTCTTCAGTCATCGATGTTCATTTATACCGAGAGAGATGTGTTGAAAGGTTTGAGATGTTTTAAAACACAATTTCTAGCAATTGATTTATTGACTTGACTAAGAATAACAGTAAAGAGAGAAGGTATCCACATCATAATTTTTATCTCCCTAGGTTTTGGAGGAAAAGTGTAACTAATAAATAACCCTTCTATTTCTAAGAGAAATTAGTTTTGGTATAGTCTGTGTTCCTCTTTGGATGCAGCAGCAGTCTATAACCACTAAAATATCAGTAAGACATTGCAGGTGGTTGGGTCACATATTGAGAATGCCCCCTGGTAGCTGGCCAAGAACTGATGAGGGACTCTATGACTGCGCGCTAGGAACTCAATAGATCAGATGTTCATCTTACATCATCCCACTAGTTTTATGATAAAAAGATTCACAGTTTTGGTTTTATGTGGGAGGATGTGGAGTACCGGACTGCGAACCGACCTGGATGGATGTGTTTTGTGATATCTTTGTGTTCCTGATAGAACGAAGTGTTAGATAATCATTTTCAAATCTAACCTATACTAAATAAAACACTATGTTGAAACAATTTGATTCAGCTCAAATTAAGTATTAGATAATTTTTTGTTTCCTTTATTTTTTTTGTATTTCTGTATCATTATCAATTCAATTTAAATATAGCGTACAATTTGCTACCACTATGCTACCACTGTGCTATTAATTCAAACTTGACCATTTGTGTTTCTAGTTTTTCTAATTCAAGACATGTTATAAAAATATAATAATTTTCTAGCCTCAACAGTTGGATGGAAATTCAAGGCCTGGATCCAAGCACTCTGTATGGCTTTAAAGTACAGGCAGTCATGCAGAACCGACGCAAGATGGGTCCCTTTAGTGAAACCGTAACTTGCCGAACAAAACACGAAGGTGAGATATTGTTTCGAGTTTTTAACTTCGATATTTTTAATCTCTCTGACTTGCAATATTAAAAAATATTTTTAAGCTTTAGTTTACTGTAATTGGTTTAGTAAAACATTGTTAATTCCACTTAATATAACGGTATAACCTTACCGGTTTAAAGGTTTTCACCTCACCATGAGGGGAGCAAAATAAACTAATCACTATTAAAAAAATAAACCAATAACTAACATTTGTAACTTGTTGCTACATATGACATTCGCAAGATATAGTTCCTAAAGAATTTCAATTTCCAATTTTCATGATATAATTCTTCAACAATTTAAAATTTGCACCGTATAGTTCATAAACAATTTAAATTTCAAGTTTGCACGATATATATCAAGACACATCTATAAGATTTGAATGACATAAATCATAAATAATTCGCGTGATGTAGTTCATAAATGATTTTAAAAAGTACTTAACTTATCACTCACATTTGTGATATCATTTGCAGTAGTTATTATCCCAAATAGTATTCGTATGATATAAAAACTCAAAAAGATTATACTTTTGAAACAAGTATAAACATAAAGTTTTGTTTCACAACTGGTTTATAAATATGTAAACATTAACCAGTTGTGAAACAAATGTCATAAACGCTTTATAATTTTAAATACTTAATATTATATTTTTATTCAATTACAGTGAAAAATTCCGTGACAGATGTCCGATGGAAGCAGATAGATGAAAATGTAATTGAAATCTCGTGGGCTTTTGATGCAAATGCCAACCAACTGGAGGAGAAAGAGCCTGGTGGCCAGAATGAGCAAGATTATAGGAAGCAACCGGTTGTATACACCGTTCATTACAGCCAAGACTCGCTGGTCCATTTACAAAAGTGGGCATCGTTTGATGTTACCAATGATACCAAAGCTGAGGTGAGCGAGGGTAATGTGTTGAAACTTTTTTGTATTTTTCTGGTGATTTATTGAGGACACAGAAAAATGTATCTTGAATGTAAGATTTTTTTAACTTTTAATATGAAATAGCTAAAGTGGAATTTATTTGTCCGCCATGGTGTAATAGTTAACATTCATGCTAAGCAAGCTAATGGAGGGGGAGGTACGATTTGTGACCGATTCACTTCTGGACTAGTGTTACTCTTAGACCATTTTACATTTCATTTTAGTTTTTCAGTAGCTTATCGTAAATTCTTATTGCGCTATTAACCTCTCCGTGCGTACCGCCCCAACCATGGACCCATGAAATACTGAGTCAGATAGCGTATGGCCCCGCGGTTGGGGCGCAGTGATTATTTCTCGAATATTCACAGATTATGTCAGGATTTGGACTACCAATGACATCTATTTATGATACCACATAATTAAATAATTTATCAGCTAGTTAAATGTTTTACCAACTTAACAAATGATGTTTTAAAATTTTAAAAACATCTTACTACTCGAGAGGTTAAGCAATTTAAAAATAGCACTATATAAAACTCGGCCAATGAAAGGTTGCAGCAGATTAAAAACTTGCCGATCGTCTTGGAAGTTTAATCTTCTTGCCATTGGAACTTTGGGTTTGATCTGTGAAGACTGTGTGTGTGTGATGAAGTGCAACAACTTGCACATAATGAACCATTAAGTGAATCAATCGGCAACATTTTTAGGTATATGGGCGACATTCAGCAAGTTTTAATAATATGGATGCAACTGTTTTAAGATGTTTGGAGTTTAAAAAAACCTTTTGTTTCAAATGAAAAATAATGCTTTATAAAATAGAATAAAAAAATATTCACAAAACGAGTAAAAATAAACTGTTCATTTGTCAAACAATTCCTACTTACTATTTCTTTACCTAACTCTTCTAAATCCACTTTAAAACCTGAGAAACAAATTCTAATTAAAGTATGCAGATGCTTATCAGTCAATAGAGATATTTTTTTTCTAAAACTAGCAAAAAAAGCTTGTTTGAAAGTGTATGTGCAAATGCGATTATTATTTTCCGGAAGAATATGCATGCCAAAAAACATAAGTATACATTTCCTGAAATAAGACTATGTATATAAAAATATTTATTTATTTATTACGCACAAAAATATAAATGATAAAAGCTCTAAGAAAATAAGGATAATAATGGTAATTATGCCCTATGCAGGTCATTAAATAGGCATTGATTTTAATTTTTTTTGACTAATAGCATCTATGGAAGGTATCACCGGCACACAAAATTTATGTTATAATCTCCTGATTTTTCATTCAATGAATATGTTTTTTTTTTAGTTACGAAACCTGAGTTCTGATGTTAAGTATTACGTGATGGTTTCGCTGGCAGGTGAACAAAAGGGGCCAGTGGTAATGATCCCCCCTCATAGAAAAGTAGAGCTTCCACTTATCAACAGCAATTCTGATGAGGCTGCCTCTGGAAATGGCGAAATGAGCAATTTTAATATTAGTAAGACTTTAATCTCTTTTGTCCTGATTTTTTTTGTAAATAAACATAAAAACTATATATCAATACTGTATGAATTGATTTATCATTAGACCAAGAAGTAAATTCACCCATTGGCAAATTTTCGACAATATTCAGCTGGAGGATAGAGTATGGTACAGTAAAAATGTGAAAAAAAAGTTCAAGTGTACGAAGCATGTATCCTTTGTAGCGCTGAAACCTGACCAACATATAAATACTAGGGGAATAATAAATATTGCGCTGTTTTGAGAGCAAACTCAAGGGTGCTCCAAAGGAGAATTTTGGATAAATGCCTTCCACATTCAATATTTGCTTCAAATATTTGGTGTAACTTAGCAAGACGAGCCTACCAATGAGGAAGTCCTTAATCGCGCCGTTATGTCATCAGGTGTAGCGCTCCTTAACAAAAAGGGACTGTGCTGGCTTGGACATCTTTATTTAATGGTTGACGGTCAGTTACCAAAAGACAAATTTGACGGTGAAATATGCAATTTTAAAAGATCCCACGGGGGAAAACACCTACAATATAAGGATGTCTGTAAAAGAGATATAAAGACTTGTTTTTTCTAATTTCAAATTCTGTGAAGACAGAAATCTGTGGACCAAGTGCTTTTTTTGAGGCAAGGAGGTGTCCAATGGAAATTGGCTAGAGGACCTCAAATTCAAATGAGGGAGGGCAAAACGTGGAGTACCTCCAGGCCAGGGCTCGATGTGGTGTTGCTGGTGTGGCTATATCTTTGGATCGAGAATTGGTTTCCATAGTAATCAGAAAAGATGCTGCCAGCCCCAAGCTTCCCTTCAATAATAATTTATTATACTTGCTGTTGTTGGTCCAGTGGTGTGGAATGATGTGCCTCCTTGTGTCAGAGATATGGGTGGCACATGCAGTTTTAGGAAGGACTTAAAGACAATCCTTTTCGGAAAGCCTTATTAAAATTTATGAGTGGGTTCGAATCCTGAGTTAGAGCACCCTGGAGAAGAGTTTGCTCTCTTAACAACGCTATATATATTGTCCTTTTATTATTATTATGTGTATTTTATTAATTATTGCATATTAATCTTCTTTCAAAACGGATGCCAATAACCATACCTACTGGTTCTGGAGTTCTGGGCTATCTCCCTTCAGTTGCAAATGCAAAACCATGAGATATTGACCCTTTTTTTGATAAACTCATTAGAACTCTTACTTTTTTGACTTACGTGTGGTGTGATTTGTGTCCAACTTCTATGTGTCATCTTCTTTACAGTTGTAATTTATTTGTTTCTCAACATTATAAGTTGACTCGACAGTTTTTCTTGATGCTGTAAGTGAATGAAAATGAGTGGTATTTTGGACAGTATTGAAAATATCACTCGTTGGTATGGTGAATATTTATTCCAAAATTTATCATTTTATTTTTTTAGGTTTGATCTTGCCAATCACGCTGTCTTTGCTACTCATTGCCATCTGCATGATATGCTTTTTGCGGCAATACTTGAAGATGAACAGAGATCGTCAAGGGCAGGCTGGATCACAGGCCAGATCTAATCGGTATATATCCTTTAATTTTTATTTTTCAACTAACAACACATTACATTATTTTCCTGATAAATTTAAAACATTCATCACCTCTTGGTGTCAGCTCAGTCATATATCAATGACTGACTAGGTTGCCACCTATAATGAATATATCGAAGAAGATTATTCACAGTAGTCCCCTTTATCAGCATAGGATATATTCAAGGCCCACATAGCGTCTTATCTATAGGGTTCGGATAATACCGAACCCTATAGAGTAGATGTCCCAAATATCGCATACCCTAACTATTTCTCTGTATCTCAGCCTCCTGGATTAGGAAATCAAGCTGGAAACTAAATGAATATCACTAGGAACTATCCTCCTTTGGTTTCCAGGAATCAAATCGCTTCTCAACCTATGCTAGTTTATGTTAACTAGCAAAATTTCAAAAAAATTCCCAAGGGAATTTTCCAAGATTGGGTTTCCAAGACAAATTAAAAACAAGAACAAAAACAAATGCTTCATAATTTATTACAAAAAAAAACATTCATCACAGCCTCAAACACTTCAGACGCCATATTGTTTTTGCTGTCACTCATAGAAAGCTTGCCGCTGGCGCTACGTTTGGCAAAACCCTAAACCGTCAAGGTAACTACACAAACTCATAGATGGTGCGTATAGTAGCTTGTAAACATGAGTAGGCGATATTTGGGACCCTATATTATGTTTTTTCCTAAACATACAATATGTACGATAATGTTTAATTTATAAATTAGGCACGGTAAGAGATTAACAACAATAACTAATAATATAATAGAACAATTATAACAATAAATATTGTAATAAAAGTTATGTGAATGTGGTCTCTCTCAATCTTATTGTACTGTACTGTATTTGTACTCGCTTTCTTCTTATGATGTGATATATGTAGTGAGGTGAGTGATATAGACACGTAATGTTAGGCTATTATTGATCTTCTGGTGATACATTGGAATTTTACATTTAATTAATCCAACTGCGATTGATATACCGTGGGTATTGAAGTGGCAGAAAACAGATAAAGATGGACTACTGTTTACTGATTTTACTATGTTTTGAAAGAGGTCCTTATTGTTCTATATATTTATTTTCAAAATTTTACTTTGTTATGGTCAATAAAAGGGATGAAATTTTTTTATGCTCCGTTTCAAGTAGAAATCTGCACCCGTGAACTCATAACCCCAACCCGAAAGGAGAAGAGGAAGATGATGCTCTATTTCAATATATCCATATAAACAATTTAATTATTTATTATCATCCAGAAAGTTAAACATGTACTCTCATAAAAAACTGAACAAGTAGAAAAAGTCTTCCTAGAGACCAAACCCCACAGAAGAATTATTAGTTAGTTTAGTAGTGTGTTCACTAATTACTATCTCTCTTGACTATTTTTCAGTTTTGTTGATATTTTTCTTTAATCAAACAATCATACTAGGGACATCTTAAATAAATAAAAACAGAATTTTTTTAGAGTTGAACAATTATGGTCGAGAAAATTTGCGCAACTCGTTGGTACCATTCCGTTTCTATGACAGTCGTGACTGGAATCGGCGAATCTCATCACGACGGGTGATTGGTAGACAGGCGACACCTATGGGCGCATCAATATTGTTGAAATGAATTGCAATACAGTGAAAAATCTTTTTTCCATATGTGTTTTTTATTTTATCCAGTTCGATAGGTGGAGGTTTTACTGTATATAGATTTTTATTGATAAAGTGGTTGATTTTTAAAATGATTAATAGTTTTTTTCTTATAGATTCATCTTTGTGTTTTTACTTAAGTATACAATCATCATTTAACCTCTCCTTGCAGGGTGGCAAAATCAGATTTTGAATGTCAAGAATTGATGGCTCAACCCACACATGTGGACTCAAAGGTAAATGTTTTAATATTTTTTAATACTCATTCTTACCTTCAAAAACATCATTAAGACTATTTTGATTTCAAAAAGATCAAATAAAAAGTCTCCTTCATTGATCACAAAAAGATCAAATAAAAAGTCTCCTTCATTGATCACAAAAAGATCAAATAAAATGTCTGTTTCGGTGATCACAAAAAGATCAAATAAAAAGTCTGTTTCAGTGATCACATAAAGATCAAATAAAAAGTCTGTTTCAGTGATCACAAAAAGATCAAATAAAAAGTCTGTTTCAGTGATCACATAAAGATCAAATAAAAAATATGTTTCAGTGATCACAAAAAGATCAAATAAAAAGTCTGTTTCAGTGATCACAAAAAATAATTTAATAAAATTGATTTGAAATTCTTAAAACTTGTATTGACATCCTTTAATAAAACTTAAGTAATTCGCTGTCAGTTATTGTTAATCCTTAGTTATTTATTGTTAATTCTCAAACAATTCTCCATTGTGAGTATCACTGATCCATGACGATACACCTCCGTGGCCTAATTAGTAAGATGCCTGTGTTCCAGCTTGGGGGTTGTGGGTTCGATTCCTGTTGGTATCCGATTTTTTTAAAAAGGTTTTTACTTAAGGCCTCTAACATATTTCTGGTTGGTTGAAATAAATTTCAATATGGCAATTAACCCTCCAGGTAGTACTGTATACAACAAATGTGTACATATAAATTAATTATGAGGCGCATGGCTGCACGGTCAAGTAGTGGACTTCCGTGCGGATTGTCACCGGTTCGAACCCCGCGCTGTGCTACTTCTCTTGAATGACACAGGCATTTTTTCTGCATAGTATTCGGAAGTGTAGAGATACCTATGACTTCGGTCATTTCTGTTCTTTCAAAAAAAGGGAAAAAAGAGACATGCCAGTGTGCTCCGATTGTCTTACCTCAGTGTGCCAACAGATCAAGTACAGCGGTGTGGCCGATGAGTTTGCTGGTGTGCAAATCACTCACTTAAAACAAAAATAAAATCCACAGCACAGCTTCACTTTCATACTGAATTGACTTGGATCCTTGAGTACGAGGCCCAGCAACGATTATATATAAGTTATTAGAAAATTATCAACTCGATAAAATATTTCATTTTATGTTAGAGTTATATCACTTAAATGCCCAAAAGACTATCTCAATTTTTGAAACATTCTTAAAATAAAAGGTTTTTTCTATCAAAAGGTCTATCCTTATTATATCATAAATAATCACCACTTTTATGTGCTGACTGTGGTGACGGTAACGGAAGGAACATCTATTGAACAGTTATTTCCCAAAAATCTCTCCGCTCTTGGCCGAAATTATCCCGTGCCTCCTTCACCCCCCAGCCTCCAACCGTTAAAGCGTGTATATCGGTACCAGTTCGAACAGCATTTAGTCTTGTTTGCGCTCCCCTGAAGATGAGGTGACACCATAATCACCACTTAAAATTTCAATACCAATGTTTTCTTATTTACATCCTATTTAAAAAGTTATATAAAAAAAAACAAATTCAAAGTGAGTAAAATGTACTAATGTAAGCCTAAGCCTACCAAGTGATTAAGGAACTCAGAATGTTGATCAACATTTGATATTAAAGATAAATATTAATCAAAGCCTATCATAAGTCCAGTACTTCTATCTCTTACGAGTATAGTGACATGGGTAAACTGGGTTAAATACAAGTTATAAGAATACAGAAACTAAGTTTTTTTTTATTCACTCAAAAAATCATATAATTCCCATATTGAACAAATCGCAAGAAATCCATTAATAAATTTAGTTCATGGATAAAAATGTTATTTTATATTTTTTGTACAATCAACCACTCCAATTTGAAATATACTATATAAATCATATTGCCAATTCTTTAGGAGAGTTGAAATGATGATTGCTAGAATTTGTGAAAATAAAAAAAACAAACAATTGTTTTTTTTTATTTGAATTTAACTATCTAATTGAAAAATATATTACTGGATTTATTAAATTTTAAATATACTTGAAAAAATAATGCGAAAGAAGTCTTGAGAATGAAACACACCATATTTTATCAACGTAGAAGAATGTAAATAACACTTTAGATCTACTTTCATACATTGATGAGTGGTTTTTCTATGAGAAATTTTAATATAGTTCAATTTGAAGCATTCACATTTTTTTTTTCATTTTAAAGCATATTTACATTATTATTTGATACACAATTGAAGCACCCTCAATTTATATCTGTAAAGATTAACTGAACATTTTTTTAAATAGTTCAGGTGTCACTTTCCAGAAATTCATAATTAATGGAATAAAAATAAAATACTTTATTTAGTTTACCTTCACTATATTTTTTAGCATATCACTTTGTGCATTTCCATATCCTCCTCAGGTGAATTAGTTAAACTAAATTACATGTTCAATCAGAAGCAATGATTCCAATACTGTGTGCCTGGGTAGTACACATTTTCACACCCACAAAACACAAAAATACTACATATGTCAAACACATATTAAACAAGACAAATAAAATAAAAATACCATAAACAATCAATTAAATGTATCCTCTTAACTTCTTACTCGGTGCCTCGTGAGACCATGGACAGTGTAAATAATACGTAATTTAGTTGAATCAACTCACCTGTGGAGGAATATATTAAAACATTTTATTATTATTCTATTGAATATATTATTTATAACTTTAGCACTTATTTGATCATTTGAGTTGTACTCGCATTACTATTGAGGTGAAATATTTCACCTTTTCTTATATTTAGATATATGTACAGGGTCTTTCAATAAGGACGCTCGATTTTTAAATGTAAATAAAACAAGTTGTGTGTGAGATATCCACTAATTTTTTTTTTATTTGACAGAATATTTTATGGCATTAAGTATGGAATATAACGTCTTTCAAATGTCCGCCGCGGCTTTGCTTGGTGGCATGTATTCGGGAGGTCCAATTTTCGATGACTTTGTCGCATTAATCTGGCTGAATATGCTGGATGGCGTTCGTTATGTTGACTTTGAGGGCATCAATTGTTTGCGGTTTATACGCATAGACCTGCGATTTAAGATAGCCCCAAAGGAAGAAGTCTAAAGGCGTTAAATCGCACGATCTCGGTGGCCAGTTCACGTCGCCGCCATGCGAGATAACCATGCCCTCAAATCGCTCGTACAGAATGTCCATTGTGGCATGCGCTGCGTGGCACGTAGTGCCGTCCTGTTGGAACCACATGTCGTCGGTATCCATATCCAGTTTAGGCCACAAGAAGTTGCTTATCATCGATCTGTAGCCCTCGCCGTTGATGGTTATGGCAATGCCAGTTTCGTTTTGGAAGAAGTACGGACTGATGATTCCAACAGACCAAAATCCGCACCAAACAGTGACTTTCTCGGGATGCATTTGGTGCTGGTGTATCTCATGTGGATTGGTTTCATCCGAAATCTGACAATTTTGCTTGTTCACACATCCATTCATCCAAAAATGGGTCTCATCGCTAAAAATGATTTTCTTGGCAAAATTTGGGTCAACTTCCAACTGCTCCAGAGCCCAATCAGCGAACACACGGCGTTGTCTATGGTCGTTTACCTTAAGTTCCTGGGTCAGTTGGATTTTATACGGGTGCAGACCCAAGTCCCGACGGAAAATTCACCAAGTTGAAGTCGCAGAAAGGCCAAGTTCTTGTGAACGACGAGAAATTGACTGCCTCGGGTTTTCCCGTACACTCATGCACAGCAGCGATGTTTTCAGCAGACCTTGCCTTTCGGTGACGTACAGGTGTTAGCTGATTATTTATCGAACCGGTTGATTCGAATTTGGCCACCAAATGTCGAATAGTCGACTCGGCAGGACGGTTGTGGCGAGGATAAAAATCACATAATGCGCAGAACGTTTCTCGAACGGAGCACTGATTTTGAAAATAAAATTTGATGATTTGCACACGTTGTTCAACGCTATAACCTTCTATGGTGATTTGCCATACACTACTGAATATTTCACAACAAATTGGACAGATGTTGCTTTAACAACATGGCCGCTATAACCTAACAAATTTCGAGCGTCCCTATTAAAAGACCCTGTGTGTAATTTGAAGTAATTATGCATTCAAAAACTAATTAATGATTTGTGAAAATT
The DNA here is from genome assembly GCA_949825065.1 of Odontocerum albicorne. NCBI lineage: Eukaryota > Metazoa > Arthropoda > Insecta > Trichoptera > Odontoceridae > Odontocerum > Odontocerum albicorne. The sequence continues at coordinate 21,590,128 of OX463850.1, forward strand.
CCGATCGATATATATGTATAATATAAATGATTTGGCACAAGTTAAAAACATCTCTCCAAGAGCTTTTATCACAGGGCATTAGAAAATCACATAAATTTATTTAAAACATGCAAGTAGGTACAATTTCTTGACAAATATCAGTTCAATACTCATTCATATCTTGATGCATGATAGATTTTATCGCAGGCATCCCGAAGTTGTCTTGATTTGTTTACTGTACTCTTACATCTTAATTAGTCAAAATATGCCATTTTAAAACAAGACAATTATTTTAACGCACAACACCGCATAAAGAAATAACTCGATAGTGACACTACTACTAACACATCTTGATTCCTTTTTGAAAAAAAAAATACATCAATAAATTTTCTTATCAATAGAGTAGAAAGTATTAAAAATGAATTAAACCTCATTTGAATTGTGTGACTGTTTCAACCTATTTGATAAATTAAATGAATCATGATGATTAATGAAGTTTTTACTGAAATAAAAATATTTTATCATATTTATGAGAAAATGATGATCAAGTAAACAATGTGAGGGTTGCCTGTACGTATTCATTCACATTGTAGAATTAACCAGCTGATTTTTTAAATATAATGTGGTGTTGTGTGTATTCAAGGGTGGAGTGGTTTATATAAATGGTGTTGAATCGGAAGTGGCTCTGTGCAGTGATGTTGGAGAGCCTCTACTTAATGGTCATGTTCGTATTACAGAAAATCCCCGAGTGAGTATCACTAAAAATATCTGCCAATAGAAACACAGTGAAATCCTGGGTTTTCAATTTCCTAAATATCACACAAAAGTAAACAGCAAATGTAATGAATGATTGATGTTTTTATACAAAATGTTTTATATTATTTTTTTTAAATATAACCTAAATTTGTCTAATAAGCTCATAATAAAATAAATCTTTAATTGGCCACATTTTTCATTAATCATGTTATATTTCTCAATTATCAAATATATTTTTTAAAACATTTTGTATAAATTATCAAACAATCGAATTGGTTTTATGCAAACCCATTAATAAAGCACTCACACCTGGGTGAATTGCCTCAATTAAAAAATAAAATGATGTGTTTTTCTCTTCTATAGAATTGGTAAAATTCTTTACAAATTTATCGGCCTCATATGAATAATGTATTTAAAATAGTAAGAACAAAGTTTTTCAATAATATAGAGCAATATTTGCCCAACGTATTAACGCTATTGTATTTGATATTTTGCACAGTTAAGCACATACAGTTTATTCAGTCTAACACTATTCAAGATTACTTTTGCGTTATCATTTTATTATTTGTAATTTTGAAATATTGCTTATCCTATCATAACTTAAGTTTTTTTCTACTTGAATAAATTTTATTTATAAAATTTGTTTATTCATAATTAACAAGGTTAACTTTTTATCAAGATTAACAAGACATCCTTTGTGGTTTAGTTGGTTAGACGACTGTCTTCCAAACCAGGGTTTTATGGATTTAATTAAGTACTCAAATTTTGTAAAATGGATTTCAGTTTAGTTTTCGCTTAAGGCAATAAACCCGTCAGGTTTTATTTTATACAATGAAAAACATAATACAATACAACTTTTTGATACTGAAATATTGAAAAAGGACATCAGTTTATTGTAAAAAAAATCAATTGATATACCTCAAATAAATAAAAGAAATAAAAATTATAAAGTTTGTAATATCAATTGCTCAAAATCTACAAATACCTACATAAAACAGTTCAAGAAAAAAATCTATTTCAAAAACATACGTAATGGTGTTAAATCATGTATGTGTTAATTATGTTTTTTTAATATGATAGAAGAAAACATGCAAACAATATCATTTCTATCTTAGCATTTTAGTTGGAAGTGATTGAAATCTCAATCAATTCTGTACGTAAACCATTCAATAATTTTAGCAGTTTAACTGTCAAAATTAGAATATAACCATTTTATATAATAAAAAATTCACATTACAAAACTTTTTCAATTAGTGGTGACTTTCATTAAGGTTTATTTTAAACAATTAATTACTGTTACATTGATATATTTTAATTTGTAGCTTTTCAAATATAAATAATTTTGAAATTGAACTGGAAATGTGAATTTTTTTATACAAATTCAGGATTTCACTGTACATCAAATTGCTTCAGTTTTTTTAAAACAAATTATGCCATAAATCCGATATCCATTTCCATCTGATTCTATTTTGCTTGTAATTTATTCTATCTCCCTAATAAGTTGACACTGGCTTATCTTTGTTCTTATTTAAAAAAATAAACGTTTTTTTTTTAAATTTTTATTTTAAACTTCACTGAAAATTATTTCTATAAGAAAATCAAATAAATGTTTACATTTAATTCTTTTTTATTTTGTATTATGTAATACAAAATGCTGATAAATAATATTTTATAAATCCAATTTAATGTGATATTTATGAGTATACTATGACAATAATTTGACTTATACTCGTATTCTTTGTAATATTTGGAATCGTTGTCTATGTATCTAAGAAAGTATCCACTTTAACACAGTTAAATAATCTTTTGTGATACAATATATTGTATTAAACCTTATATCGACTATTTAAACAAAATATTTTTCTTAAATATTATTAAAATATCCGAGGTCCAGAGATATGTCAAAACAAATCAACGAAAATGAAACAGCTTGAGTGGGGTTTGAATATTACCTAACGTAATTTCGATTAACAATTTTCATGCATTTCGATTAACAATTTGAATGTGAAAATTTTGTGCTGACTCTTCAATATTGATTGATACACCAAGTTGTATTTGTGCTGACTCTTCAATATTGATTGATACACCAAGTTGTATTTGTGCTGACTCTTCAATATTGATTGATACACCAAGTTGTATTTGTTACTTGATAATTGTGAACCGAGATTGTGGAAGAAGAAAATCAAAGAAAGAATGGAAAATAAAAATAATCTGTTTTGAAACATACCACAATAATTCCTAAACTTGAAATGACTTTATTTACTGTACCAGAATAGGTAATTCTATCAGTTTCTTTTGATTAAATAGTTTTTTTTGACAAAAAATGTTTCATTGAAATGGCTTTACATATTAGTAGTACTGAAAGTATTTTTTACTCTAAGCTTTACATTGTAGAACTCCATAATGATAAAATTATAAGTATATCATTAATATTTTCATAGAAAACTCAACTTTTTCACACTCACTTATTAACTGAGTAATTCAAGCAAGTTTTTGTTGTCAATATATTGTAAAAACTAAAGAAAAATGTAAGTTCTTAGGTTTGTTTTATATTCTTCGTTATATATTTACTTTTCTTTCATAAAGTGACGAGGTTTACTTTCCTACCATGTAAGACATTTTTTCTTGAATATATTTAAACTAGTTGCAACCCATGAAATATTCACGGAAGTAAAACAAATTCTACATTTATGAAAATATATATTCATAAATGTAAAATTTGTTTATACGAGGGCAGTCCGATAAGTACTTAGCCTCACCACCCGATGGCACCACTATCGCAAGAGCAATTTTTTATCGCGTAGTACATTCTCGTTGACAGCTACTGTCAAAATTTCAGCCGAATCGGACACGTAGTTTTGTTTTGACCGTATGTGGAAGCGAGCGTGGCTGCGTATTTGAGAAAAATAGAAAAAGAGCAATATCGGTCGGTGATTCGATTCTTGTTTTTGAAAGGGAAATCGCGCAGCGAAATCAAAGAGCGCATTGATGCTGTGTACGGTGACTCTTCTCCTTCGATGGCGACCGTCAAAAATTGGTTTAACGAGTTTCAACGTGGTCGCACGCCGGTTTTTGATGAGCCACGCCCAGGTGTCCCGACGGCTACCACGGAGAATAACGTGACAAAAATCCACTATCTCATATTGGCAGACCGCCGATTGAAGGTGCGCGAGATAGCTGAGACAGTAGGCATCTCAAAAGACCGCGTGGGTCATATCCTGCATGAAGTATTGGGCATGAGAAAGCTGTCGGCGCGATGGGTGCCACGTTTGCTCACTCCGGACAACAAGCGCAACCGTGAGACCACTTCAGAGCAGTTTTTGACGATGTTTAAGCGCAATCCGAAGGAGTTTATGCGTCGTTTTGTGACCGTCGACGAAACATGGATACACTGGTACATACCCGAGACCAAGGAACTGTCGAAACAGTGGACTTCACCCGGTGAACTTGCTCCGAAAAAGGCGAAGAGTGTCCTATCGGCCGGAAAGGTGATGGCCACCATTTTCTGGGATTCAAAAGGTGTGATCTACATCGACTTCCTGGAGAAGGGCAAAACGGTCACAGGGCTCTACTATGCCGAATTATTGGGCCGATTCGACGCCGAATTGCAGAAAAAACGGCCCCATTTGCCGAAGAAAAAAGTGCTCTTCCATCATGACAACGCACCGGCTCACACCTCCGCCGTCGCCACGGCCAAATTGGTAGAATTAGGCTACGAACTGCTGCCCCATCCACTGTATTCTATTTGGCCCTGTGCGACTTCTTTTTGTTTCCAAATTTGAAAAAGTCACTCGCCGGGCAGAAATTTGAGTCGAATGAGGAGGTTATTGCTGCCACGGAGGCCTACTTTGCAGACCTCCAGAAAACATATTTTTCAGACGGGTTAAAGAAGTTGGAGCATCGCTGGATCAAGTGTATCGAATTAAAAGGAGATTATGTTGAGAAATAAATCGCCACTTTTCCAAAATTTTTGTTATTCTTTTATAGGCTAAGTACTTATCGGACCACCCTCGTATATATCATTTTTACATCGTCCCCTTTTACACCGGTTCAAAAATTGTTAGCTAAGTATTTAAAATTCGTTCAGTATCACGAACTCACCGAGATTCAAATTTTGAATTACTTTCGGAGACAATACAAGTATTCCTCTCTCGCTCTCTTTTATTCAAAATTCAATTCTCGTATTCATTCTTTGGTGACAACCATCGTATGGGTTTTGGCCTATTTATACTATGATGGTTTCTGGTTAAGTATTGTATTTTTATTGAATGATTATATTTACCTAAAATACTCTCTCTTTTCCAGTTTACAACAAAAAAACACATGCCAAATGGAAACTGCAGGCCTCTTCTGGGGAAGAAGGGACGTGGCCCTATACTCGATGGTACCTTGGACGTGTCAAGATATGAAGAACTTCCGGATATAACCGTGGAAACCGTATTGGAAGAAGATTTGATCACTGACCAGGTTTGTTCTCAAGCATTAGACTCGACACTTCCCATGGGATACCGGCCCGAAGTGTCCACAGCTAATAACCCGTGTAATGGTAATATTTCTAATAGTAACGAAACCACTGTCGATATTGTCAATGGTGTTCAATTGCATATTGACAGGAATTCTAATTCTAACTTGGAAATAGCCAATACAAAACAAATTAAAGAGTCTGTAAACAATGACAAAGTAATATTAGATACAAAATCAGGTGCTAACATTTTTATTGAGAATGAAAAATGCGATATGATACCTGAAAAGTGTGTTTTGGACAAGGTCGGTCTGAATTGTAAATTTGAGAATGCTAAAAACAATTGTTCAGTAGATCCTACGGTGACCCTTGACTATCGGGAGAATGGCAGTTCGAGACGTCTCGCTCCGGCGCTCGGCCCCAATGGGTGACATGGACCCCGAGGTTTCTTTCACATAGGTAAAAGAATTACATCCTTGGCGGTCGGCCGAGAAGACTCGCAGCAAATAAGGAGGTTTATGTTGAATGTTTTTAAAGTAAGTGCATTTACATACTTTAATAAGAGATGTTTAGGCAATAAGAGAACTTTACTTTTATCCTTACTCTTCTCTCTCTCTACTAATTCACTTGTAAATGGTTTATTATTTATGTTTTCATTTTTAAATAGACAATATTAAGAATGTACTATATGAATCTACAAAATAGACAATATTAAGAATGTACTATATGAATCTACAAAAACTAAAGCTTTACATTTACTCATTTTATTTATGGATTATTTATTCTTTTCAACATATGTACAAGAAATGGAAACAATGTTTTGTTATTTATTGATTTTTGAGTTTTTTTTACAAAAGAACTGTGTTTGTTAATAGTATCGTGATTAAAATAGGTATATAAATTTCATGATGAATTTTATCAAAGTGTTACATGGGGATATCTAAATGTTTAGTAGGCAGTAGGCAGTGTTTTGTAAAATTGGAAAAGGAAGTTATTAAATCTCAATGTCAAATTGTACTTGTTCTGTGTGGTGTACCCTCCCTTTTGATTCTTGATGTGCTAAATGTAAGACAATACATTGAATAAATACAATCAGGACGAAATGGTAATTCACAGGGTTCCATTCGTATATAAATTGCAGTAATTATTGGTATAAAGTTTCACAATATATTTGTGAAGTTCTTTTCATGATTGTCATTTTAAAGCCAAATAGTATTTAATAATGAAATGATGAATTGTCCATTGATTGTCTGTTTATTCCGTATTGTTTTACAAATTTTACTTATGTGACTGTAAAAGTTGTAGTTAAATACTTAAGTTACATAAAGCAATAGCATATACAATTGTTTTCCTTCCTTTCATTTACATAATTTATAATTTTCCAATTCGTTGATTACACACAAAAGATAATTTACATACATTTTATTTATTCAAAAAATAGATGACATTTAAGTGTCCTTTATATATCGCAGTAACATTTACAAAACAAAAAGAAAGTATCTATGTCTTAAATAAAACAACTTAATTTAAAATACATATGTATTTCAAAATACGGTGTATGAGAATTCAAATGGGATAGTAAAAAAATACTAAATACAAGAGTTGACCAGAAAAAAACAAAAAAAATCTCAAGGGCATCGAGAATATAAAATTATAGAGCAATTACAAAATATTATACTTTAGATACTAAGTAAATGGAATTACTATTCTCCCAGTCAAGACTTTAACAAAAATATGGGAAATTTATGTATTACATAAGCATGTCATTTTGAAACACGTGTTTAATTTTTTTGTCTTGCATGAAATGTTTATCTACACTACTTTTGTTGATTTTTAAATAAATGATTCACTATTAGAATGAATTTTGAAAATTTTATATTAGATAAATTATACCATATTTGTGATTATTAAATGTTTTTATAAACAAAAAATAGACATGACAAGAACATCTTTGATTCCTCTACATACCAGAAAATTAATGCAAACCGGGGACAAATAGCTAAGTGTAGGTTTTGTAGAGCTAAAAGAATAGTTTCCTCCAAACTGTTCAATCTTCAAATAACTCGAGTGTAGAAAAAAGTATGTAATATAAATATTTTTCAAAATTCTCCGATAAGATTTTAAATAATTTGAATTCTCAATTACTGAATCTCTTCCTATTAAAGAAAAAAACATTTTAGTTCCTAATTTTTTTGTAATCAATGAATTTCATTAAGTAAATTTATCACAACCAACTTAAATTAAATTACTTTATTCTCATTACATTTGACTTTTGAGAAATTTATCCATAATTTATGAAATATTATGTTTTCAATGGTATCATACTATTGGAAAGAAAACGTTTTATCTATATTTATACAAATAAGAATGTTATGCATAAAGTTTGATGTTAGATGAACGTTTTAATATCTATCATTGATGTTGTTATATGAAATAATTGTTGAAGTGAAAATGAATTCAATATTTTTTCTTAGCTTCTTTTTCAATATTTGCTCCCGTGCAACAATTTCAAGTGTAGTTTTAAAATTCCTCAAATTATTATTATAATTTCTTGTTAAAACAAAAATTTTATATAAAATTGTGAGAATTACAATATTAAAGCTGTTAATTATTATTTGCTAAGTAAAAAAATATACACAAACAACTTACATAATGACTTTTACCATTCCTTCTGTTTTAAACTCCACAAAAAGAGGAATTAAAAAGATCGATTACCAGTTTGAATATCTGCATTATTATTTTTTTCAACTGCTTACTCGTGCTCGTACTCGTACATGTAGAGTTATGATTTATTTCAACACTTTTAAATCACATATTTTTTATAGTTGAATATCATTGAAGTATTTTTTTGGTCTTTCGATCATTATTGAAAAACCTGGATAGTTTTTTTGCATTTGATAATAAGAATTTGATGGTTTTGTAGATTGAATGTTTTGACTTTGATGTAATTTCTAATTGTGAAAAATTTGTCATGTCCAGGTGTTGTAGTTATTTGAATAATGGTAGGAAATTTCATGTGTCAATTGAATGTATTTATATAAAAATTCATTAACATCTTTATATTCTATTAATTTGAGGCAATACATTTCCTCCAGAAAAGGTTAGGCAGTTTATTGTGAAGCATTATACTAAAAAAATAACATAATATATGAAATTGAAGAATTTCATACAAAATTATTTTTAAGTGCAATTTGAGAATCAAACGTTTGAACGATCATATATTTCTGGACTTGGATTGATTTATTGGCTATGGGAATAAGCTTGATTGAAGGTATTAAAGACTTCCCAATTAATGTAATGTCTAATTACGGACTAAATTTAACATAAAAAATAATAAATACAATTGGAATTAAATAATGTAATAATGATTGTATGTCATTTCCTTTTGTAGTTAAGTAGATACTATAATATATGGGATGCAAAATTGCAGGAAAAAAAACGCACCAAATGTACAAAAATGGTCATTGTTAATGCAGACTTAAAAAATTGTTTGTGAAATTTTATTAACCTTTTACCATGATTTGGATGTGTTTTTTTAAGATTTTTAATATAACATAAGCAGTTTCAAAAGCAATAAATGGTTTTAATTTACAGGTTTATTTTTGTTTTAGTTTTTCTCATTTATTTTTTATTATGTACAGAAATGTATTTATGAAACTTAAATAAATGTATCTATTGTAAAGTTAGATTAATCGGATAATTGCGGGTATATTTGAAATAATGTACATTTTTATAATTTTATCATTACATATGATAAACAAGTTATTTTTTTTTATTTCCTTTTTGGTTCCTAGTTTTGATTTTTTTTGCATTTTAACAGCATTTTAGAGAATTAAATATAAAAATTAGATAATATTTAATAAAACAATAATTTTATTTAAGTTTAATTTTAGTATGTTTGCACTTACTTGATAAAATTAACCTGATAAAATATTAATAATTATTGACTTGAAAAATAAGGATAAGTTTAATTAGATCTTAAATGAAATACGGGCTAATACTAGTTAATTAATTATTCTTTATAGTTACCTATTTTTCATTCTTTTTTCGTTATTACTAACAAAAAATATTTTTACAATCTTTATTTTTAACTACGGTTATTAGAATTTTGGTCAACATTTTGGATCCAACGAACTTGACAGTTAAATTTTAGAAACCTTTGGTTATGACCAAAGGCAGCGTGTACTTACGAGAGGTAGGCCTCATAGAAATTAGGAAACCCAAACACTAGTCCGCTGAATGTTACACAGTTTAAAAACTTTCCGTTTTACATACATATATATATATATATACCTTACCCACATCCGCATCTGCAGTCTCTTCACTCTTCTTGTTCATTTATTCATATTCAACCATTAGATTTATGTTTTTAATTTACATTAAATTTGTAATGATTTTTTCAAGTTGAAAAATATACACGGCATCTTGTATAATATATTCAATTTTGTGTATTGCTATAATATTAATTAAGACCCCACTAGTACCTGATTTCAGAATATTGTTATGGTAATCCATTTTTATAAGATTTAACTCTTAATTATTAATACACCTCTCATACATATATCATCGCTTTATTCCTCATTGGCTAAATTCCGAGAATGTCCACCATTTTAAGATACACACACACTATATGTAATTACTTTTTTTGATATCAACGACTAGTGTCATTTGATGCAATTAGTACAAACATTTGTTATTGTTGATATATTCTAACAAAGTAATCCATTTACCTTTCACCTTTTTTTCATTTAACTTAGTGTAAAGTTTACATCTCTGTTGCCAAAAAAGCTTTATATTTATTTGTGATTCTTACTGGCTAAATGACAATTACAGTGGCAAACACAGTTGTCTTTTTGGAAATCTCAATTATAAACATGTTTTAAGGTTTCTCAAAAACTGTAAACTTAACCCTTTTGCATCTGAGGACACTACAGGCGCACCAGTTTAATTTAATTGGATTGTATTTTTATAGTTTTTGCTTTTTTTTTAAAATCTTCTACAACAATACAAATCTATTTTTTATCAAAATTCCTTTTAACTGATAATACTTATAAAAGAAAACCTCGAATGCAAAGAGTTGGTAAAAATATCAGTGCTTTCAATGTCTTATAAGTTGACAAACGAATATCGTGTAAGTTATTCATTTTGGGGGAAGGTATGATCATCTTATTTAGTACCTATAAGATAAGAATTTATAATAAGCAGCATATAAACTCCAAAAAAACATCAATTCAGATTTCTATGCTCTAACAGTAAAAAGACCAGTTCGGAAGTGAATCCCTCAGGAATTGAACCGGAGGCACTCACTTGCTTAGCATGACTACTAACCGTTAGATCACGGCTATCAAAGAGTAAATGAAACAATTTCAAAAGATATAGGTTTAGTTTACTTGAATAGCATTATATAGTAGACTCTTAATTATCTGGTCTGGCAGGAGAATAAATTGATCCAGATAAAAAATCCCAGATAAACTCTGCGAAAATCCCAGATTAACTTTGTCAAAAAGAATAAAAAAAAAATTCAAACAAAAACTCGTAATTATTCTACACACACTTTTTTTTAAAATACCATAGTAAAGAAGTTTGTTTTTCCCCTCTTTTAATTTTTCTGCTAATGGTGCTTAGCAGATTTTACATCATTAGCTTGGGATGGGTAGACCTAAAATTTACATCATAACTCGAAAACTCACTAAAGAATATAAAAAAATCAAGAAAAAATTACACATAAAGCTACAGCATACGAAAAAATAACATTTAGGGTATAAAATATGAGTATAAATAATAAAATAGTAATACAATAAATCAACTGCAATGCACGTAATTTGAATTTACAATTTGACTGAAAGTAATTATTAATACTAGTTTTATTATCTGTTACTTATTTCCAATTTACCATTTAAATTTTTTGGTTCATGTATTATGTAGTCAAATGGAAAAATAAATAAAAAAATTAAATAACATTTTGAAATGTAAAAAAATTTGGTAATTTTTACTGCCCTGGTCAATCTGTAACACAGCTTATGTGACCACTGATAATTGAAAGTACTGTGTTTTTATTTGTTTTGTTTATCATGTAGAATTAATATCTTTGCCACTGTCTTTTTCATTGCATTTTATCTCCATTGCACCCCTCGCATGTACTTTGTGTAAATTATTTTCTTTTCTTTTCATCTAGGCAATAAATTAAATTTAAGGTAGGTCAATATGTATGGCTGGTTTCATCGCTTTCGTTTATAATATTATCAGATCTGTTTGCTGACTAATTGAGTTGTAGCACGTAACTTAATCTGACGTATTATTTTTTATTATTTACATAAATTTAATAATTCCGTTTCAATATCCATAATTGTTTTAAAAATTTCCTCGTTAAATTTTATATTTACACAAAGATATAAAATTTGATACTCCTTGTACTCTTCATGTTGATGATATCCAACAGAATGATGCATTTTTATATCAAAGATAAACAATCGATTATTATATTTTACATTTAACTGTATTATTGATAAAAAACATTAAACACCAAATACATCTTCGAGTTCTACTTTCTGTGTTTATTGTCATTTACAACAGAAAACACAAAAATGTGTACATTTATATTTATTTAATCAAACATTTACAAGCTGGAATTTCAATAAAAGAATATTAAAATGCTGAGCTAGTATTCTTTTAAAAGTATTCAGTTATATATAAAATATTATTCATGTTTTTTTATGAACTGCAGTGAAATTTGTTTTTAATTTTATTGTTACATTTATTTGAAATATTTCCTTTTTTTATTGCAAATATTTCTTTTGTGTATATATATACATATATACCCTTATTCTTTATAAATTTATTATTCAATACAGTATTTTGAAATGAATAAATAGAATGTAATCACCCATACAGAATATATCAGGTTATCGACGAACAATATATTTTAAATCAAGTTTTATTTATCTGGAGTAATCTTGAGCGATATTTTCCTAGTCAGTTGACATTTGTATAGCTGGGAAGACAAAATTAGTTTGATGCTGTACGGGAAATCAGTCCCAGTCGTGAAAAGAGTCTTGAATATTTATATATGTAATAACTTATATATAATAATAATTGAAAATTTGGGACCACATCATACCGACAAATTTAGGAAAAATTACTTGCCTCATTATTTCTTATTTTACTTTTTCCCTCCTTTGTAAAATATTCTTTGGTATTTAGATATAAGATTAAATTTAAAAAGTAATATAAGCCTTTAAGGTAATATGTATACAATACTGTTAAAAATACAAAAATTTAATATTAGGGAAAGTAAATAAAAAAGATACAACAATCATATTATATTGTGAGTTATTTGTTGGCTTTGAAAGCAAAAAATATATTGAAAATGCACAGTTTATGTGGAAATGAAACAATGTTGAAGTTGGTTTACTTGAATAATATTGTTTTGAATGCATTGTCAAGAACTAAATCTCTTTTGTAGTCTAATCAAAAGCGATAATTATCTTTACATTTTTACTTTCGGTTTTTGGATTATATATTTGGATTATTTTTTGTCTTCAAATAATATGTGATAGATTTATTAAAATATAATTTAATATTTTCGTCTGCTAAACATCCATATCATTTTTTGTGTCAGAACATAAGTAATTAAAATAAACAATATTTACAAACTGAACAATAAAAAGTTTATTTTATTTCAACAATCTGTACTATTAAATATAACAGAATCAATAATAAAATGTTTTACTTGATAAACGTAAAGTAAAAATGTTTTAATTCTCAAAATATTCTTGTATCAGTAGAAAAAGAGACTCAAATAAAAATATCTTTGATGTAATGTGTTAGACAATGTTTTTGTATGATTATTTGTTCCCTATTTATTGTTATAAGATCCTAAAGTAAAACAAATATTTTAGAAACAGATTCGACTTTCACATTAGACAGGGTTGCAATTCTCGCAACAATATTTAATCATTATTGCAAGAGATGTTTTGTTGGTGATTCCTTCAGTGATTTTTTTCTCTTCGTTAATGTAAAATATCTTAACAAAAATAGAAAAAAAAGTTTTGCATATCTCTGATATATGTTTTAATATTTCCATGATATAAATTTTTTGATTATTTTATTATTATCACCTTATACGTTTCATCAGTAACGCAAGGGTACCATTAAACACTTCCATCCGGGTTGGTTTACAGCCTGGAACTTCATGATTTTTGAAGCCATGGCTGAACCAGTTGGGAGGTGATCCATTATTGTAATAGTTTATTTAAGGGAGTTTGGAGATGAACCCAACAGCCTTGAGGCCTGGGGATATATCCCTAAGGGTGGTTCATCCTGTAATCTTGTTAGTGAATATCATATTACCTTTGTTCCATGACCCCATGGTCCACAATAATGTTTAAAAATATTTCACTCTTTAAATATTAATAAAAAATATAAAATTGAGAATTTCATGAGGCAGAAATGATTTTACAACCAATATTTAAAAAAATATTATACTACACTTGCATTTAACTTGGTTTTTTAATAATCGTCTTAAGGATAATGTTCTTAGATATTATAATATAATATTTCAAATTCATATTTTTTTTTCATTAATGTATGTATCCTGAATTCCGTGAATACATACGAAAAATATTACAATTTTCGATTTTCATAAGAATGCTTGAACCAATTTTTATTAGTAGCTCAATTGAAAATTTGATATATTTTATTTTTTATGAAGAAGATAAAATTAGCATTGAAGGATTCATGAATATAATTATGTTTATCAACATTTTACATAAATCAAGAAGTTCAATTTGAATTATGAAACAAAAATATTTGATTTTGTTGTGAAATTTGTAATTTAGAGATATAAGAATAATTATACTTCTGGTACCACTTTTATTTATTTGAATTTTATAGTTAAATGAATATAAAAGAAAGTAACAAATTGATGTTCTTACGCACCACCATTTTGTATCTAATATTACATGAACATTTTGATAAAAAATGTGGTTACCATACATTAAATAAAAAAGCGCTATTTATCCAGTTTTCATAAAATGTAATAATTCTATTTTATCTTTTAATATTCCAGATATTATTCTTAAATGGCCTAAATTGTAATAAAATTACATTCTGACAATAGTCAGCCTGTGATTTGAAATTATATTTGACTACAGACCTATTTGTATTAATTTTGATATTTTATTTGTATCCAGTTAACGAATAAGCAAAATAAATCTCTCAAGTGTTGCGCAGTATGTCACAAACCTTACTCATGTAAAGATTTTCTTTTCAGATTTTTTATAGCCATTGTAATGTTCCAAATGATTTTTCCTTTCTTGCTACCTTACAATTATTCTATTATTAAATACGCATATTCTTTTTTCAAATATATTTATTGAAATCTTTTAAAAAAACCTGTTGAGATATTGAACCATGTAAAATTATGATTTATTCTATAAACGAGTTATTCAATTTTATGTAATCCAGAGTTAATAAGTATTTTTTAAATTTATTTTCGTTTTTAATGGACAGTTTAGTATTTCATGTTAGTAAATTTAATGGTAAGGAAAAAACAGGCGTTGAGACATTTCATTATTTTTATTTGTACATGTAATTGCAGCTAATCCATAGTGTTATATGAAAATAGAATTTCCGTGCGAATTAAGCATAATCATTATATTTACATTAATTATGATTGTGTTCAATTTCCATTATATTGAATTGTTTTTTCAACTAATGATTTACATATTAAATTTTGCATGTTATTTTTAATGGAAATATAAATCAAATTAGGTAATTAAAATTTAATTTTACCTTATTAACAACACAAAAAAAATGATTTAAAGAAAAACTCATTTGAAGATAAAATACAGTTAAAATACTAAATTTCTCAATATTATTTCATTCTTTTGATGAAATGCTAAACTATTGAATGATTTGAAATGGCATAATGGATTATAAAGAATTTGGATGTTGAATTGTATAAAAAATAAATAGATACATTTACTTACATTGGGTCCACTAAGATAAATAAAATTTTATATGAACATAGAATCAGCTTTTTCAATGTTTTTTTATAAACAATATAATCTAAAATATGAAATAAAGTCAAACTGTGTTAAGGTGAGCATCAAAGGACAGGCAAATCACCTTGTTATAACCAATGTTCACTATTGTCATGAGATAACATTTACTTCTTATTACATTATTTCAACAATTATTATTTTATCTATTATTTTTAATATGATTTGATTGAATACTACCGATTTTAATTTCTTAGTAAAAAAAAAATTTCATGCTATTACAATTATATGAACGATTGGAAAAAATGGTAAAAGGACCATAAAAACTTCCACCAATCGTAAAATATACAAGTGTCACATTCTCATAAGCACAAGCTCAGTCCATGTTGGGGATCTTAATATTAAAACCTTATTTGGAGATTTTCAATATTCTATTTTATTATATCCGAGAAGTATACTCATTTTTAAAGTGAGCATTTGTAACGCATATTCAAATCTTGAAAAACTATTGCTCATTATTTGTATGTTCGTTATAACAATGTTCAACTGTATTATGTATTTTTAAACCAGAAAATTCATATGTTATGTATAGAGAATTGTGGATATTTTTGTCTTTTATTATTTTAAATATGGATTAACTGAATAAAAAATTAAAAGTTAAACCATTCTATGTTATTTTACTACTTCTATGACCTCTCAGTTTTTATGTCACTTATTTAAGTTTTTATAAATTAAATATTACTCTGAATATTATGTAACATTTTATTAATTTTGTGCTGAGCTGATTAGCTTTGTTACCTTTATTTTATGTAGTTTTTTTTTTTCAAGAAAATGATTAATTGTAATTGTAACTTACAAGATTGTAAATATATGTTTATCATACACCTATTATTTATGAGTATATACATTGTATATCAGTAAGATTTTAAAGAGTTAATCACTATTTACAATCTTACAAAATGTACAAACATAATTAAATGGTTTAATTTATAAATATTATTTGAAAATATGGCAACTATTCATAATTAGTTCAATGATTATCACAAAAATATGTTTATAAAATACTTTCAGATTGATATCCTAATACCTAGCATATTTTTAGACTTTGTTATGGTTTGGTTATCGATGGAAACTGACAGCTCTTGATTAAAGCTTCAAGTGACATTTTATATATTGTGTTAGTATGATTATTTGTACAAAATGAAATACTAAATTATTTTACTAATTGCATTACCTAAAAATGGATACCTTTCTGTTTAAGAGTGAGTCCCTTAGAATAAACATATATGCTGTTTAGTTTGCTCCAAATATAAATGTTTAGAAAACGTTATTTGGTTGAATTTTTCACATTGAAGCTTCAAATAATATTTTTATACAGCAACTTCTCATGTACCTTATAAATAGATCAATGTTGATATAATAACTTCTAGTGGAGTTTGTTGCATTCGGTATTGAAAAAATCTAGTTGATATGTTAAGAGTTGACAAATGACCTATTGTTCAAAGCTAATGTATAGTTATACAAATGATATTTACATTAAAAATAGATACTTCCACAGAACATTAAAATTAAATTACTCATCCAAGTACAATTTATTCAGCTTCCGTAACTATGAAACATTTTGAACTCAAGTCTAGTTCCAGATATTGAATACAATTAGGTAAAGTAACGAAATATTATACTTTTCAATATAATGGAAAAAAATACATCTATTTTTCAAGAATTGATTTTTGTTACAGAAACAATATTCAAATCACTTGCGTGATTATTCAGTTTCAAAATTCCGTTGATTAAGTAGAGTTAAATATGTATGATATTTCCTTAAGATGATTGAAACTTCTGCAATAATACAAAACACTGAACATAAAACCAAGTGTTTTAAACAAAAATAAAACTTATCCATAGTACTTATTGTTAAAATATAAGTGATGTAATACAATCATAACATTGCGTACAATTGAAACAGAGCAGCCTTAAATTTTATAATATAGTTTTACATTCTCAGTAAGATAAGATGATGCAAATGTATTAAATCACAAAACTCATTCAATATTTTCCTTAAACATAATTCCTAAATTTGTATTACATATTGTGTTAAAAGCGGGCAGCTTAAATGTTGGAAGTGTTTTCTATGGAAGTTACATATGCATATAGGGGATGTTACAATATCATTTTGAAAAGAGTCTATTTCACATAGCTAAAGCTTCACAGTTTAAATTGTTAAATGCATTTTGAGTAAGAAAAATTCAAATTCATTTTCAAAAACATCAAAAAGTAAATTTAAATTACTAAGCACGGAAAAGTAACACTGTTACAGCTACTTATCAATCTTAAGTAGCATGCTACTTAAAAGTTAAGTAAAAGGCAGTAACAGCTCTTCTTTACAGCTACTCTTAGAAGCTACTTAAATGCACTTTTTTAACAACTGATTGTTATGAATTTATTTTATCTATCATTTCAATTACTGACAATTTTTAATGTATTAAATAAAAATAATTATGAAGGTAATATTATACTTCAAAAGATATATTTAAAGATATATGAAAATTAACCATGTGTTGTTTTATGATAAAAGTTTCCAAGTTATCAAAACTCAAACATTTTTCTCTATTTTTAAGTATAGAACTACTTTTCTCTTTAAATTTTTTACCATTATGTGAAGTTTTCTTGATATATCTTTATTTGTTCACAATTTTAGGAAAGCACTTAAAATTCTTGTTATATTCTTATATTTTATATCAAATTTATGATTAGCATGTTAAATTTAGCATCAACAATTACCTCATGTTATCTTATTTCCAAGCTTCTATTTCTCCTTAATCAAAACTATTTAATATTTCCAAACAAAAATGTTTTTATTCCTAAGAAATTCACTTAAACTTTATGAAAGCGAGTTTACATACCTAAAATTGAATGTATAATTGTGTTGACAAATTTTGTTTGAATATTTGAAACGTTATTATTCTGTTGAAAAATTGATTCACATCACTTTATTTAATATAATTTTATAATATTTACTTGATCTTTTAAACGCTCTTTCATAAGGCCTCATAGGACTACAAATATCTTCAATAACAGATTTTTTTAATATCTCCAATATGAAACGTTTTGATCATTTACCTTTTAGTTATTTGTAATGATTTATTCATTGTATTTAAAAAAGAAAAAGTTCAAATAGTCGTCAGTTTAGATCAGGTGAAATTGCTTGTCAAAGTAATTATTGTACTATTATTTTATTGATTTTCTATTCTATTTGAATTAATTTTACCCAGATTTATCTCTATAAACAATAATATAAATGAGATCTTGAAATGATCTGATCCTTTCCAGATACCTGTCATCTCCACTATTTGATATAAATTCTACACGGGTAATTATTTGTGTTCAAGAAAACATTGTACTATGAACTGAATTCATGTTTTGATTTCTTTTATCTAATAAAGGTATTTTGTTATTTGATTTAATACTGTACATTCCTCTTTTGATTGAATCTGATAATAGTTTTCAAATATCCTACTTTACCAGGACGTTTTTATCCGTAAAGCAAACTTATTCCATATTATACGAGTATAGTCCCTTTGATGTTCATACGCCCGTTACAAATTATTATTGTCTGAGTGTTGAACGGGTGTGTGAAAATGTTTTATCTACCTCATGTGAATTACCTATATAATTATATTTTAATGTTTATTTTATGCAGTTTCTGAATTAAGCGTTTGTGGAAGTTTTACTACTTTCATTTTGTTTGTTTTTGATGTCTTTACTCGAATAGTTTTATTTTTATATATGATTTTGTGATTCAATGTTGTACATTGTTGGGGGCACAAAAAGTTGCAGATGGATTCGACATACACTCCAAGCTTAAGGGTGAAACTTGTAGGTGATTTGAATATATTCACTGTGTTGGGAAACTAAAGACAAACAATGAATTCTCTTATAGAACATTTAGGATACAGTTGACAGGAGCAGGTTTGTGTAGAGAAAACTACAGTTTTGAGCGTGGGATTAATGTTTTGTGTGATAATTAAAACAAGGCTTTGATCAAGTTCAATCCTTTCTTCATACATTTTGTTTTACGTCAAATCAAAACTTTTGCAAGATTTATTATATTTTCTCTGATGTCTTTGATGTTATCATTTTAAATACTGTCATGCTATCAAAATTAAAAACTTCATTGATATGTGTTATTATTGAAACTTGTAAAACACAATGTACGCTTTTTGTTTGCAATGAAAGGATTAACAAAACAAGGATGGATCGAGTATTTGGTGACAAGTATTGAGGACTCCTAGTGTGTATCTTCTAAAATGCTCAATTAATATATTAAAAATATGTTTGGTTAATAGAATCAAAATTTGCTCTAGATTTTTTATGTAATACATTATTAAATAATCGAAGGGTAAATTTGGGAAAATAAAAAAATCTATTTAAGAACAAATATTTTGATATTTTTAAAAATATTTACAAAATTCAATGAGAATTCAATGGCAAGTTTTTCCAAAAAGAATACAGGGTTTCTTCTTTAGAAATGCAATACCTGAAGAAATTCAGAAAGACATTTTCACCAATAGTACGTAATGAGTTTCATACACAACCATCTTGTTACTTGCTTGTTTTTATTTAACAATAATAGCAGTTTACAAATTGGGTGTTATTTACTGCCACTATGTACAGATTTTAAAATTTTATTTTAATTTTGTAATTAAGAATAAAAATAACAATGAAATGTACAAACCACAATTTGGTCTTTTTTTCCTCCCATCAACTTTTCAGGTTATTTGACATACAGTTTTTGTCCTCGATTTGTTCCAATAAGGCTCACATTTTTTCTCTTTGGTTCATATTAATACAACCTCCCGCGGTCTAGCGGTAGAAGAATGCTCATTGTAGATTTTAACCATGGTAACTAAAATATAAAAATCAGTCCAAGTCTGCTTTTAACATCCAGACATTTTAACATATTTCGGGTTGGTTGGAAGAAAATTCCTAATAGCAATTATCTTGTCAGGTTGTATTGTATACAATAAAAGTGTTTAGTTACGAGGGTTGCTACTTAAGTTTTGAGACAGACAAGTAAAAACAAATATTTATCATCGAAAATGACCTTATTGTTTTTCAAAATACTCTCCATGAAGATCAATACACTTTTGCATGCGTTTGAACCAATTTTCGAAGCACTTTTTCCACTCCGAATGAGGTAACTTCAAAACATGCATTTTGAAAGCATCAACCGCTTCTTCAGGCATCGAAAAACGTTGACCTCGCAATTTATTTTTGATGTTCGGGAATAAAAAGAAGTCATTGGGTGCCAAATCAAGGCTGTATGGCGGATGACCCATCAATTCGATGTTTTGAGTGCTCAAAAAGTCACTTGTTTGAGCCGATGTGTGAGAGCTTGCATTGTCGTGGTGGAGAATGATCCGTCTTCGGCGGTTGGTTTTCCTCATTTCTCCGAACACTTCTGGCAAACAAATGGTGGTGTACCATTCAGAATTGACCGTACGATGTTCCACTAAAGGCACTGTTGTGACATGACCATTTATACCGAAGAAACAAGCCACCATTTGCTTCAAAGTGCTTCGTGCGCGAACAACTTTTGTTGGATTTGGCTCGTCTTAAAAGACCCATACAGTCGACTGCTGTTTAGTTTTTGGCTCATATGCATAGATCCATTATTCGTCGCCTGTCACGATCTTATAGAGGTCTTTTGAAGCACCGCGATCGAATTTTTTCAATATTTCTTTGGACCAATCGACACGAGGCTTTTTTTGAGAGATTGTCAAATTATGCGGTGTCCAACGCGAACAAATTTTTTTGACGGCCAAATGTTCATGCAATATTGAATGTATGCGAGTGGAACTAATGCCCAAACATGCCTCAATCTTACGATAAGTCACATTACGGTCTTACAATATCAGTTCACGCACAGCATCAATGTTTTCTGGCACAACAACCGATTTTGGACGACCTTCACGAAATTCGTCCTGGAGCGAACTACGACCATGATTGAATTTGGAAAACCAGCGAAACACAGTGGCCCGGGATGGTGCTTCATCACCAAAAGTCGATGCGAGTTGATCGGCACACTGTTGTTGAGTTAGTCCATGTCGAAAATCATAAAAAAGTTATCGCACGAAAATGTTGAAGATTTAATTCCATTTTTGGCCAAGATGAATTTTTCAAGTGACTAAACAACACAAATAGCACTCGTGTGACAAAACTTTCTGAGCACGTATACCATTAAAAACGTCAAACTTTACGATGCTGATGTCAGATTGGAAGTATCTACACTGGTGTTGCCGTATCTCAAAACTTAAGTAGCAATCCTCGTATATTGTATACTCTTGTTCATTAAAGAAAACTCTTGTTATATGCACACAGGATGACAAACTTCAGGTGGATGGATAGCTTTTAAAATAATATTAGAGCTGCAACAAAAAATAAACATAATCCTCATCATTCACACATGTACTAGTACCACATGTGGCTAGAGATGCTATGTTTTTTAGGCTCCAAAAATATTCAGCATGCTTCTATCAGATGTTATTTCAAGAGAACATTAAAAAAATTAATATTTAAAATCAATCAGTCATGAATATTGTACAACTTTGGGCACCTCACCATATTAATGTTTTTTATTTAAAGTACATATGGCAGAAGTCATAGTCTGTCCAATGGGAAAGGTGACTGATTTTATTTTCGCGTAACCATCAGTACCATCTGTGGATAAATAAATGAGTTAACTAGTGACACATTTTGACTATCTTCCGTAAAAGTTTCAAAGCGCTGGCATCGCTGATTCATTTGTAATGACATAACAATTGACATTATGTCTTGAGTCTCGGTCGGAAAAGGAACAATGGAGCAATTAAATTGGGTAAAAGTGCCACAGAAACTTTTGAAATGATTCAAACTGTTCATGGTAGTGAAGTAATGAGTAAGAACGTTTTTAAGTGGTGTGCAAGATTTAGTGATAGTAGAGAGAGCATTGAAGATGATCAACGGCCTGAACCATCATTGACAGTTCGAATTGAAGAAAATGTTCAAAAAGTAACTGAAATTATTCTAAATTATCGTTGTGAAAAATTTGTGCAAACGGTGGTTTGGGCAAAAAGTAGAGCACTGCAGAGACATGAAAAGAGCGGCTGATATGGATTCAGACTTCATGTCAAGCATTGTAACAGGTGATGAAACATGGTGCTTTCAGTATGAGCCACTTACAAAGCGATGGAGCTCGGAATGGAAGGGTCCACAATCTCCGAAACTGAAA
Organism: Odontocerum albicorne; assembly: GCA_949825065.1. NCBI lineage: Eukaryota > Metazoa > Arthropoda > Insecta > Trichoptera > Odontoceridae > Odontocerum > Odontocerum albicorne. Next base: position 21,612,596 of record OX463850.1, read on the forward strand.
AAAGTGCACATGCAGAAGAGCTGAATCAAGACTGCTCACCATTTTCTTTGATTTCAAAGGAATTATTCATAAGGAATTCACGCCAGAAGGTCAATTGGTGAACGCTGATGTGTACTTGGGTGTTTTGGATCGTTTATGAACCAGGATACTTCGAGTTCGGCCCGAATACTGGTAACAAGGGGCATGGTCTTTGTTGCATGAAAATGCACCGGTCCACAAAAGCAAGAGTGTATGCGATTTCTTGGCAAAAAAAGTATCGATCACTCACCCTCCACGATTTCAGATATCCAGAAAGCTTCGACCACGATTTTGGAGGCAATTCCGAAAAATGAGTTTCAGGAGTGCTTCAGAAAATTTTACAACCACTTCCAATATTGTATTGACTCACAAGGAGTGTATTTTGAATAAAAGGTAATGTAAACTAAAAATAAACAATGTCTTGTGTTTCATTTCCCGTCAGCCACCTTTCGCATTGGACAGATAGTGTATGTATCCTTAGACCTCCGAATACTATGAAGAAAGAATTACCCGTGTTACTCAAGGGAAATAGCACAACACAAGACTCGAACTACGAACCTATTTGCATAATTTTGGCAAGAGTGAGTAATTTATAATAATTATTTGTAGTTTTTACACAAATTTGTTATTGTTGACCCTAACAACTATTTTCAACAAAAATATAGCAGAAATTGTAGTTTTCAAAAGTAATAAACGTTCACGTTAGTGTTATTTGTTATCAAAACTGTACTTCTTTGGAAAAACTGTGTAATTTGTGAAAAAAAATTGAGATTTGAGCCCAAATATCCTATTTTAATTAAAAAAAAACACCCAATTTTGATTGTACATAGCAATACATGAGTAATTTTAGAAATGTTTAGCGTGCATTTTAGAAAAACTCACCTTTTTGCCAAAAATACTCGTACGTCTTCCTTAAAATAAGGAATTCACTCCATTTATTGTTTTTAATAGACACCAATTTCCTATTTTTTACCTAAGAAACACATGGTCGACCAAATATAGGTTGCGTTTTATGTTCCAGGCCGATGTTTTTTTTAAATAACTTATAACTTAATGAAACACAATTTTATAATTTATATTTAATTGATTGATTATATGGTTTTTACCATTATGTATGGAAAATAATGTCGGTCAAGTGGCCGCCTCTGGCCGTGGCGCAAACACAAGCTCTTTCAAGCATATTTTTTCATAACATTCTCGCAGACTTCTGACGTTATTTCAGCAATTTCTTTTCGAATGTTGTCCTTAAGCATCGAGATTGTGGTTGGTTTGTTGGTGTACACCTTTCACTTCAAGTACCCCCATAGGAAATAATCGATATCACCACTTTTTGACATTATTCGGCCGGGAAATGTTTCTCGCAAAATTTGCATCGTAGCACGAGCTGTGTGTGATGTGGCACCGTCATATTGGAACCACATGTGCTTTAGGCCCAATTGATTCAATTCAGGCACAAGAATGTTTACCAACATGTCACGATAGCGATCACCAGTAACTGTAACAGCATTGCCTCTAGCATCCTCAAAGAAATATGGCCCAATGATGCCACCGGCCAAAATGGCGCACCAGTCACTCTACAAGGGTGTAATGGTCGTTGGTGTATCAATTGAAGATTTTCAGTGCCCCAATAGCGGCTATTTTGTTTATTAACAAAGCCAGCCAAGTCAAAATGTGCCTCGTCGCTCATGATGATTTTTTGCCAAAGATGGTGGTTCTCTATACCGACCTGTAAAACCTGAGCACTCCAATCTTGCCGCCGTTTATGGTCATTTTCCTGTAGCTCTTGTGTCAATTGAATTTTATACGGATAAAAAAGCAAATCTTTTTTGATAATTTTTAACAAACATGATGGAAATATTCCCAATTCTTGTGCACGGCGTCGATGAGAGGTGCACGGACGTTCACCGACACTGTCTCACTACATCAATCTTTTCTGGCGTACGTTGTCACGCAGACTTTGCTTTATCTCCCAGTGTATGCAAATTTTCAAAATTATTCATTACACGCTGAATGGTTGACTTGCTTGGCACATGATTTAAATTTAAAAAACATGCAATCTTCTTCACGTATTCACAATTGAAAAATTATTTAAATAAAATGTTTTAATAACTTCAACACGTTGTTGCGGAGTTAGATGCTCCATAATAAATTGTTATTAACCACTCTCCACGACTGTCAAATATGAACTGACAAATAACAGCCAAATCAAAATGTCGGCCAAACAAAATCGACCTGGAACATAAAACGCACCCTGTATATAACATTTACTGAAAAAAATGTGTAATTTTATATCTTTTCACTTTTATTTTCATAAAAGCCAACCATTTTGTCAAATACGATTAATCTGTGACATTTTGAAGTTTTTGACAGAAATTTGTTATTTTAACCAAGGAAATTGTCATTTTGACCACAAGCAGAATTTTTATTGACAAAATAGTTATAAGATATAATTTTATTTTAAATTTTGATAAAAATGCGCCATTTTGCTAAGAGTAAGTAATTTGTAAGAATTATTTGAAATTTTTTACCCAAAAAACGCATTTTTTATCACATATACAGTTGATATTGAAAAGATGTCATTTTAATGTTTTCTGCGTTAATTTGCATGAAAATGTACCATTTTCACAAAAAAGTGATGTGATTCTTCAAATAATTATTTTCGATGAAAATAAACACCATTTGGCCAAAATGGAAAATCGTTCAATTATTTGTTGCTTTTGACACTTATTTGCTATGTTTTGACCCAAAACACAAACATTGCCCAGCTGAAATTGGCAAAATTACGAAAAGACTGTAATTTTATATCTTTTTAGGAGTTCATTTGCATAAAAACCATTTTTTTAAATGAGTTATTTTGTTACCACATTGTGATGTTTTTGGCAGATATTGGTATTTTTTTACAAAAAAAAGCACCCAATTTAGAGAATTTATGGACAGTGTCACAACAGAACAGAAAGTTTACATCACTTTTATTTTAATTTTAAAAAAAAATCACCATAAAAATTGGTGACATTTTGTAGTTATTTGACAAAAATTTTATAGAAAAACTATAATTCAAGAAGTACATATAAGCCGTTATGTCTGATGATAATATTATGGCCTATGTGTGGATAGCCCTTGGTCATTATTTGCAGGTGGCCATCACACGGTCACATGCTCATTTCATGCACATATATCACATCCTGTGTGTCGACCCATCTAGCAGTGGCAGCACACGGATATTTATTTTTTAATATTTTTACAACCTATTTATGAATTTTTAGGCGCCCCTAAGCAAATGCCTTGGTTTTTCTGTTAGGGAACGTGGTTCTAGTGATAGTAAATGAGTTGATTTAGTAATATAAATGAGATTTTTTAAGTGAAGAAATGCATAACAAAATTTATAATGTGAGATCTATTTTTGTGTGAAATATTTCTTATTTGGAATAGTGATTTAAACTTTTATTATAACATTTGATGTTATATTTAAACCTAGTTCATTTAATGTTTTTAATATATCATAATATTTAACACAAATTTTGTCTTATCATACTATTCAACACATAGTAAAAATAATTTTCTTAGCAAATTGTACGTTAAAAAAAAACAGTACAAAATTAAATCTTATAATCCTGTCCTACCTGAAGTAGATTGAGTCATGCTGATCAGGTGGATGTAGCCCTGAATGAGACATATCATCAAATCAGGAGTTGTCTTAAAATAGCCGCAATAAATAAAGTGTACATCCTCACCAGAATTGCTCCTCCATAAATTAAAAGACATTGGAAGCAGTGCTGAGAGACTCAACTGACTGGATGACCCCAGACATCTTTTACAAAACCACTACTCCTCAGCTCCTAGGTTGAGCGGATCCAGGTACAGTTTCATTAAGACCACTAAGTCTCCGGAACAACCACCTGCTGTTTGCTAGGAAGAATAAGTGAAGAGGAACATCAGGCTCCAGCGGGTGGATTTTGCCTGTAGAATTATTACCATTTGGTTTTAAACTGCTCCGGAGGACTTGGAAATCTTTGAACAGGTTCCGAACAGGAATTGAGAGAACTAAGGACAATGTGTTAAAACAAGGATTGTTGTATGATGGATAGTCTCTCTGTATTTGTGGTGAGGAGCAGTCCATGTGACAGTGCTCGAGAAGCCTAGTATCTTGCAACTAGGATAACTTGCCACCCAGTGCTGTCCAGGTGGCAACATTCCGGGCGCTAATCATTTATTGCCTGACAATAAGAACTAGTTCTTGATAATAAAACTAAGCGGGTTAAATATGGCGCCAGTTATATTGCCTGCACTCTCGCAGAATGTACGTCATGAATGCACATATTTCAAAATTAACAATTTTCATTTTTAAGGGCTTATTAAATATTACATAACCACGGATATCTTATTTGTTGTGTGAACTTATTGTTGAACTTATTGAATATTAAAACCGTCTTCATACTGTGACCAATATGAAAATTACTTGAAATATCTGTTTTGCTTAAGGAATGTGTAAAACATTTACATTAATTAATATAAGCATATAACATTTTCTTCGGCTCGTATATATAACACTCAAAAATTTCCAGGTCAAGATAAATTTGAAACCGTTCAAGATTTTTAAATTTCTTTCCCCTCTGTTTACAGAAAATATGATAAAAAAAAATTTGAAATTTGTTTTTATTCTGTAAAATCAAATGATATTGACATGCAAAAGAATGTCATTCGTTGCGTGTGCCAATATCTTGTCCATGACTATTCATAAAACTTGGATAGGTATCTTAGTCACTGTAATAATCTGGATGGATCTGGTATACACAACCATTTTAGAAACCTGCACCATTTTGTGTAGTATCATCCTAGTCTTAACTTAACATAAAAAAATCTCACAAATATAACATTATTTAATACAGCCTTAAAATGTGATGTAAATCGCTTGACTCTTGAAAAGAAGTTCATTGCACTGTAATGGTTAATTAAATATATTATTGAATGGTCAAATGTACAGTAAAAGTCCATTAATTAGAAAAATAATTCATATTTTTTTGCCATTTTCTAGGTCCCAAAATCGACTTTTCACAATAAATTCTAATGTTAATTTGAAAAATCACATGTTTCATAATGCTTTTCGTCAAAAAGTATTTATAAATTCTAATTGAAAATTTTCCACACAAATCAGGGATCCATGTAGTAACAACTGGTGTATTACGCGCTGGCGAGCGTGTATTACGCACAGGGATCCATGTAGTAACCGGCCCTGACGGTAGGACAACTGGTGTATTACTCGCTGGCGAGCGGTTACATTCTTCGGGATCCTCTTATATCCAAAGATTCCATATCGAAATACCTCAACATTTTTGTCATAAGTCTGGGGTTTTGAATGTTCTTTTCATATGTATAAATTACTACATGTTTCTAAGATTTTTAAAATTTACTTTTGATAATTTCACAACTGTTAAAATTTATTTGCCAAAAACTTTGAATCATAATTTATATCTGAATCACATACGCGACCAAATGAAAACCTCATCATATTCATATTACACATGCGAACATAACAAATTAATCCGTGTAAACAAGTGACCATATCAAAATTAAATATATGTAAGTGACAATGTGTTTTTTTTTATTCGTGCATGTGAAAAATAATATGTATTTTTTTTTATTTAACATTTAATATGTTATGTCTCAATATTGCATAATAATGTCGACAATATGTCGACAAAACTTGACTTTATTATTTTTATAGTAAGAAATAAAAATGGTTACGATATCCCCAGCCGTTGGGAAGTGCCGCGTAAATTTAAATTGTTTTTTTAGTGATCGGTGTAATTCATAATTCGAAGATTTTTGTGAAATTTGGTCCTTGAATTAATGGACTTTTGCTGAATTCAGCCTTATTGAACCTTTAATGTACAGAAAATCGGTTTGATACTTCAGCATCAGCAGTGATTTTATTTCAAGTCTTCCACAGTTCCTTAAGATAAGTTTCAACCACCTCCAACTTTTCCTTTTAATAACTGTATAGTATCGCTATAGTTTTTCTTAATCTATTCGTAATTATCTTGAGTCTTGTGATCAGCATCTTCTATACAATCACACTGCCTTCTTCATGCTTTTCCAAGAGAATGGAAAATGACTTATCACAACCATTCGCAAAAAAATCTGAAAACAATGTTACTATAAACCCATTGCCATACTCTCTTTTGTTGCCAAACTGGTTGAGATCCTTGTAGATCATGTGTTGAAATCACACATACATAGATCTCCATAGTTTTCAATGTGACAAATCAAATGAGTCCAAACTAATGGTATTAACTCATTTTGTTTCTAGCAAGCTAGATGCTACATCTCAGGTTGATTACTCATATCACAACTTTGTTTCTAGCAAGCTAGATGCTTCATCTCAGGTTGATTACTCGTATCACAACTTTGTTTTAAAGCATTTGATAGAGTAAATCATTAATATTTACTAACTAAAATGGACCAACTTGGTTTTCCAAATGGACTTTTACAACTCTTTATATTTGTCTAACAGATATCAATTTGTTTTTTATCATATACTCGTATTTGTATCTGAAGCTTTTGTTACACATTATTTTTAATTATAATGAATAAATGATATTGGTCAAGTTAGGCATTCAATATATGAGGGTGGTGGATTAAGAATAAACTAAACTTTTGTTTTAGAGTGCGTAATTTTTAACGGAGCGCGTGGCCGCCTCGAGGAGTGTTGGGTGGGGATATCAGGAGTAGGGAGAGCGGTCGGCCAGCCTCGGCAGATTCCGTCATTAGTATAGCACACAATGTCTGAGAAAGAGGTGCACCCGTCGATTGCGCAATGCATAATTATCAAGTTTCTCGCTCGTGAGGATGTAAAACTGGCCAAAATTCTGCGGAGACTGACGGCACAGTTCGGGGATCAAACACTGTCAAAGCTCCGTGTGTTTGCCTGGCATAAGGAGTTCATGAAAGGCCATGAAGGGGTCGAAAATGATGATCGTCGCCCACAGACGACCATTACTGAACAGAACATTAATGCCATTCGTGATCTTCTGGAAGGTGATCGACGTTTGACGGTTTCCGAAATTTGTTCTGGGAGCTATGGGAGCACTTAATAACTTTAATAAGTTATGGGAGCACTTAATCCATAATCACAAAAGACCTAGGGTTCCATAAAGTGTCTGCTCGATGGGTCCCATGTCTTTTGACTGCAGAATAAAAGTTGGCACGTTTGCACGTCTGTGAGCGGCTCTTGGCGCGGTTTGCGCAAGAAGGGAACACATTTTTGAGTCGCATTGTTACCTGCGATTAAACTTGGGTACACCACTACACGCCTGAGTCGAAATAAGCCAGCATTGGAGAAAGGAGGATGAGGCAGTCCCTGTGAAAGCCAAGACTGGGCGACAGCCCAGTATTAATATATATATCACCTTACAGCTGACAAGCTGGTAAGGTGCTTGTTACGGCTGAATTATAAAGAACCCAAGATAAAATCCAGAACAGCCTGACTCAGTCCAAAAGATATTTTTGAGACATTTTTATTTCCGATTTTATCCCTGCCTCTATCCCATAATTTTTTTTAACTGGTATGCTTGGTTATTTTTTGTTAAGCATTATAAGAGATCTGTTTGTACATATTTACTACACTAACAAGAAAAATATTATACGAGGGTGGTCCCAGAAGTACCCGACCTGACGTATAGATGGCGGTTGCTGCTTTAAAAAATTACTATGGTAGAAAGTACTAAACTTATAAAGCTCAAGTTTCAAGTTTTAAGACGCTACGTTGTTTAGTATTTGTTTGGCAGCCATCAATAGTGAACGCTCTCAGTGAATTTGTAAACATGGAAAAAATTGGTCATCGTTACGTGATACAATACTTTCATTTGAAAGGTCTAAGTCCAACCAATATCAAAGCCGAGCTAGATTCTACTCTGGGGGAGTCTGCTCCTTCGTTTACAACAGTAAAATATTGGGTGGCAGAGTTTAAACGAAGCCGTACGAGCTGCCAAGACGAACATCACAGTGCTCGACCAAATGAGGTGACCACGCCAGAAATGGTAAAGAAAATCCACAAAATGGTATTGGATGACCGTCGATTGAAAGTGCGCGAGCTAGCAGACATGGTAGGCATTTCAAAAAGTGCTGTATATCGCATATTGACTGAAAATTTGGACATGAGAAAGCTGTGCACAAGATGGGTGCCGCGTTTGCTCACAATGGAACAAAAACAGCGTCGTGAGGATGTTTCAATCGAGTGTTTGGCGATGTTTCACAGCAATAAAGCCGAGTTTTTGCGTCGATTCATAACCATGGATGAAACATGGGTCCATCACTTCACACCTGAGACGAAGGAACAGTCAAAACAATGGACTGAAAGGGGAGAATCGGCTCCAAAAAAGGCGAAGACAGTTCCATCTGCAGGCAAGGTCATGGCGTCAGTTTTTTGGGATGCGCGTGGGATAATTTTCATTGATTATCTTCAAAAAGGAAAAACAATCAACGATGAGTATTATGCGAACTTATTGCAGCGTTTGAGTGATGAAATCATGAAAAAACGGCCGATTTGGCGAAAAAGAAAGTGTTGTTTCATCAAGACAATGCACCAGTTCACACATCCGTTATCGCGGTGGCCAAAATCAATGAATTAAAGTTCGAATTGCTTCCTCACGCACCCTATTTGCCAGATTTAGCCCCCTCGGATTATTTTCTTTTTCCAAACTTAAAAAAATGGCTCGGTGGTAAAAGATTTGCCAACAATGAAGAGGTGGAATCTGCGGTTGATGGCTATTTTGAGGCGCTCGACGGTTCTCACTATAAACAGGGTATCGAAGCTATTGAACATCACTGGGAAAAGTGTGTCGAGCTGAAAGGAGACTATGTTGAGAAATAAAAATATTTTTTCCCAAATTTTTTGTGTTTTCTTTGTTAGGTCGGGTACTTTTGGGACTACCCTAGTAGTGAACACCTTGTTGATTGACAAGCTTTTGTTTAATGTATCTGACAAATAGTTGTCATCGTGAACTAAGATTGTTTTCAGTGCTGTATTCACGAACTGAGCTGTTAAGAGTGTCACCGCACAAAATGATCTTGTTGAATGAAATTTTCTATCTCGGTTAATAAATTGAGGGTTGAATCCTTAGAAAAGTTTGTAGACATAACTGTGCCACTTGCCAGGAAAGCATAAGGGATACATGTTCCTTCCTATTGTTATTATTTTTAGACTTTTATCTATTTAATTTGTCTCTTGTATATGCATTTTATTTTATGTAATTAGGTTAAATCTATATTAAATGTAAACTCTTCGCATATCTAGTCACAATCAAATTATTAGCAGATAAGCAATAATCAAATTATTAGCAGATAAGTTAACATTCTTATAAATCAGGAAATAAGGAGAGGAGTTTTAAAAAGTAGAAAAAAGTAAAAGGCATAAATAACTGTATTCAATATAATTCACATTCTATAAAGATAGAATCCTGAATTATAGTAATTTGCACTTGACATCCAAATATGAATGCTTTTATATATCAATTTAAAGAAGTATTTACACATTTACAGGAAGAAAATGAGAATAGAATTAAATGCAAATCTGATGTGAACACTTTAGTCAGATGATACTGCCATCGCTGCGGAGGTAAAAGAAGATGGTTTGAAAGAAAACATAAAGGAGATGGCAGATGATGAGCAAGTCTCAACTTGTCGGTGGAGGCCTTCTTGGTGTTGCGGGTGACGATATATTGTTGGTATTAGCCGCCGCTGTTGTGTTTGCTCTGGAAATAAGAATAAAACATCGTCTAAGAACTATTTCCATAAATGTTAAGTATTCATCATCGTCGGGTTTCTGCCACAAATTGATAAGTGCAAAATTTCGAAAAATATAATAATCATCAATGACAAATAAAAGATTGAAATTGATATTTTAACTGGAAATACTATTTTCACAATGGAAACATATGTATGCTCTCAAATACATATATTGGAAGGAGTTTCAGTCGGATTAATATCAAGTCGGATGTTAGCGACCAATGGTTATTAATTAATATCAAGTCGGATGTTAGCGACCAATTAGTGATTATTTTTGCAATAATTTGTGGATACCTTATTTACATGTGTACATATATATAATACTATGCGTATCCAGAAATTAAGTGTACTGAGGCTCTCACGACTGGATGGATTTTATTTTCGACATGTTGGCTACACTTCCGTGTAGCCTGACCCTTCCCCTCCGCAACGAGACCGGTTCGAGGTCAGTACGTTAAGAAGTGTCGACGCGACAACACGTTTCGTGAAAAATGTCAATCCAATCTCCCGCCAAGTGCGAAATACGCGGCGTCATCCGTTATCTCGTTTGGAAGGGAAACCTCCGGTTGAGGTTTAAATGAGGTGAAAACTGCATATGGTGATAAAGCTATGAATCGTACGAGTGTGTACAAGTGGTGTCGCGAGTTTAAAAACGGTCACGTCACACCTCTTCACCCTCCGCCAAAAAGTTCAAAACCACAATTTCAGCCAAGAAAATCATGGCATCCGTGTTTTGGGACTGTCAAGGCATAATTTTAATTGAATATATGCCTCAAGGGGAGACCATCAACTGTGCAAGACCGTGAGACCATAAAAAAATTGCGGAGGGCGATTCAGAACAAGAGGAGAGGCATGCTGACAAAGGGAGTCTGCCTGCTGCACGACAATGCCAGACCACACACGGCCAATGCCACGAAGGAACTGCTCGCCTCGTTTAAATGGGATGTCCTGAACCATCCCGCGCATTCCCCTGACCTAGCACCTTCAGATTACTATCTCTTTACCTCCCTGAAGCTGCACATGGGTGGAAAAAGGTTTTCAACCGACGAGGAGGTAAAGGAGGAGGTGGAGAAGTGGACGGAGGGGTTGGCGGGAAACTACTTCGAGGAAGGCATCAAAAAGTTGATACCCCGCTTCACCACCTGCATTGAGAGGAATGGCGACTATGTCGAAAAATAGCTTACATATGTACTACGGTAACCACGTAATTTTTTTGTTTAAATAAAAAAAATTGTAACCTACAAAAATTCAGTACACTTACTTTCTGGATATGCCTCGTATATTAATATACACATAATATAAATTAACCCCAATACTTAGTTGCACACATTTTGGCTTTGTATTTTCCGATAGGAACATTTTAAAATTATAAATTTTTTTAAGTGATGAACACTTGGATCAATGTTTAAGATTATCTCTTTCGTCGTATAATCCCAAATCTGCATAATACCTTTATTCTCATTAACATTACTTTAACTTACACCAGTACTTATTGTGTACCTACTCTTTTTTCTCATTAACATTACTTTTACTTACACCAGTACTTATTGTGTACCTACTCTTTATTCTCATTAACATTACTTTTACTTACACCAGTACTTATTGTGTACCTACTCTTTTTTCTTCATAATACAATTAATTTGTAAATTTAATACTGTATACTTTTTTTTCCATAATAAATATGAAATTATTATATCTGATTATAATTTTGAATTTTTTCCTGTACATTGGTAGATCACGACATCATCCTTAAAAAAAAAAGTAGCTCACGTGTACAAAAAGGTTAGGCGCCCTGCCCTGCTCTGCTTTATACAAATATTTTTAAAAATTCAAAAAGGCAGATGATTTTCTGTAAGACTGAAAGAAATGGTTGATGATACTCACTTAATACATTTAGTGTGCAATTTGTACTCTAATGAGACTCCAGGCTGGAGGTGCAGCACCCTGCGCAGGGTATCTCTGATCCGCGCACTGGCCGCTTGGTCCGATGCTGTTCGATGCCACACTGATATTATGTCTTCCTGCAACCAAAAATAAACACATGTTTTATGTAATACATATATATCATCACACCGTTTTTCTGTCAAGATAGACAGAAAGAAGAGAGCCCTCGACTTTCCTATCGCGATACATGTCCTTCGCCTCTTCTACATCCATACATTTTCTCATATGGCTTCCATGTTTTTTTACATTTCCTTCTTTCAAAATATCATACACTCGATCTAACCACACTTGCCTTGGTCTTCCTCTACCATTTTCTGGTAGATAGTGTCAAAATAGTATGTTTATAAATTTTTGTAATAGAATTTATAAACTCAAAATATTTCAGATAGTAGGCGCTTTCTGAGTGACCTTTGGTCACTAAATGGCATTAGAAATTTAAATAAGAATTTAGCCAAAACTGAACACTTAAAGCCTATTTTTTATTATTAACAAATTGAAATAAAAATTGAATCAAACTTTAACTCTAAAAACCTAATTTTATTGTTATTATCAAATTGAAATAAGAATTGAACCAAACTTGAACATTTCAATTCTGTTTTTGAAATAAGTAGTAGCAAAGTAGATATTTAACACATTTTTATCATAGTTGTGTATGAGTATGAGAAAAAAATGGAAATAAAAGAAAATGGCTCGAGTTTTATAGTAAATGGTGGATACAAGAGAGACTCCTTTGCATACCAACACACCACACCCTATTTTACACATTTTCATTTACGGTCCACTCAACTCGATTGTGGAATGACTGACCTTTCAAGAGTTATCAGATAGAAAATTGAAAACATATACATACCATCATGTCATTTTCCTTCTGGGGTAAACAGAGGACAGAAAGCCATCCATACACCTTCTTATACATTTAAAATTTATCTTACTTCTTACGTTTCTTTCTTTTAAAATATTATTAATTTGATTCAACCATTCTTTCCTTGGTCTTTCTATGCCTTGTGTATATTTGTTTTGTAAGTCTTTCTTCATTCATTCGTTTCTCACGCCCAAAACATCTCAGAATTGAAAAAATATTACAATACTTAGAACATCCTTTCATCCTTATTTTCTTTTGTTTTCCTTTTTTATTCTTGAAAGAAGTCCTTTCCTCTAGTCCTACCATTATTATTTAAAATTTAAAATAATATTTTTTTGTAAAATCTGTCGTGGATTACAACTTAACGCATCCAAGATAAGCTGGTTGGTTTGAAGAAATTACTGTATAGTAATAAGTTTACTAGATGTGCCATGATATCATTTACATAAAAGAATAAATAATTACTAAATATAGAAAAAATAATTAATTTTCAATTATAAATACCTGAAACCTAATGCTGACTACGATTCCACATATTTCTGGACCAACCATAAACTGTTCCCCCAATACGGCCATGCATAAGTCTTCCCATGCTCTTGCCGCCTGTCCTTTTCTTAATCTTATCACCTGGAACAAAATAATGCATATGTGATAAATACATTATAAATTAATTAGCTAACAAATACTCAATGACATTGAACATTCTGATAAGCATAAATGTAGTTTGTTAAACTCAAGAAAGACTATTTTAGTTAATTGCTTTTGTAACATTCATTGATTTTTTTTTATTATTATGATGTTACTGCCAAAAGTTGATAACAAACTGTTACTGCCAAAAGAAATGTTGTCGATATATTGTAATAATAAAGTCTGGCTTTTTATATTTTGACTTAGACTTAGCCATATCCGAGTACCATATAAGTATCACTTATATAGATCTAAGTACTTTCTATTTTGTAATACACATAGAATATAAATATACACATTTTTTAATATAAAATCAATTAAATCAGTTACTTTGTACATAAAATAGTTAATATTCCTGTTAAGTGTTTATCCCGTTAACTGTTTTCTTTGTATTCCTTTATGCTCTAATTTATAGACATTTATTTTTAATACAATTTTTGTACTGAATTCTTGACCCATTGTTAAAACTTAAGTTTTAATCGTAACTTCGCGTTATTTAAAAATAAATTCTATTTATGTACAGTCAGTTCTCGACTTTTGACCACCTCGACTTACGACCATTCGGACTTACGGCGGAGACCAAAATTATAAAAAATGTGTGCGCCTTAGTGTAATTGTGCGTGCACTTTAACTAATATGACCCAATCGATTGCATCATCTTTATGTAAACAGCGTCAGTTCGTCACCTTCCGTGCGCCCGAAAGGTTTGAAAAATTGACGGTTGATTACTCTCTCTTTATATTTCGAGTTATTGAATTGTTTAATTTTTCAATCCCAAAATGTCAAATAAAAATAAAAGAAAAAGGATTGATTTAGAGAAAAAAATTTAAATAAGAAACCAGTATGAGTGCGGCAAAACAGTGTCGGACTTATCACGGGAACTTAAATTGTCCCATTCAACCGTGTCAACTATAATAAAGGACAAAAAACGAATTCTCGAAACAGTAAAAAATCGGTATCAGTAAAATCGACGATTATTACTAAACAACGAAATGGACTTATACATGAAATGGAAAATTGTTTGAAGATTTGGATGGAAGATTTATTACAAAAGAATGTTCCACTTAATTTCATAACCATCCAAACTAAAGCACGTACGTAGTCTTTTCGAAGATTTAAAGAAAATGAACGGTGATAACTGCAACTAAAGTTTTAATGCAAGCTCCGGTTGGTTTGAAAGATTCAAAAGACGTGAAAGCTACCATAATGTAAAGATTTGTGGAGAGGCAGCAAGTGCAGATCTAAAAGCTGCCGAGGAATTTAAAGATAATTTGGAAACGACGATCAAAAAAGAAAAGTATTCACAGTAGCAAATTTTCAACGTCGATGAGACAGCCTTTTTTTGGAAGAGAATGCCAGAACGAACATATATACATCAAGAAGCCAAATGCATGCCCAGATTTAAAGCATTCAAAGACCGTTTGACCCTTCTGTTGGGTGGAAATGTCGCCGGATTTAAATTGAAGCCACTTTTAATATATAATTCAAAAAACCCAAGAGCCTTCAAGGGAATCGATAAGTCTACTTTGCCGCTACATTATCGTTGGAACAAAAAAGCGTGGATGACACAATATCTTTTCCAAGACTGGTTTGACAAATGTTTTATTCCTGAAGTAAAAAAATATTGCGAAAAAAAAGAAATAGATTTTAAAATATTGCTGATTATTGACAACGCTCCAGGTCATCCTCCAAACTTAGTTGAATCCCATCCAAACATAAAAGTTATTTATTTACCTCCCAACACTACAAGCATTTTACAGCCGATGGATCAAGGGGGTATTGCTAACTTTAAATTGCATTATTTAAGAATTACTTTTGCCTAAGCAATCGAAGAAATAGAAAAAGACCAGACTTTGAGAGAATTTTGGAAAAACTATAACATATTTCGAGCAATTAAAAATATCTCAGAAGGATGGTCAAATGTAACGACATCATGTATGAATGGCATATGGAACAAACTATTAAAACGTAATAATAATATGAATTTTAATAGAGAAAATGAAGTAGGAGAAGTAACTAATATCATTGTACAATTTGCTCAAAAACTTAATCTGGAAGTTGACAGTGAAGATATAAATCAACTTTTAGAAAATGATGATGAAGAGCTCACAAATCAAGATTTGATTGAGATTGAGGAGGAACGTGGTATAGAAAAAAAATCAAAAGAATTAAAAGAACTAGATGAATACAATGAACTACCTAAAAACTTTGTGCTTAAAGACATGGCTGCAGCTTTTAGCCAAATCAACAATGGAATCCAACAATTTGAAAATATGTACACCGATAGATCTTCGAAAGTGCGCCGCCTGATTCAGCAAGCACTCACCTGTTATAATGAAATTTATAAAGAAAAGAAAAAGCAAATTTGTATACAAAGAAATCTGGATATGCTTGTGAGAAAAATAAACCCCACTACTACTCGTACAATCACTGAGTCACCTATGGATATTAGTATGTACAGATGATGAAAATACTACAGAATAATTTTATAAATATATATTATTCATTATTATATATTACATAAAGTACATATCCTGAAATAAATACTACTAACGTACTACCCACTTTTTATGTCTATTATTTTTAATTTTTTGTATGAAATTTGACTTACGACCATTTCGACTTACGTCCTAGGTGGCGGAACAGAACCCCGTCGTAAGTCGAGAACTGACTGTACTTATGTCAATTTTAATTATACAAATTAACTTGCCTTAAATGCAAATTTTTATGTAAAATACGCTACTGTGCCTAGATCAAATAAATAAATATATCGTTCTTACTAATTGAATTGGTATTAATAATGTTACAGAATCCCATTTTAACTAAATGAGTTTAAACTAAATTATGAAAAAAATCTATTCGACAAACTAAGAATGAGTGATTGGCCAAATTCGTTCCATAAAAGGATTTACAAACTGTTTTTTTATAAATTTATACTACAACTTTTGTAAGAAATGTAATCACTGCTGGTTCTACAATTTATATAATATATGGTAACTTATATTTTTGCTTGTATAAAATATTGTAAAGATTATACTTCAAATTACATACATACATCACACCGTTCCCTGTCGGGGAAGTCAGAGTGGAGAGAGTGCTAGACTTTCCTATCATGACACCCATCTTTCGCCTCTTCTACAATCATACATATTCTCATACAAATCCTATGATTTCTCTGAATTTCCTTCTTTCAAAATATCATTCACTTGGTCCAACCACACTTTTCTTAGTCTTTCTCTACCACGCCTTCCACTCACATTTGCACTGTATATTTTTTGTTAGTTAATTATTAATTAATTCGTTAATTCGTTCTACATGCCCAAACCATTTCAAAGTGCTCTTCTTCATCATACTTAAAGCTTTAAGTTCACATTTATCATAAATCCCTTCATTTTCTATTCTGTCAAACATTGTCACCCACGTATTTTTCTTAGTGCACGCATTTTTACCATTTAATTGCTATAAAATTCTTTTTCCACATCCACATTTCACTCCGATATATCAAAGTTGGTTACTAGAATACTGTTGTGGACTATTAACTCAGCAGATTTTGATATTTCTAATTCTTTATCAAAATCAGTTATGTGCCTAAAACATGAATCACTTACATGAATCAGATGTCAATAATTGAATCTGGATATGTATAGGTGTTAACTCAGAATATCTCAAATGTGCACTTGTCAACTTATGGCAGTAACATATTAAGTTTTTACGTCAAAGAATCTTTGCAATTCCATTATTTAAATAGTTGAAAATGAAAATTATTTAAGTTATTCACAATTTATTAGCGAATGTGACAGCAAGTAGATTTATTATATCCCAAGAGACTACAAAAAGTTTGAAAAACTATTGTTTGATGAAATAGTATGAGCAGCATTTTGATTAATAAATTGTGATATCAATAAGATTTCTTTAAAATTGATTTACATCAACAAAATAAGTAAAATATTGTCAGAATTTCTATACTAGTCCTAAAAGTCTTAGCATCCTCCTTTGTTTTTTAGAGTTTGCTTTACAGTTACTATTTTACATATTTGATATATACGAGACACATTTTTTAAGTGAGTTCCGTTTTGAAATTGCCGCAGATTCAAGCTGGGAAGTGTGATCGTGCATGTCTAGTATTTTTATATGATTCAATAGCTTGTTGTCGGCCATTCTGTCGCAGTTGATGTGTATGACTAATTTACAATGAAATCAACAGTAAAAAATCGAATCAACGGTGAGGTTTGTGTTGTGATCCGGTTTTCGTTTCCAAAAAACCAAAAGCAACTTTGTGAGTTTTATGGGCCAAATGTTGTATTGTATTATAATTTCATTGAATACAATACAACCTGGCGGGCTTATTGCCATGTGGCTGTCTCGTCCAACCAATCAGAAACAAGTTCAAGAGGCCTGAAATGAAAACCATACTGGAATCTTTTAAAAAAAACCTGGGTTTTAGCGGGATTTGAACCCGCAACCTCCGGATTGGGAGACAGGCGTCTTACCAACTTGGTCACGGAGATCGTCAGCGAGAAAATTTTATGAGTGACAAGAAAGTTAGGCAGTGGTGTTGGTTTTTTGAGAAGGGTGAATGAATATCCAAATAAGGAGCATAGGAGCCTTGTAGGGCTGACAACCTAACCACAGTTCCAATCTCACACAAAGTGACAACCGCCTTTTTATGTATTTAAAGAAATGACTTGCATCGCAGCAGTTTGAAATTGATGATGAAATGAAGAACGGTGTTAATGAATGGTTCAATATTTTTAATGTCAATAATAGTGGGTTCGAGTCCCCAGCTGGAACGCCCTCAAGGAGCGTTTGCTCTCTAAATGGCACTGTATAAATTGTCATTTTAATATTATTATGAATGATCTCTTTCGGATATAATAAATCATTTTTATCTTTCATGGTTTATTTCTTATTTCAAAACAGACTACTTAAAAAATTCGTCTTGTATAAAAGGCAGCATTTAAGTACCATTATATAAATTCTTATGAATTAAGATCTGAAGGAAACATTAAAACCTAGTCACCAATTATTACAAATCCATTATCCACTAGATCACTGATGCCAAAAATGATACCTGAGATTTTCAAGTTGAGCCTGGTTATTGAGTATGATAAAAAATATTGAGGATAAATTTATAAGATATATCACCTTAAGGCCGCTTGTAAACAACAAGAATTTTCCCCCAACCGCTGTTGCCGATGCTGGACTGATAGTAATACATTTTAAAAACGACCCATGTTCACATACTGACCCGACAGGACATAACCTGCCCTCTGCAGAGATGGCAGAAACCTGGTGTACCGGATCCTTACCTACCGGGTTCTTGTACATGAGGTGTCAAACTCCCCGTTAAGTATTTGGTTTGGGCTGAAAATTCTGTCAAAAGTTTCTTTTGAAATACTAAAATAATTAACATTCTTTGCCTTGTCTTTTCTTCATTTTTCTAAATGCATCAAATTTAAAACTCTCTTGCAATAATGAGTGGACCCAATACCTTCTGCATGGCTGTTTTCTTTCTAGAAAAATAATAGAATAAAATAATTTTAGACACATCTTCTGTATCCATTTCTGAAAATTTGCGAGTAGATATGAACACGCAATCTGGCCTTATAATACCATAGAGTTACTGCCCTCAACATTTAGTATTAGGAGTAAGTGATGAATTCAAAATTTAAATAAGTTTCGATGCTCAATTATTTAGAAAATGATAATTCCATTTTTCCAGTTTTTGTCAAAACTGCACAGGTAAATATTTGAAAAGAAAATGTATTTGTCCAGACTGAATTCCCATTTATTTTTTTATACCAATAAAAAAAAATTATAGCCCTTACCATTTTCAACTTGTTCTAATTGCTGTATTATAAAGTAAGGACCCTGTATATAAAAATATTTCCATTTTTTGTACCATTAACATTGAAATGTATTCAAGTCTTCTTTCCATAAACTACTGGTCTTATCATTCCACATGTGCACAGAATTTAATAATGTCTTAAATCTTGATACCAAAAATTTATTAAATACTACCTCATCGGAAATAGAATGTTTTTTAGCTCTTTTGTATAGTCCTTTAGTAATTCAATATGTTAATATGTTAAGTTACACATTTCATTTCTAAGGATAATACCAAATGAATAATATATCTGATTTTTTAAATATTGTCAAATAAAATGATAATATTAACCACCTTTTGGCAGTAACCTTACGATAATAACCATTTGGCAAAAACCAAAATTTCTGTAGACAAAGATGCTCATTTCTTTCACCCACCAGTTGAGATTCCAGTTCCAGCATGCTCTAAGAGAGTTAAAAAGGCAGTTTATAAGGGTCACTATATTAATTAGGGTGCATTGAGGTCTGAATGTAAAATAATAACCAGGATGTCATTAATGAATAACAAGTGTACTATCTATCAAACCATCAGTACCGGCAAAACTGTTTCAATGTTATGAGAGTTACATAACTTTATTACTTCACGCTAGGGTTTTTTAATGGAAATTTTTTTTAGAGCAAAAGGCAATATGTTAGGTTACTACGAAGTACGTTTAAAACTATGAAAAGGTGATATGTTTTTTTGTTTATCCTATCCTATTATACATTTGATGGTAAAAGTATTGTCCCTTTGCTTACTCCTCACTTATTTTTCCCTAGCAAGTTGTAACAAATTGTGAGTTACTAATGTCTACAATTTTCAAGCGCTGTTTATAATAATAATATAGAGGACAATATGTTTGATACGACTAGTTTAGAAAATCCCGAAACAGTTTTTCAGCTTCTACTGCCTCCAGTCAGTAGTAAAAATATTAGAATTAGTGATATTGAACCAATTTTAAAACCATTTACACAATCCCATATACAAGCTCAGATGTACTATAATAGTCCGTTTTTTTTTAAATATATGGCAGTTGATATGATGTTGAAATTCATGCGCGTATTTATAATAAAACAGATGATTCTCAGCTTTACAACACGTTCTATACCATCCCAGGTGTTGAACCTCAAAAACTTATTTGTGAATATTGGTCCTTGCAAATAAATTTTCTTTTTGTATGCCAGTTATTTCACAGCTTTTGAAATAAAAGTTTTGTATCTCTGTTACATTATTAAAGCATTAAGATTTCTAATTCAAAACGGTGACAATGTAAAAATTCATTAACTGGAAAACTATGCTCATCATAAATGCAAAGATTCATTAATTTGAAGACTTGGTTTCATATACATTTTTAGTAAATAAAAGATAAATTACCCATTTTCCTCCATTAATATTGGCCTCGTCCTCCCACACGGGCCGGATGCCGTACTTGAAGAGGTTGTAGGACGTATCCGGGGGCAGCTCCCCGGGCCGCACGAGGTGACTGTATAGCGCCCACCACTGCTCCACACTCGCAAACTCACCCACCATTTTGAGAGCCTATTTATACAGCAACAAAAGCATTTATTAAAATTGAGGGAAGTATTTAGCACTAGATAATCCGAATCAACTATTAACACATTATTTGCGGGAAACGTTTAAAAGCGTCTTTTACATACTGTTGGTAGAGCGGGAGACGCTTAAAAGAGTTGTATTTGCTTACTGTTGGTAGAGTGCGGGAGACGCCAAAAAACGTTGTACAGATCGGAATTGGGTTTGCGGTTACTTGTGAAGTGAAGCGATTAGTATAATGAGGGTCGAGTAGCAGACTGTCTCAGTATAATTAGGGTCGGGTGGCAGACTGTCGTCATATAACATGCACTCGAAATACAGTAGTTGTAAGATAAACATTTCGTTTTTATCTTTATAATTCTTCAGTATTGAGGCGATATTGTTTAGTTCAAGATGTTCTCCATTTTCGTTTCTGCCTACATTCCGCTATTGCTAATTATTTTTATTAAAAAAATATTACAAAATACCTATCATTGTATGATATAGTATAGTGGATATCGATCGCTGTTGTGTTCGAAAAGTTATTTGTTCCGTATTTTTATAATAAATATTTTTTTCATAAAAAATACCCAATAAAAATGGATTACGATAGTAATGAGAGCGATGGGGAATTGTGTGCTGATAATTTGTCAGATTATTCTTGTGTTGACGATGGCATGATGACAGATGGCGAATTTGAAACTAGTGATAATGAAGTCACCACGTGTCCTCGGACATTTTTCCGACGAACAATTTCAAGCGATTCGGATTCAGACGAAGGTGAAGAAGAATGGTCATCAGCAGACAATCCACCAGTCCTGGAAGAGTTTTTAGGTCGACCAGGTTTAACTACCAGTAGTGTTTTGAATAGTGTAACGGAAGCAGTAAATTTATTCATAGGAGATGATTTTTTTACATTCCTTGTACAAGAATCTAACAGATATTATTATCAAAATAAGCACAATTTAAAATATGAGGCTCCAGAAAGTAAGTGTACTGAGGCTCTCACGACCGGATGGATTTTATTTTCGACATGTTGGTTACACTTCCGTGTAACCTGACCCTTCCCCTCCACAACGAGACCGGTTCGAGGTCAGTACGTTGAGAAGTGTCGACGCGACAACACGTTTCGTGAAAAATGTCAAACCAATCTCCCGCCAAGTGCGAAATTTTGTAAAAAGGCAAGAGTTTTTGAGGCGCTGCAAACTCCATGGAGATGAATTTCTCCGCTCCATCGTTACTGGAGATGAAACCGGATGGATTTTATTTTCGACATGTTGGTTACACTTCCGTGTAACCTGACCCTTCCCCTCCGCAACGAGACCGGTTCGAGGTCAGTACGTTGAGAAGTGTCGACGCGACAACACGTTTCGTGAAAAATGTCAATCCAATCTCCCACCAAGTGCGAAATAAATAATGCCGGGCAAGAGTTTTTGAGGCGCTGCAAACTCCATGGAGATGAATTTCTCCGCTCCATCGTTACTGGAGATGAAACTTGGGTTGCACACTACACGCCTGAAACCAAAAGGCAGTCTCAACAGTGGCGTCACACCTCTTCACCCTTCGCCAAAAAGTTCAAAACCACAATTTCAGCCAAGAAAATCATGGCATCCGTGTTTTGGGACTGTCAAGGCATAATTTTAATTGAATATATGCCTCAAGGGGAGACCATCAACTCTGCAAGATACTGTGAGACCCTAAAAAAATTGCGGAGGGCGATTCAGAACAAGAGGAGAGGCATGCTGACAAAGGGAGTCTGCCTGCTGCACGACAATGCAAGACCACACACGGCCAACGCCACGAAGGAACTGCTCGCCTCGTTTAAATGGGATGTCCTGAACCATCCCGCGCATTCCCCTGACCTAGCACCTTCAGATTACTATCTCTTTACCTCCCTGAAGCTGCACATGGGTGGAAAAAGGTTTTCAACCGACGAGGAGGTAAAGGAGGAGGTGGAGAAGTGGACGGAGGGGTTCGCGGGAAGCTACTTCGAGGAAGGCATCAAAAAGTTGATACCCCGCTTCACCACCTGCATTGAGAGGAATGGCGACTATGTCGAAAAATAGCTTACATATGTACTAAGGTAACCACGTAATTTTTTTGTTTAAATAAAAAAAATTGTAACCTACAAAAATTCAGTACACTTAGTTTCTGGATATGCCTAATATATAAGAAAACTCTCAAATGGAAAGACATTACAATACAAGATATGAAGAAATTTTTTGGACTTATCCTTCTTATGGGACAAGTCCGTAAGGACAGAAGAGATGAATACTGGAGTTCAGTTGTATCCACGGAAACACCATTTTTTGCAAAATGATGACCAGAGACAGATTTAGTCAAATATGGAGAGCTTGGCACTTTAATAATAATGAAAATACTGAAGATGGATCAGATAAGCTTTGCAAAGTTAGACCAGTATTAGATTATTTTCTTCCCAAGTTTATAAATGTTTACAAACCTAATCAGCAACTATCTTTAGATGAAGGTATAGTGCCGTGCCTTGGAGGGGAAGACTATTTTTTAGAGTTTATAATGCTGCAAAAATAATAAAATATGGGATTCTCGTACGTATGGTGTGCGAAAGCACTACAGACTACATATGCAATTTCGAAATTTATTGTGCTCAAGGACAAAAATTATTGGAAACCATTAAAACTGTTGTTTCACCTTATACCGATTTATGGCATCATCTGTATATGGATAACTACTACAATAGTGTGGAAAATAGTCAAGTACTTTTGCATCATAAAATTCGAATTTGTGGTACGATTCGAAAAAATAGGGGACTGCCTGATTGCAACTAAATTGAATAAGGGCCAAGGAATCTTTCGAAGAAAAGATGACGTTCTGTTACAAGTTTGGCAATCGAAAAGAGAAGTGTCTTTAATTTCTACCATACATTCCGCTGAAATGCGAGAAAGTTACAACATAGATTGGAAAACTCGCGAGAACATAGTTAAACCCAACGCTTTAATCGATTACAATAAGTATATGAAAGGCGTTGACCGAGCAGACCAATATCATTCTTATTATTCTATCTTACGAAAAACTACTAAATGGACAAAAAGACTGGCGATGTATTTAATAAATTGTGCATTGTTCAACTCCTTTGTTGTGTATAACTCTGTTACAAGAGAAAAGAAAATAAAATATAAACAATTTTTAAATGACATTGCAGAGCACTGGCTGGCTGATCAGATTTCGTCGGATAATATTCAAGACCCGGAACCGACACTATCGACATCTGGTGTCTGAAAAAAATCTTCAAAATCAGATCCTCCAGGAAGACTTTCAATGGATATGAGAAAACATACATTGGAAAAGATTGAAAGCACCGGTAAAAACAAGAATCTACGAAGGAGATGTTGTGTGTGCGCGGTCCACAAAGTGCGTAGCGAAACCTGATATATGTGTAAATTCTGTGATGTGCCATTACAAAAAGGGAACTGTTTTCAACGATATCATATTTTAAAACAATATTAGTGTTTATTTTTTCGTATTTTACAAAATATGTATTATGTTGAACATGTACAGAAGAACTAAATGGACAGTAAGGTAAAAATGCAATTTAACCTTAAATATCATAATTGTTTACCCAAATATATATATAAGTTTATAAAAAGATCATTAAAAACTATTTCATTAATGATAGAAAACTGAAAATTTTATTGAAATATGATCAATAGTTCTCAAGTTATAGAACGTGAAACGTAATTTCGCGCACGAATCTAAAAAAATTGCCCGCTTAATGGCATAGATTGATGAGAAAACCGCCCGTCAACAATGTGTTAAAATTGAATTAAAATTGAACTATGAAAATATGTTTTTTTTACTCTTTGATGAAATGACGACTTTTTCAGTTTTTTGTCTTACTATTACATCATTCATTAACAGGCATTATGTAATAAAAAATTTAATATGAAAAAATATGGACAAATCATTCAAAATTGTAAATTAAATTCGAGCAAGACATCTCCAGAGGCGACATTTTAAGATACAAGTAGAAGAAAGTGATAGTGACATACATACTGAACTACTTATGCACAATGCCATCAGGTGGTTATCAAGGGGCAAATTTATTGAGTGATTCAGATACCTGATAAGCCAAATAAGACATTTCTTGTTTCTAGGGGTGAAGAATACAAGCAATTAGAGGAACATTTGGCACTAGACTTAGCTTATATTATATTACAAGAATCTTTGACGTGGACCAGAACCGTGAACAAACTGGATTCAGGAAGGGTTTCAGTACCATGGATTGTATTTAAGTGCTGCGGGAAATAATAGAACGATCAAGAATACGAACTACCTCTATATCTAGCCTTTGTGGGCTACGAAAAGGCCTTTGACTCGGTCACAAAAGTTGCCATACTAGAAGTTTTAAAAACAAGGCATTGTGAGAGCATACATCAAGTTGTTCAATAACATCTATAAGGATGCAACAGCAAAAATACATCTCGACAAATCCTCCGAAACCTTCCGAATTGGTAAGGGAGTTATTCAAGGAGATACTATTTTTCCAAAATTATTTACAGCTACACTTGAATATGTCTTTAGTAAACTGAAATGGGACAATAAAGGCCTGGTGATTGATGGAAAATACCTGAGCTATCTGAGATTTGCAGACGATATCGTTATATTCTCACAAAATTCGAATGATCTTCAGCACCGACTGCAGAAATTGGCAGAGGTCAGTGAACAAGTTGGTTTAAAAATGAATATATCAAAAATCAAATATATGATGAACAGCTTTGCTACTCCAAAACCAATAATTGTAGATGGAAAGCCGCTGGAACTTGTCCAGGAATATGTCTATTTAGGCCAACTTATTTCCTTTGTAGGTAGCATATCGGAGGAAATAGCACAGAGGACTAAACTAGCATGAAGCTCATTTGGACGTTTAAACAACATCTTCAAAAGTGATCTCCCAATATCTTTGAAGCAAAAGGTCTACAGCCAGAGTATTCTCCCAGTACTTACATATGGCAGTGAGACATGGACACTCACAGCAAAGAACACACAAAAGCTCCAGACCACACAAAGAAGCATGTTAGGATATACTAAAAGAGACCGTAAACTAAACATCTGGATTCGCAATATAACAAAGGTAGAAGACGTTATAAAGGTGTGCAAGAAAATGAAGTGGCAATGGGCAGAACACGTAGCCAGAATGTCAGATTCTCGATGGATGTCCGAAATAATCCAATGGTACCTAAGAGGCATAAAGGTCCAGAAGAAGACCGAAGGTACACTGGATGAGAAAGCATAGCAGCATCACATGGCACCAATAAGCAAAAATCGAACTATTTGGAGTCAACTTGGGGAGACCTTCGTCCAGCAGTGGATCGACCCTGGTTGACAATGATGATGATATTACAAAGCTAAGTAATTATAGTGCAACAAATGTTGTTTTTTATGCTGAAATTTCTTTAAAGTAGATCTCTGTTCAATTTGTATTAGGAAAGTAAACCTTTCAAAAAACTAATGCCCACCATTATAATGTAAAAAATGGAAACTTTAGTTTTTGTAAGAATATGCCAAACGACATCCCCCTGGCAGCAAAAGTACAAAATACTTGCAAGGCCACTACTTCGACATATGCATTGTATGCGATACATGCAGACAGCCAATTCTTGGGACTAACATATTGCCTCTCTGTTAATCATATTATTTACATTAAACATTATATGTTAATCTCATAAAAATACTTTTTTTTTAAATTAAACAAATATCTGATTGTTGTGATGAGGGAGGCATGGGACGATCTCGGCCAGCAGCGGAGAGATTTTTGGGATATATGTATTTACCAGATGTTCGCCTTGATGTACTGACTTAGAATTTTTTATGGCCTCTAATCTGTCCAATTTCACAGTGAAAACCATACTTTTTCTATCGATGATTCCAAATTCTTACATATCAGTTGTAACGGAAATAAATTGGACAGATTAGAGGCCCTAGAAATTTCTAAGTCATCAAGGTGAACATCTAGTAAACACATATATCCAAAAAATCTCTCCGCTGCTGGCCGAGATCGTCCCATGCCTCCCTCAGCTCTCACTTCCCAACCCGAATGTCCCCAACCGTTAGAAGTGTGTATATCGGTACCAGTTTGAACAGAATTCAGTCTTGTTGGTGCTCCCCTGAAGATGAGGTGAAAGCCTTGAAGCCCGGTAGAGTTATACCGTTACAAAAAGTGGAATAAACAGTGTTTGATAAAACAAATTACAATGTATTTAAACCTCCACAACGTTAATGCCTTAACTATAAACAAAATATCTGATTGTTTAAATAAGAACTAATTAAGTAAGTTTTTATACCAAACAAATTATTGTTCAAAATCTAAATTTTCAATCATATAATGAAAATTCATCAATAAATAATTTTATCTAACTATTATTGGGTGTACAAATTATTTCAGTCCGTTTTTTTGTGTTCAAAAATGCATTTATTTCTAAACAAAATGAATGACCAGATCAATTTAAGTATTGTCCATCGATGGCTACTACTTTTTCCCATCTCTCAGGCAATTTTCGAATTCCATCTCGAAAAAATGACTCGTCTTTTGAGGCGACCCAAGTTTGGAGCCAATTTTCGGTTTCTATGAAAAAAGTGATCCGGTGACCTGCCAAATCGTGCTGCATCCTTCGGAATAACCAGTAATCAGAAGGAGCAATGTCCAGGGAATACAACGGGGGCGGTAAACCATCCCATTTCAGCGTTTCCAAATATTTTTTTACGACTTTTGCGACATGAGGCCGAGCGTTGTCATGAAGAAGAATAACTTTATCATGTCTTTGCTCGTATTCCGGGCGTTTTTCTCACAATGCACGGCTCAAACGAATTCATTGTAGCCGATACCGATCGCCCGTAATGGAATCGCCAGGTTTCAGCACCTCATAGTAAACAACACCCCTTTGGTCCCACCAGATACAGAGCATGATCTTCGAACCATGTATGTTCGGTTTTGGTGTTGATGTTGAGGTCGATGGCAACGATTGACCGGGTTTAGCGTAGTATTTTTTCTTCTTGGGGTTGTCGTAGAATATTCACTTCTCATCTCGTTACAATCCGATGCAAAAAACCTTTTCTTTGTTGCCTTTGAATCAGCTGCTCACAAGTGAAAAATCGCCTTTCAACGTCTCTCAGTTTCAGTTCATAAGGTACCCAATTTCCTTGTTTTTGAATCGTTCCCATGGCTCTCAATCGTTCGGAAACAGCTTGTTGAGTCACTCCCAATGATTCTGCAAGCTCCTCTTGCATTTGACTCTGATCTTCTTCGAGTAATGCCTCTAATTCTTTGGCTGTCCAGAGCGAGGCTTGTCTTCGACGGTGAAATCTCCATCCTTGAAACGTCGAAACCATTCCCTACATGATTTATCAGTTGGAGCAGAGTCACCATAAACTTCGACAAGCATTCGATGGGCTTCAGCTGCATTTTTCTTCCAATTTAAGCAGAAAATTAAAACCTCCCGCAAATGCTGCTTGGTTAACACAAAATTCGACATTTTCAACACTGTACAAAACAAGGTTTTTGCATGAAACTCAAAGCGATATAAACTGAATATTATTGGCAGATGTCTAACCTCTTTGAAACCGCCAAAATCGGCTGTAACTATGAACCATTCATAACTGCCAGAGCCAACTTTTGGAAACGGACCGAACTAATTTTTACCCCTAATATAATTTTACATACTGTTTGCTTTGACTATGATACAGTGTATGAAGTCTTCAATGTTTATTTGAAAAATGTGAAAAACAGCAATAAAAATTTCTTATGTTGTACCATATTTTTTTAAAGTAGGTTAAAAAAACAGCTTCAGATTTGTGGGAGTACAGCATTTCAGTCATGGAGATACTTGATGATGAACTCTATGAGAGTGATCACAACTGGGAGTAAAGTGCTCATGCGAAAAGAAAAATATGTCATCCATTAGCCCTTATTCTGAAAATCTCCCTAAAAGAAAGAGAAAATGTCTGCATCCAACTCATCGTAAACGTTTCAAAAACGAGATGATCCTAATTCAAGAATTAGTGTACAAAGTTTAGGGAATGTATTGAATGTTGAACAGTGTCAGAGATGATTTAAACAATTTTAAAATGGAAAATTTATTCTAAAACATAAACCCAGAAGTGATAGTAGATGATGAAATTTAATGAATTGAAGTCGAGGCCAATTCAACCAAGTCTGTTCAACAGATTACAGATACGCTTGGTTACTCATGGTCAAGCGTACAAGAACATTTAAAAAAATGGTAATATTCATAAACAGGGTGTGTGGATTATCTTACGATTTAAGCACTTAAAATAAATACATGCCGGCTCAAATATATCATTCACTATTTCTACAACATCTTGCGGCTGGGGATAAAAAGTGGGTTATGTACTCGAACCGAGATCGCAAAAATCAGTGGATTTTAAATGGGCAAGTAGCAAAGCCAACATCCAAACTGAGCCTTGAAAGCTGTTCACTGACCAATAGAAAACAAAAGACGTATTTACAGACCTACAACTGAAACATGAATTGGTGGTCAGAAAGGACTATGACAAAAAACAACATTTCCATAAGGTGTGGATGATATTTTATATTTTATCATATCTTATCATATCTTACTTCATTGTAATTATGAATAAAACAAAAAATATTTTGCTGAAAATGTTATTTTATCACTTTATTTCATAGATAAGATATGATCGGAGTTAAGAAGGGAGAATTCTGATGATAAATTCAATAGGATGTTAATATTGATTAACTAAATATTGCTTCTTTATTACATTCTATCATAATATTAATACAGAAAGTTGTGTATAACAACAGTGCTGCTTAGGTCTAATACAAATGTGCTGCTTAGGAGTTATTACACATTACAACTGTGTTCTATCGAGCCAAAAAGATTACTGTCGTAATATCCTATTGCGTTTTCTGGATAAATTTCGTATTTTAGATTAATTCAAATGCAAAATTGAACCAAATGCTTGTGGACAGTAGATTTCAATATCATGTCGTAGAAAGCTATTTATTATCGACCAAAGCCTTGATTTAGTTGGTGGTAATCGACCTTCCAGAGTGGACATTATCTTCGATGAGTAGTATCATCATTAAAGAATTTTTCAAACCACATTTGACACGCACGATCGCTTACTGCATAGTCACCATACACTGTACATATCTTTTCTATGGTTTGTGTCACTTTGTCCTTTGCGGTAGTAAAAAAGCACCGAGCACCAAAAATGCAACATATCTTGTACCATTTTCAAGTGTAAATAAAAATTGCTCAAGCAATTCAGTATACAATGTCCAAAAAATGCACTAAAGCTTTCATAATAATATAGATTCTCCCCGTTTGGAATGAAGTTAGCAATGAAATGTTATCCTACAAACATCTATCCGAGAAATACGAAAGTACTTTCCGGACAACCTATTAAATTTAAATGTTTCAAATTATAAAAACCTAGAATTAAACTACATACAATGCTTCACATGCAACATGCAACATTTGTTTTTCTTAACATCAAAGTCAAAATTGAAGAAAGCAAAACATAAAATAACTAATATTAAAATATACTTTTCATTATTGAAAATATCGAATGTTTAAGAAACATTTTATTTAATAGTTAAATGTTTAAGAAACATTTTATTAAATCATTTAAAAAATTGTTACGGATCAATTAGATTCCACAAACAGTAAATTATTTAATTTAAGATTTGTCAAATTATCATATGCTGAAAGACTGATTTATCTGATTCAAGTTATGAAGAGCTTACTATGCTTTGATAACTGTGCAGAAACAAATGCCGACATTAATGAAAAATAAATAAAAAATATTTATGGGAAATTTGTAATGAGATCAAATATAACTTTCTAGTTATTTGAAATTAAAAACTTTTAAACAATACTAATGAAAGAATAAAAAAACATGATTTTGTTCATATTATTTCTTTTTATTCCATACTCTGCGTTTACTTGGCATTAATTTGATATTTATTAACATTGTTAGATTACAAAGTTATTCCATAAATTTGATTGATTGAGTATTATATATGTACATTCACTTGCTTGGCAGAAATGATTTTAAATGTATTTAAATAAAAGGTAAATTGTTGCTCTCTTGATTGTTAAACACATTGGTACAGTTGGTATCGACGGTCCAATAATGATCTAACATAGTTTCAATGTCTACTGTTAGTCATTTTAATAACAATATTTGAAATGAAGCATCCACAAACTTTGTATAAAACTTAAATTCATAATTTCATCAGTCATTACAATTTTTATTCATCATGTATTTCATGTCGATTTATTTGTTTGTGTACTAAAAGAAATGTTAGAATAAATTTAAAAATCGCCCACTGGACAGTATGTTCCAAATATATGTTCAAACTTGATAAAAATAGATGTTCAAACATGATAAAAATGTGAATCAGGAAAAGAGGGGTGTAAATAGGTGTATCAAAATCATATTTAGGAGAGATGGTATAAGTCAAGATTTTATTTAACAATTTATACCAAAATAGATATTTTCCCGTTAAAATTAAAAATAATTGATAATATTCGATATAATAATAAACATACTAGGGAAATGTGTCAAAAGACCAACCTGTTCATAACCTTCCAGTGTATTGTTTCGTAAGCCATTCCTCTGTTTTCTAAACCAAAGCCAGTAGCTGTATTGTAATTTGTGTTCATTGGGGGGTACCTCAATATGAGATATTTGATGGGGCGTGTGGGGTTGATCATCATTTTCAATATTATCTGTTCCCTCACCTGTGGTGCTAAACATAAAAATTAGGTTATAAACACACAATGACAGTAAGTTGACAGAGAATACTAATGAAAAAATCCCATACTTGTTAGACATAATTATCCTTGAGAAACACGTGATTGCTTCTTTTATTGAACGGTTTAAAATGAAAATTATCTCAGAAAATCTGAGCAAATTGTAAAAATACTTCGCGGAACACACGACTTCAAAAACAGATAAAATCATAGAAAAACGTTTAAGAACACCCACGACTTGTCACATGTGAGTTTTTTTTTCGTTGCTTTTTAGCCTATGTCATACGAAACAAAATTTAATTAAAATCAATGTAGTACTGATTGTTATATATTTTAAAAATAAAATCACAAGTTTCTAAAATAAATTGAATCAACAGTTTATTGCCATTGTTCGCGGAGAACATTAAGTTTACTTTTAAACCATTACTCCAAATATTGACTTAAATTCTTGATTAAACGCGTATTGTGCCTATTTACAAATTCAGTTGATATATTATTTAAAAAAAATTTCATATGGATATTTTTCTATCCAATAACCTGTATAATTTTTCACAAGCGATCATAGTTAATTAATCAATTTTTGCAATAAATTATCAGTGCGGTTTTTACGATAGATTTATTAAAAACTAAACCGATTATTAAACATATCAATTGTGGAAATTTGCAATCGGAAAATCACAATCGAATAGAGACATAGAATACTTTAAGCTTGAATAGACCAGGAGCTGTAGGTCACTAGTGAGAACTAAAATTTATTGTATCGGTATTTGTACTTTACAAGAGATGAGACAGTTGGACAGTGGGGATGTTGAAATTAAGGGTACGATATTGTATTCATTGAATGTTGTAATACTGAGTCAGATACAAGTTTTAACCTATGTATAGTTATTTAAAGCTTAGTGATTCACAAATCGAGCAACAACAAATATATTGAAAGCTGAAAGAGATTGGCGTAGACTCCTTCCGATATAGAAATTTACGGCTTCGTCTTCTTTTTCTTGAATAATAGTCGTGAGCTCCTGTATGTGATGGAGTATACGCCAGTGTCTCAAAAAGAATCAAAATTGTCGCAGGAAACATTAGATCTCATGAAACAAAGAAGAAAAATGATATCTACACAACTCGCTTCTACATTACCATCTTTCTCAGAGATCAATAGAATGCTACGCAAAAATATTCGTAAAGATATCCGCGAATATAATACAAAAATGGTTCAAAGGACGATTGAGAATAGAAGTCTCAAAAAGCTGAAGCAAAATATGTCTTTAGGAAAACGCCACATCATTGCACTTAAATTTTCTGATAATATCGTAACTAAACAACGAGACCTTATCCTGAAGAGAACGGAAGAATTTTATAGAGAACTATATGCCGATACAGATACGGTAAATGTACCTGATACAAGCACAAATCTGGAAACAACTAAGCATGAAAATATCCCGATGATCTTACCAGGAGAAATCATATATGCAATCAACGGAATGAAATCCGGTAAGGCCATTGGTACCAACGGTTTGTCCATTGATGTCCTTAAACAAACCGGTCGAGAAGTGTATACCATCTTATCAACACTTTTCAACAAGTGCCTTCTAGAAAAAGACATTCCAGAAGATTGAAAATCTGCAACAGTAATACTTATCCACAAGAAAGGCGATCAAGATGATCTTAAGAACTACCGTCCAATTAGCATGCTACCTACCCTATGCAAACATTTTACCAAGATCTTAACTAACTGACTCTCGAGTACTTTTGACACGAACCAACCACGAGAACAAGCTGGATTCAGGAAGGGTTTCAGTACCATGGATCATATTCAGGTGCTGCGGGAAAGAATAGAACAAAGTGAGGAATACGAACTCCCTCTGTACCTAGCCTTTGTGGACTACGAAAAGGCATTTAACTCAGTCAAAAAAGCAGCCATACTAGAAGCTCTAAAAACACAACGCATTAATAGAGCATACATTCAATTGTTCAATAACATCTATAAGGATGCAACAGCAAAAATAAATCTCCACAAATCCTCGGAAACCTTCCAAATTGGAAAGGGAGTTCGTCAAGGATATACTATTTCCCCAAAATTATTCACAGCTAGCTAAATGAGAACCCACACTGTTAGTGGACACCAAATCTGATTCCTCATATTTTGTTTCAACTGGGCTTTTCTATAGTCTTTGCTATTCACATTATATAAAGCTTCATTATTTCTTACAAAATCAATCAATATTTCGTCATTTTCGCTGGTCCAAATTACGTTTGCACTATTTTTTTATTGTAAAACGGTGTCCGCTACACGGGGAAAATCGTTCCACGACTGTTTGCTCCGCTATCATGGCCATCATGCAAATGGCAACATTGCTATTTGACATTACACTCACAACCAACGCACTCTAGGAAACCAATGCCATTGGTTTGCATAGACAATGTTTTGTTACGTGCGCTATATAACGACACAACCTACGCTCTCTAGGAAACCACGCCATATGATTTGCATAGATAATGTTTTGTTATGTGCGCTATATAACGACACCACTTTCTTAGGAAACCAATGCTTAAGAAACTCAAACTTACATAACTTGACACTGGCATATACTCCTTCATACATAGGAGTTCACGGGCATTATTTAAGAAGAGGAAGAAGTCAAACGCAAAGATTAATACGCAAAAATAACAATGGATGCACATTTCTTGTAAAAAGTATTGTTTGACGATTTTTGTTAGGTAATTTGAAAATAGAGTACCAGTCATATACTCTGGAAAAGCTTTTAAAGTACAAAATTTTTTCAGTAGCCACTTGGCTTATATTAATTAAGATTAATTCAAAAATTTACTGTGAAATAACATAATACCTTAAGTTTACATACTTTAAAACCTCATTTGTTTTTTATATTATCAAAATTATAAGCATTTCAAAACATATAAATAGAAAACTGTACAAAAAATGAGTCTTAGCTTCTTTTTAGGAAGACAACACTAAGAATTCGTTACACAGATAATAATTTTGAAATGGTAAAATATTCTAGTTTGAAGAATTTAGAATAAAACTCTTATCAGAGCTGTATATTATCCTTGTTGTTTTCTCGTTTCTATATCTAGATTTTAAAATAATTTGATTTGGCTGTTATCTGCGTTAGCCGTTTATTTAAAAGTCATTAAATCATCATGATATGAGGGCGCCGTATTTTAGACGACAGTGGAGATGTACAGGTAGTCGTTGACTTACGACCTATGTGACTTACGACTGTTCGACTTTACGACCACAATCCGCGATCGGTTGTCCGCCTGCGCTAAGCGGGGTGCTAGCAGTTCATGTACGCTATATATCATATTGTATTTTATTAATATGCGCATGTGCGCATCACGGTCAGTACTAGCTGCGGGTTCATCGAATAAGGACGTGTTGTCTTGTTATAAGCCTTTTTAAGCTCTTCCGAGATGTCTACAAAAAGGAATATGTTAAGTTCTCAACCTGCCAAGAAATGAACCCAAACATCGAACGATTTGCAAGGATTGAACGGATGGCACACAATGTGTTTCGCCCATATCGTGAAATACACAAGGAGAAGAAGAAACAAACAATCCGGACAAAGCTCACCATGTTTATGCAAAAAAATAAACAAACCAATAAAAAATTTATATGTATAACAAACACCTGTATTTTCATATGTTTTACTAATATAATATTTAACCAATTTTACTGAAGCATGATTTTTTACTTAATCCTAACAAATGTAAAAATAAAAAACAAAGCAATACGTCAAGGTATTCAAATATCAGGCATGCTGATATGATATGATAAAGAAAACGAAGACAAACTCGAAAAATAATTTAAAAAAAACACAGACACCCGATAAATGACGGTGGTGATACACTGATTATAACAAAAACATAGAAAAGTCTTAAAATGTCATCACGCATTATAATTTACATATGGATATGTATGGAAATTATTGCATTAGCTGATTTACGACCAGCTCAACTTACGACCTGTTTTGCGGAACCGAGTACGGTCGTAAGTCGACGACTACCTGTATTATGAAATTCTTGTGTTTCTGGAATGGAAAAGACGTTAGAAAACTATTTAACTCAAATCGAAGTTAGCTTTAAGTTAAATGTGATCAAAGAAGAATTAAATAATTTAGTATATTTTCAAGCTGTCTATTAAAACTTCACATATTTAGAAGAAAAACATAGCATATTAACAAAAAAATGTTAATTTAAGGTTGAGTTCCCGTTCAAAAATTTTGCTAAAAGCTTGCTTATAAAAAAAATAACGAAGTATCAAGTAGATTTGTTGATCATTGGTTGATCAAATGAAGTTCGTACAGCATAACAGCGATTAAATAAAATCTGGTCTTACTAATTAGCATTAAATAGGTGTTTTTTTAAACATAGGAAATGTTTTGGTTTGAAGGATTTTACACTTTTAAGAAATACGGTGTAAAACATTAACAAACACATATCGCAGTTTATGCAAATTACTAACATTTTCAAAACAATGAGATTAATGAACATAAAATTGATCGTTAGTTAATTATAAATCATTTTATGTAAAATTTTATTAGACATTAGATCAGTTTGACGAGTTCTATTATGTGAATTGTCAACATATGAAAGAAGGTGGAAAGGAGACATCAGAAACGAATGTGCAGAGAATGAATTACGAAAGAGCGGGTATTCATGTTAGGTGTGCGTGGAAGAGAAAAACGTTGTTGAGTCAGATTTCGAACGAAGGTAAAGTGAGAAGTATGAATAATATAAGATTGTGCATGACGGTATAAATGTGGAGCAAGCGAAAGTTGTGTGCTTGAGTAGAAAAATTTGTAGAACAATTCTTTTGGATTACCCCACAAGGAAAACGGCGTGATGATACCCGTATATATAATTTTGTCATCTGAAAAGGCCGTTACATCGT
Organism: Odontocerum albicorne; assembly: GCA_949825065.1. Lineage (NCBI taxonomy): Eukaryota > Metazoa > Arthropoda > Insecta > Trichoptera > Odontoceridae > Odontocerum > Odontocerum albicorne. Next base: position 21,648,976 of record OX463850.1, read on the forward strand.
TGCATAGAATTGCTGATGAATGCTAGTTGGTCATAGATATTTTTAGATTTCTGAACCATAGAAGCTTTCATGCCAGACGTGACAGAAGATTTTGGATTAGTTATCTAGGCACCTTCACTTAATTATAAATATTTTAAGGCATCTTGGGGCGGCCGGCTAGACTAGCTAATTTAATACAATATGGTTAGTTTTCGCTGTAATTATAAATGTTTAATTCACGACTTATATATCCCGCTACTATTAAATTATTTTTATTTTCTTTTAGGATGTATTTCTCATGATAAGGCGGAAGAAACGGACAATTTTTACCGATGCAAAAGACACAACTACCGTTTTGGAATTGAAAAAAATGATTGAAGGTAATCAAAATGACCAATTTAACATTTGATATTACATTTCAACTGATTTTATCGCATTTCTAACATTTTTCATTAAAAATATAACATAGGTTTACTGTTTATAAATATTAGTCTGATTTCTTGGAATATTTTTGACCTCACGACCTCATTGGACGCATTTTTAAAATTGTCTTATTTATTTTTTCAGGAATACTCAAAGTACCCCCTGTGAACCAGATGTTATTCAATAAAGATAACCAAATGATGGAGGATGACAAAACTTTACAGGACTATGGGCTTACTTCATCCACAGCCAAAGCTCAAAGTCCAGCACCCATCGGCTTAGCTTTAAGGTAATTTTAATTAATATTTTTAATTACAATGTACACTCTCTTCAAACTGTTTTAATGCTATATTGATTTATTGAAAATCAAATGTAAACAATCATGTAACGAAAAGTTGAGAAAGAGGTTCTTAATGTGCTTAAGTCCTTTCATTTTATGCTTTTGGACTCTGACTCAAAATTCTTATTATTCCTGTTATTGTGTATGCCCATTTTCCCTCTGTCTCTAATTACAACATTTCTTCTGCCTCTCACAAATCTCTACTTGACTGTTTTCTCTCGGATTTGGCATGTAATTTGGAGGACTCGTTAACATATGTTCCAGCTACTTTGAGGCCTCTTGTAGATGTTTTATATACAGTGGATCTTGGTTATTACAAGCAGTGATATAAGGGGATCACTGCTATAATTAGCCAAACTCTATTGATTTTGATTTACAAATATTCCCTGTACAAGGAGCATTTTTCACAGATATACAAAGCAGATTTTGGAAAGCATGCAAACATTCTTAATTGCTTGGGGCCTGAAAAACCTAATTCTTAGAATATATAACAATGAAAATGTTCACTTAGCTTTTATGACAACTTTAATTACAGGTTGTTTTATGTCAAGCTTGCCCTTTCAGAATTGCTATGGTGCTAAACAAATGGTGCATTGCATTGGCATTCCTATTGTAATTTCTATTCAAATTTATTCATGAAAGTGCAGTTTAAAAAACAATTTTTATTATTTATTGTATAATTAGTTTTTAATTACTATTTTTATCAAGGAATTGTTTCATCTCTCTCCCCTTAGAGCCATGGCATGAAGTTATGATTTTATTTATAATTTTATGAATAAATTTGGTATATATATAATTATGCATGTTAATTTTTTTTGTTTTTCTGGCATATTTAGTTCAGATATACACATGACAAAAATACGGTGATCGTATTAATAGAAAAAAAAGATACCTACTTAAACTGATTATACTGAACTCTGATTATAATAAGAAAATTTAGTCAGTCCTTTCTTGCTCGTTATAACCGAGTTCGACTGTATTATTTTTATATGAAATTACCCAATTTAATGTTATTTGTCCATTTTATGAAATATATATTTCTACTTTTTACAAGCTTTTATCTCCTATTTCGGATTTTATACATTTTCAAAACATATTTGACAGTTTAATTTTATCTTCTATCAATATCAATAATATTAGTCCGTTTTGTGCACTCTATGAATAACAATGCCATTCCTGGATATGCTCATCCTTCCATGAAGTGGACACCTGGTAAATCCCTACTGGCATTATCAATACTGTTGTTCTTACACATGACTCAAAATGTGTATCTTTCATTCACTATGCATCTTTACTGAACAAATACCTAACCTGTAGTGATCCAGCTTTGGGTGTCTATGCCACATGCTATTACTTCTATAGGTTCCATTTGGTGAGGTGTGAATTTATTTCAGTGTAAAAAAATATTTAAAACAACTGAGGTTAGGTTATACATATCTCTACTAAGGTGCTTGCTCTTCATAATACAAACCAAAGATATCTTGGCTTTGATTATTGCTGTATTAGCAATGTTACTCTTTTTCTCAATGCATAGTGATATAGCTCCTTTTTTGCAACTTTTTAAATGGTTCTACAGTCGTTATCGAGTTTTGAATAAGTGACTGCATTAGCTTATACATATCCTCCCATTGAAGTTGTCTCCCAATTCTTCTTTATGTTAGGTATCAAACAAAGATTTTATTTGGGACCCGTGCTTTCTACATTTTCTCAACATATGAACGCTTATTTACTGGATCGCAAAGAAAACAAATACAATTTTTCCAATCTTGATTGATTCTTGCTTTATCATACACATTCATGCGTTATTTTATGTAAGTTTCCTGATTTCAAAATAAATTACATCGCTGCAATGTTTTCCAAATTAAACACATTTTAAGATTTGTTGTTGTTCAATAAGAGGGAAAGTGAAAAAAACCTGAGTAATTAAGCAAAATTATTGCTCTTCTAGGATTAAGAAAACTGCACTCAATATGAATTTAAGGGAAAAAATAATATTCTTCCTATTTTGTTGAACCTTTTTTAGTATAAATAGGCATTACTGATGATTTTCAAATTTTGTTACAGGAAAGACAGTGGAGAATTTGAAATTCTTGAACTGACTCCATATTCATCTCCTCCAGATCTCCCTGATGTGATGAAGTCTCAGGAGAGCAATGGACAGGAACCAGTAAATTAAGTGCGAACAATTTTATGACATTTTTTTATGTAAGCAAAATTGAAATTAGTGAGACATTTTGCTTAATATAAGACCGTCAAAAGAATATTCATGATTTGATCTGAAATACAAAAGAGAAATATTTTAAATATTGCTTTTTCTCTTCAATGTGCTCATTTGGCATAAGAAACACAAATTTTATTTAAAAATAAAATAAAAAATTATTTATGCAATATTCCTCACTTCATTTTAAGCTCAGAATTCATTATTTTATTCTTAAATACTGTTATGCAGGAAAAAGACATATGAGTAGATAGTCATGCCATGTTAAACTGAAAAGTTTTTCTGTATAATATGTACAAATAAACATGTTTTATTGAAAGTCGAAATTCAATACTTATTATTTATTATAATTTTAATTTGTATTTTTTTCGTCTTCATAGTTTTGTGACTACCAAAACCAGTCTTTGAAATTATAAATACATATCTACATATGCAATTTGTAAATTTACTTTCAAAGTTTACTTCAAAAAAATTTCTTTTACTTATAACAGATTTTTATTTAGATAAAAATTGATATTCTTGTGCATTTTTCTTGTCTAATTTTTTTAAGCTTCAACGATTTTTAAAATATACAGATTAATCTAAATATTGTTGGGTTTTTCTTTTTGACTGACTTATCCTATAGTGGCCTCACATGGAAATAAAAGCAAGACTATGGCTAGCTAACACATCGATTAATAAATCCCGGGACTAACTACTAAAACAACATTTGTTTGCCAAAATTCTTCTTTATTCATCAACATAGTCTTCTTCAAGAGTGATACATTCATTCCAACGCTTTACTAACTTTTCTATGCCAGCCGTGTAGAACGATTTATCTTTGGTTTCAAAATAGGCGTTAGTTTTGGCAATCACTTCTTCATTGGAGCCAAATTTCTTTCCCTGGAGCATCTTTTTGAGGTCTGCGAACAGCCAATAGTCGCTGGGGGCCAAATCTGGAGAATACGGTGGGTGCGGAAGCAATTCGGTATCCAACTCATGCAATTTGGCCATCGTTACCATCGACTTGTGACACAGTGCACTGTCCTGATGAAAGAGAACTTTTTTCTTTTTCATATGGGGCCGTTTTTTTGCAATTTCTGACTTCAAACGCTCCAATAATGCTATGTAATATTCGCTATTGATGGATTTTCCTTTTTCAAGGTGATCGATGAATATTATATCATGCGCATCCCAAAATACGGAGGCCATAACCTTCCCGGCCAACTGTTGGGTTTTTGGTCGCTTCGGACGACTTTCACCGGCTGCTCTCCACTCAGCTGACTGCCGATTTGATTCCAGAGTATAGTGGTAGATCCAAGTTTCATCCATTGTCAGATACTGACGCAAGAACTCCTGTTTATTTCGCGTAAACAGTGCCAAACAGCGCTCTGAATCATCGATGCGTTGTTGTTTCTGTTTCATTGTGAGCAAACGCGGCACCCATTTCGAAAAAAGCTTTTTTATGACCAAATGTTCATGGAAAATAGTGTAAACACTACCAAATGATATCCTCAGGATGTCAGCTATCTCACGCAATTTTACTTTGCCATAATGTCATAAAAGTTTGACACGTAACTTCTAAAGGTTGGTACTAACTGAGAATGGTATGAATTTGTTATTAGAGGCGCCATCTGTTGGTTAGTCTCGGGACTTATTGATCGATGTGTTATTACAGTATTAGAAACATTGAAAATTTATTTTCTCTAATAACACATAGATCCTTAATTTTTTTGCAACTGAATTCCTTTTTTGGCTAACTTCACTGTGTTATTCAATGCTTTCATTTTTAAGGTTATCTTATTTTACTTTTTCAATGCAATTATATATAGGTATATAAAACTTTTATAACATAAATTATTGAGATAAAATTTTCATTGATTTTCTTCCCTTAAATCCATCAACATTCTTTGGAATAATTGAAAATAGCAATGTACAATACCTTTTTCTGCTAAAAAAGAATGATATTCATATAATCATAATATATTCTTATCACGAATGAAATCAGTTTTTCAATTGAAAATTGAGCTATCAAAAAACAATTCATTTTTATGATCATGGTTTCATTATTTTACTAAATGGACAATATAATTAAGTTATATCTCAAATTAAATGCTTTTTCGAATTTAATTGTATACATATATACCATCACGTTGTTTCTCTGCTGGGATAGACAGAAAAAAAAGAGTGCCAGACCTTGCACATCCATACAGCTCCTATGATTTCTCTTTTTACTGTTCCTTCTTTCAGAATATTCACTTGATCGAACCATACTTTCCTTGGTCTATTTCCACTGTATATTTGTTTTGTTAGTCTTTCTTCATTCCTTTGTTGCACATGCCCAAACCATCTGAGTGTTCTTCTTTATGAACTCTACACATAAGCCTTAAATTCATACTCATCACTAATCACTTAATTTTCTATCCTGTCAAACATTGTCACTGTTTTTAGTGCACGCATTTTTACAGTATTTAATTGCTGTAAAATTCTTGAAGTCTTTCCGTATCCACATTTCACTCCCATACATCAAAGTTCGTATTAGAATACTGTTGTGGACTTTCATTTGAGCAGATTTTGATACTGACCGGTTTGATTATTTTTAGATGTCCATTGACTTTGTTTCCTATCGTTACACGCCATTCGATATCCCTCGTAACTCTTCCATCTGAAAAAAATACTACCTAAATAGCAGAATTCTTTAACTTGCTCTAATCTTTCATTACTCTTTCTTTCTCACTTTTCTATCACCTTTGGATTTAGCAATATTATGAGTTTGGATTTAGCAAAATTCATTCTCAGATCTTTCTCTTTACATTTATCATACAATTTATTTATCAGACTCTGTAATTCATCCCCACCCTCATTCTCCGATAACACATGTCATCGGTATATACAATAGCAATCTGCACACATTCCCATTCATCATTTGTATGCCACCCATTGACCTCTGTAGTTCCTTATTAACTGAATTATAACATTAGAAACAATTGGTTTCCTTAAAAAAAATCTTTCCAATGTTGTAATAAGTTTAAATAAATAAATTTAATATAGTACAATTATGTTATTTTTGTTCAATAGTAGGAAAGTATAAATATATAGCCTTTATTTATAAAAGATATCTCTTGAAGTGTCAGTTTGTAGAAAAAATATTGAATTTACTCTGCGATTGACAGATATAGTTTCTCCATATGCCTGATTTTATGATGTAATGCTGTAGGAGCATCTTTAATATTTCAAGTATAAGATTCACTACTATATCTTACCTTGTACAATCTATCAGGTTTGTAAATATGAAACCGAATTTTTTTTATAGAAAATACTCATTTATTGTATGAAAATGGTAAAAAATATTTTATTCAAAGTATTGCCCATCGTTAGCTACACATTTTTCATATCTCTCTGGCAATTTGTGGATGCCACGCCAAAAAAACTGTTGCTCTTTTGAGGCAAACCAATCATGGAGCCATTTTCGTAAGAAGTGAAGCGCTTCTTAGCAAGTGCGTGTCCCATCAATGCAAATAAGTAGTAATCGGATGGAGCCAAGTCTGGTGAGTAAGCCGCATGCGAAAGTATTTGCCAACTAAACGCCTCAATCGTTTCCTTGACCGGTTTTGCTGTGTGCGATGATGCATTATCATGAAGCAAAATCACTTTGTGTTGCCTCTTTTGATATTCTGGTCGTTTTTCACGCAATGCTTGGTTCAAATCCATCATTTGTTGTCGGTAGCGTTCAGTATTAACGGTTTCGCCAGGTTTTAGCAGTTCATAATAGATAACACTCTTCTGATCCCACCAAACACAGAGCTTTGACTTCCATCCATAGCGATTTGGCCTAGCAGCATGTTGCTGGTTTGCTTGGAGTTACCCATGATCTTTTACGCTTAGGATTCTCGTAATATATCCATTTTTCATCGCCAGCCACAATTCGATGGAGAAATGATTTTCTTTTGTACCTGACAAGCAGCATTTCGCAAGTGATTTTTCGGTTTTCCTGCTGTCTTTCATTCAGTTCAAGTGAAACTCATTTTCCCACCTTCTGGATCTTTCCCATGGCTTTCAAACATATGGAGACGGCTTCTTGTGTCACATTTAATAGATCCGCGAGTTGTTGTTGCGTTTGAGCGTCATGCTCATTCAACAATGCTTGCAATTCGGCGTCTTCAAACTTTCTTGATGGTCTTCCATGTTCTTCGTTTCTCATGTCAAAATCGCCACTTTTGAATTTTTTAAACCACTCAAAGCACTGTGATTCACCAAGAGCATGCTCACCATAAGCTTCAACAAGCATTCGATGCGATTCTGCAGCAGTTTTCTTCAAATGGTAACAGAAAATCAATGCTGTCGGCAAATCGTAGTTTTCAGGCACAACAACAGACATGTTCAACGCTATGAAAACATATGTAGTTGTATTAATCTTGTATTGTTGTGAGTTAAAAGTTTTTGACAAATGTAAACACAAGAAAAAGGCGCCAATAACGCGGTTTGACAGTCACTACATTGACAACTAGAGCCATCTATGTGCAAATTCCGGTTTCATATTTACAGACCTGGTACATATTTTCTCCAAGCGGCTTTTAACAGGTCTATAAATGGGGATATCCACATAAGCTGACGTCTGATAATAACAAATATATACACGGATGTTACTTGCTGCACACTACCCTGACCATTTAAAACAAATAGGAACACTTTGAAAAAATATTGCTTCCTCCGTGGTTTCATGTTGAACGATTTTCACTATATAAATAGACATTCTTATTTAGTAGTGAAATTTTGACCGTTTATAGGGATTTATTGAACTAAATAATAAATGCGGTATAACAATACATGCAGGAATATATGAAAAAAATAGAAACATGTCTAAATGATTCATATCTTTAAAAAAATATTTGCACATCAGTGAATATTTTTTAAATTTTCGAAAGCTATGCATGCTTCTGAAAACGAAGGTACAGGTGGTGAATTTTCTTTATCAACCTGTTCTGATTTTTTATACAACCTTGTGTACCTCTTCTATCTTCTTCGGGGTGGGTGGTAAAAGCAGCAGCGGTGATTAACACATCAACAAATTTAATTGAAATATGTCCATTTCAATTGTTCATCGCTCATTGTTTACTACTCCAGTTATTTTAGTTAAACCAAACACTTATATTAATTAACTTGATATTTATATTGTAGAACTCCATTTAAAACAGAATGATTTAACACTTAAATATGGAAAAATTCTACACAATAAACTGACATTAGTGACAGTTGTTTAAAAGTTGGTGGTTCCCAACATGTCAGGATGGGTCAGCTTCTATTAATTTCAATCCATATATTGTAAAATATTTTGCTATATAAGCTTGGTAATCAATGTATTGATTAAAATAGTATTTAAAAAAACTAGGATATTCTGAATGAATATTGCGGTAAAATTATGCATAGAGGAACAATCAACGTGATCTAATTTTTGCGCATTTTATATTGAATTAATTCTGGACTGGATGAAATAAATAATAAAAAACATTAATCAAGGGACGATTGATCGATTTATTTCATAAAAGTTAAAAAATGAACAGGTTTGATTATTTTTAAATACATACACATCATTGTGTTAAGTAAATATATTTATTAATACCATATTCAAGGATAACAAGAAAATGAATGAATGTGATAAAAAAGGATTTCATTATCAAGTACTGTATTGGCCCAACAAGAAGGCGAGGCAACATGAAAATGTGGGGGTCAACTTATAATTTTTTTCGGTAAAATGTGTATTTTTTTCAATAAGTAAATCAAAATAATGGTAATTATTCAATTTTATTATCGATATTTATTTTTTTCCAAGAATTTGATTGAAAAAAAAATGGGAGTTTTCTTTATATCTTCCTGATGAGTCCCTACTCAGTTGACCCCCACATTTTCATGTTGGTTTTTTTAAATAAAAAATTGGGTCGATACGGTAAATTGGGTTAATACGGTATGTATTTTTCCACTTATTTTTAAATTTAACTAGTTTGAACTTTGAATCAATGTGAAGACTGTTGGCAATCACTGGAATTATCATCATTCACCATTATCAGTTCGTCTGTCATATCGCTCAGGAAGTCTTTATAAATATTTTTAAGTGATCCAGAACACGCCAAGTAATGTCCACCTGAATGTCTAGTGACAATTGGTTTTGAAAATGTGTTTGCCAGGGCTTCACTCATTTCTGAAAGAAAAACATTAAGATAATGATGGATATGTACTGGATGAAAATCTTGTTTTTATCATGCTAATATAGAATTTTATTTTTATAGAAATTGATTATATTAATCATAATTATCCTAAGTCATAACCAGCAGCGGCCGGTCCCGAGGCGCACTGAGCACCAACGCACCTCAAGACGCTGAACGAATATGAAATATCGCTGTCTCACGGTTTACTGTACTCTGTCTGCCCTATATGAATTTGCGTTTCCGTCCGGTGCGTATTGGAGATCGCTCCGGTAGTATTGGCAAACTTGACCAGACAATTTGAAAGTAATATTTTTAAATTTTTTTTGAATTTTCACTTAAATAAAAATACTCGTACTATTTGTCAGTATTCTTATACATATTTAATCTATACAAATATTTAACATTTTTGAAAGTCATGTTTGCGAATATATAATTTAATTATTGCGAATTATTTCTCCGGTTTAGCGCACCTCTAGACCGGCCGCCGCTAGTCATAACTAAGTATAATCTTCCCTGATAAGAAAATATTCTATGAAAACCCATATTTATTTATCTTCATTAAATGTTTATCTCCACACATCAGAAGCCTTTTTTAGGTATTTATAAAAAATTGGATGTGTCATAATTTTTTTTATTGTGTTTTTACACTTATAAAATTAAACATTCATGAATTATCCAAGAATTATAGATTATCGAAAGACTTCTGAAAACATGCAATCCTTACATACTTTTTTGACATATTGCCAGAAAGAATCTGTCTATCAAGGAGAGAAATGAGGAAAAACGAGCAAGAGGAAGGTATCTTGTAAGATGAACCGAACCAAATAAAGAAGTTCTCTTTAAGGATCCTCTTTAAGCGCTGCATTTAATATTGCACAGGACCGAGAAGGATGGAGACAGGTGGTGCAACAATATCCAGATATAGAGGACTACGACACTGCATTGAGCACATGATGAAGAAGAAATCATGCATGTTTCCACTAAAATACAAACATTCTTTAGATTAGTAATGAGAAATATATTTATTTTTTAACCATTATGGTACAATGCAATAGTTCATAAACAAACATTCGTTTAATAAGAAAATTTGCTTCATCAAAAAATAACCTTCGATGATAATTAAATTTTTTATGAGTGCTTAATTAAATATACAGAAAGGTAATATGTGAAATGCACACATTACTCACGTTGAGCAGGCAAGGCACCCTGCATGTATTTTTTCACTTCATCGCTGCTATGGGAATGTCCTGAGGCATTTTCATACAAAAGTAAGAATGTTTCCAGTCTTCAAATTATATAGTCTTTCATTATTGCCTCAACAATAAATAAAATTCCTCATTACATAATTTTCCCCTTTTCTAATTTATTTCTTCTCGGAACTTTTAAGTAAAAACAATAATATCATCTTATACGTTCATCAGGAATATAGGGATGCTATAAAATGCTTCCATCCTGATCAGTACACAGCTCAGCACTCCACTCAGCGTGCTACCACTTTAGGCCAATACTGCGAATCTCCCTTTTTTAACATTGGTATACTGTGGTGTCCGACTTGTCCAGTTCATTGCAGGCTATAAAACTATATACCATTTATTAATTTCAAATTATTGACACGATTGTTATAAACCTAAATATCACACCAGATAAATAAAAAAATCTTGATTATTAAAAACAATTGTAAAGATGAATCTGATAAAGCTATGTTACATCTATTTATCCTTGAAAACTGAGTATTGACTCTATTCAAACTAATTATTAAATAATTTAATCCATTGAAAAACATAAAATTAATCATTTGTACATAACATATTACATTTTTAGTGTATTTACGAGATTAGTGTGATATGTTTGATAAAAAAAGAAAGTAAATTTTTTTTTTTTGTAAAACAAACTTTTATTTTTCAAGTCTCCTTTGTGTGCTACACACTTGATCAAGCGATTTTCAAATTTTTTCATCCCGTCTTAACAGATTTTGTTAAACTCTGTAAAATAGTCATTTACTTTTAAGATGACAGCGCGCGATGATGCGGCGAAAAAAAAAAAACCGAGACAATTTTTTAATTTCAGGAACAGGAAAAATTCGCACCGGCCCAAGTTCGTGGAATATGATGGATGACGAACTAATTCATGCAATTTTGCCGTTCAAAACCCAATTCATATTATTGTCATGGCGATGGTCAATTTGTGGTGGAAAAGCACTTCTTTGCATGCCAATCTTGGGCGTTTTTCCTTTAATTAGTTTTTCGGACAGTCCAATATTTCCACATAGGCTACTGTTATTGTCTAACCCTTTTTTCCCATTGTTGCGGCAAATGTCAAAGTGATTGATTTAGATGGCTGTCAAACGTTAACTACTTGCCAGCAATGATGTCGCTTTATTAATTGTGATCTCATGGAAATTTACCAAACTTTTCAAACTATTCTCGTATATATCTATTCACACATTTTAATTACCTTTCGGGATAACCTGGTCAGTATCTCCAATTATGTGCAAAGTTGGTAATAAAATATCTTCATCATAGAAACCTTTGTGGACTAAACTTCCAGAACAAAAGCCAGAAGAGAGAATAGCAAAACTAAATGTATAATTTAGTACTGGAACAAAAAAAATATTATTAGAAAAGTACTAGTCTTATTGGTGAATAATTTACAGGCACTAAAAATAAATAGTTTTTTATCAGAAAAATGAGTCACAGGATTTGGAACCTGTGCATGAATTTTTTACCTGGGCTCCTTGATCACTAACAGGAATGAAAAGTTTGAGAATACTGAAAAGTCTGCATGACGAGGTGTATGGATATGGAAAAAGTGAAAGACGTGTGCCAGTATAGAATGAAGTAGAGATATGTTCTCTCTTCCTACAGGGACATGGCATGATGGTGATGATAATCATGACGACGACGACTTGATCACTGACAGGGGTCCCTATGGTGAGTACTAATGCGAGTCCACATGGCTAAGGGAGTGATTTGGAGGGATTGAAGAAAAACCAAGATTTGATTGATCCCAAACCCTTGTATTCTCATTTTTTTTATATATGGTGCAGAGACTTCGATACTCGATAGTATGTAGTAGACAAAGAATTAATGCCATTGATATGTGATGTTGGAAGCTAGCTTAGCTCTTGTGCATTTCATGGACTGCCAGAAGAACCAATTGAATGAAGAGCTCGGGGTTGAGATGTGTTACTCTGTGCTGTGTGTAAGAATGTTATAATATATAATCTTCAACTATGATACATAGTATTGGGTGTACAAATTAGTTGGGTCCGTTTTTTTGTGTTCAAAAATGCATTTATTTCTAAACAAAATGAATGAACAGATCAATTAAAGTATTGTCCATCACTGGCTACTACTTTTTCCCATCTCTCAGGCAATTTTCGAATTCCATCTCGAAAAAATGACTCGTCTTTTGAGGCGATCCAAGTTTGGAGCCAATTTTCGGTTTCTACGAAAGAAGTGAACCGGTGACCTGCCAAATCGTGCTGCATCCTTCAGAACAACCAGTAATCAGAAGGAGCAATGTCCGGGGAATACGGCGGGTGCGGTAAAACATCCCATTTGAGCGTTTCCAAATATTTTTTACAACTTTTGCGACATGAGGCCGAGCGTTGTCATGAAGAAGAATAACTTTATCATGTCTTTGCTCGTATTCCGGCCGTTTTTCTCGCAATGCACGGCTCAAACGAATTAATTGTAGCCGATACCGATCGCCCGTAATGGAATCGCCAGGTTTCAGCACCTCATAGTAAACAACACCCCTTTGGTCCCACCAGATACAGAGCATGATCTTCGAACCATGTACGTTCTGTTTTGGTGTTGATGTTGAGGTCGATGGCAACGATTGACCGGGCTTAGCGTAGTATATTTTCTTCTTGGGGTTGTCGTAGAATATCCACTTCTCATCTCGTTACAATCCGATGCAAAAAACCTTTTCTTTGTTGCCTTTGAATCAGCTGCTCACAAGTGAAAAATCGCCTTTCAACGTCTCTCGGTTTCAGTTCATAAGGCACCCAATTTCCTTGTTTTTGAATCATTCCCATGGCTCTCAATCGTACGGAAACGGCTTGTTGAGTCACTCCCAATGATTCTGCAAGCTCCTCTTGCGTTTGACTCTGATCTTCTTCAAGTAATGCCTCTAGTTCTTTGTCCTCGAATTTTTTTGGCTGTCCAGAGTGAGGTTTGTCTTCGACGCTGAAATCTCCATCCTTGAAACGCCGAAACCATTCCCTACATGATTTATCAGTTGGAGCAGCGTCACCATAAACTTCGACAAGCATTCGATGGGCTTCAGCAGCACTTTTCTTCCAATTAAAGCAGAAAATTAAAACCTCCCGCAAATGCTGCTTGGTTAATACAAAATTCGACATTTTCAACACTGTACAAAACAAGGTTTTTGCATGAAACTCAAAGCGATATAAACTGAATATTATTGGCAGATGTCTAACCTCTCTGAAACCGCCAAAATCGGCTGTCACTATGAACCATTCATAACAGCCAGAGCCATCTTTTGGAAACGGACCGATCTAATTTGTACTCATAACAGTTCGGGCAGCCATATCAGCGTCGGGAATCATCAGTTCTAATTTTTTTGAGGATCCTCAAAGCCAAACAAAAACAGTTAATTTGGAGCGTTATATTCAAATGTTGAGAGATTTTGACTGTGAAATTGCTTCCGAAGAGATTTTGACTGAAATTGCTTTAGAAAAGAATTTCCAGGGTACAATTACAAGGACATGGTTTTAACACTTGTCATATGTCCAATAACAGTTTGGAAGTAGTTCAAGAGATGTTCCTCAGAAAACTGATTTTGCAAACGAGTGACATTGTGTGTCCACGACATCTTGATTTGTCCCCACTTTTTTTTTTTGGAGATACCTAATAAGTTTAGTATACGTAAATGATCCAATGATTACTCTGCAATTGAAATAAAACATTTATCAAGAGATCGAAGCGATATCTCGGAAAACATGTAGGCACGTGCTTCAAAATTTTTGAGCCTGATAAGTCGAATGCCATTGATGCGATGGTGGTGACATTATTTTTAAAAATAAATTCGACACCCTTTTGTTACATGTTTGTAGTAATTAAAGTTGATTACAACAAACCATAGTTTTATTATGACTTTTTCAAAAGTGAACTTTATTCTGGGTTACCCTGTATTATATGTATAATAAAACAGGAGATAAATAAACAGTTTAAGCATGCCTTAAACCAGGGGTCTCCAAACTTTTAAGCCTAAGGGCCACACTGACTCCTACACTAAGTCCCAAGAGCCAAGACCTAGCTAGCTCATCATACCAACATACTGTAGTTTTGAATTACGCGCAAATTTTTGTATTGGGATAGCCGGCGAGTGAGATATCTATTTTGTATGATTTACTTACATTGTAAATTTTACAATGTAATCAAAATAAACTATGACGGGCCGGATACCGGGCATATCCGGCCCACTACCGCGGCCCGTAGTTTGGAGACCCCTGTCTTAAACTAAAACTGTTGAATTAAATATTTCCTTTCTTTCTTAGAGGAAAAACAGTATATTTTATAACAATATATCCCAAAAAAGAACAGTAAAGAAATAAGAAGAATGTCTAGAAAAAATGGAAGTAGAAACTTTGTGAACATTATTACATAGGGAAAAGAGTATAACAGGGCAAAAAATTATATGCAAGGATGGTAAGTTATGAAATTTGTTATCTTTGCTGCCCCAAAAGGGATATGGTGTTTACATGTTGAAATTAGAAAATAATGTATCTTACGTCCTTTCTGCTGCATTCCTGCAAGTATTCCGACAAGACAGGCACCCTGTGAGAATCCTAGGAGCCCGTGGAAGGGTCCATGTTCCTTAAAAACTTTTTCAACAAGCTCCAAAGTATCTGTGAAACCAATAGCTGGACCTCCAACACGTTTTCCACTAAAGCTATGGTCTTCAGCATTGAACCACCATCCTCGTGGATCATCATCTGAAAATGAAATAGAGGTAACATGTGAATTAGAATTCAACATGTGGATGGTCATCAGGTGTAACCCAATGCAGTGCAATTACAGCTGATATATTGTGACATAATGTAAAATCTATTATCTGACCATTACTCCTGCTATATGCAGCTACTTTAATGGTAATGAGGTTATGAGTAGCATTGCCAAACTACTGATTAGAAAATCGTATTGTAGTATACTTTCATGGAATTTGCGGGTGTGAGAATGTATGAAAGAATAGGTTCTATGAAAAAGCAACACAGTTCATTGAAGGTGAGGTGAAAACCTTGAAACCGGTAAAGTTATACCATTACATAAAGTGGAATAAATAAAAATAAGTGGATAATAAAATAAGGAATTAATAAAAATAAGTGCTTGATAAAACAAATTACAATATACTATATGTGCATATTTTTCTGTGCGGGCGTTTTTCCGTGTGGGCCTTTATTCGGTGTAATAAATTTTCTGTGTGGGCAACTTTCCCTGTGGGTATTTTTTGGTGTGAGCAATTTTCCGTGTGCATTTTTTTTAGGTAAGGGAAAGAGTATGACTTTGTAAGCCCTACAGTACTGTGGCTTAATGTACTTTGCTAGTATTGTATCATACTTTCATTGTATGCAGTACAACCTGGTAGTTTGCTCTTTCAACCAACCAGAATTAGGTGTTAAGTAGACCTAAGTGAAAATCAAACTGGAACCCTTTTTTATTAAGCTGAGTTCCAACAGTAATCAAACCCACAATCCCTGACTATGAAAACAGTTGTCTTACCAACCAGACACAGATATTGTCATATTCAGAGCACACTTTTGGTTTACATATCTCATTTCATTGTTCGCTTTTATACAGAAATTAATATAAATGTTGAAAAGTTATGAAGACAAATTGATATTGCATTACTCTTTCATTATATACAATATGTTACAACCTGGCAGATTTATTTTCATGTGGCAGATTTATTTCTCTTCCAACCAACCAGAAAGATGTTCAAGATGCAAGAATAACACTAAGTTTTCAGACACATTGATTTGACTAATCCTTTTACAAGACAAACTATGAGATTCATTTTAAGGGCATCTTCTGCATTTGAATACTTAATTTAGTTCCTTCTAAAATATGCATTGAAAAAATCAGTTTTGGCAATCTAACATAAGGAAAATAAAATGGTATATATTATAGTAATCCTTCCATTTATGCTAATTCACATTGGAAAAGCTCAGCCAAGCAGACTCTAGATAGATTCTTAATGCCATCAACATCGACAATTGAAACAGCTACACCTGTAAGAGCGACAATAGTAACAATGAAAAATCCATCCAGCGAGTGATTTTGAATGAATCGGCACAGCACATTGTGAGTTCTGTAACTTTTTCTTTGTATAAATAAATTGTACAGCTTTCGTAAACACGTGTGTTCTATTAGTTATCAGTAACTAATTATATAACCTTATTTAAAAAAAAAACGAGCTTTTAATATGTGAAAAAAATCATCTATTGTACATAACATCCAATGGCTCTATTTGGCCGCTTTTTTCCTGGAACCAATTACCCGCGTAAATTGATTGCTGCATAATGGATTTACGTCTGTTTAAAAATTTCAATATTTGATCACTAGAAAGAAGGGATTAATGGTAAGGGTATGCTAAACACGCGCACAAGTTTTTATGTTAAGTAAATCAAAATACTGCGTATTATTTTACCTGACTTTTCTACTTCAGTATCATCTGGTTTTACAGCGTGGGGTGCAGTTAAAAAAGTAATATCAGCATACTTGGCCACTGTTTTACGAAAAGAGCCGATCTTTCCTTTAAAACCAATCCCATTTTGTCTATACCCATGGAAAGCCAGAATTTTCAGCTTTGACATTTTAGAATCATCAAGAGTCGGAGTGTTTTCTTTAGACTTTTCCATGTTATTTTAGATAACTTTCAATGAAATACCACCTAAATTCAAGCATTTGGCATGTCAAATTCTGACAGAATTGTCAAAATATTTGACTATGTTACCAACTGAAAAATGTACCTAGTCTATAGGTTGGGTCTTACCCATTAAAAATAATTTAATGATTCCAAAACATTTTAAATAGTCTTAAAATAATTTACATTTCAACTGTTTTAGTTGAGAAAACATTCTACCGCTTTCCATGGGCTCGGACATTTGTTTTAATACGGAGTTTAACCATGAATTACTAATTTATATGGCTTGACACCTTTTGTATACATCGGATTGATTTTATTTAAAACTAGTTGTACCCGGCCACGCGTTGCTGTGGCTCAGTCTGGTTAAATGGAAAAGAAAGAAAAGAGATAGCACACGTTTCTATGTTTAATTTCACAATGCTTGTGGGTATAAAATATTTTTGATGTCTTTCAGCCACTCTGTCTGTCGCGTTCATCGCCGTGCTCGCAAATGATCGCGTCACTCGAAGAGGTCAATTCACGATATGATTTGAATTCAAATGAAAGATCGATTGCATTGAAAAATAAGAAAGAAAGTTACAACAGAAACATATAAAATTGCGAAACATTAAAAAAGGAACTTAATAATATTGTTAAGTTCGTAGACGTCTTTGTTCTTGACGGCAAGAATAGCTCGTTCACTCAGCCAATCGTGATTCTTATAATTGATTTGAATATTGGGAAATAATTTTTCAACCAATTCTTCTTTTGGCGTCACGTAACGGCAACACACGCAATGTAGATTTCGATTTATTTTCATTTTGATTTCGAATATCAAATATTTAATAATAAATATTAAATTTTGCATTATCTGATCGTAAATGTCTTTTTGCTCAAGCGTTAGCTTAGGAATATTTGATTGCACATACGACAAAAGATCACCCGTGTTGTAATTTTGTTCACGACGCAATTCTACATCGAACGAAGCAGCAGCAGATCGATTCGGTGATGGCATTCCCAATTAATTGAGAACTTTGTTCGTGATTTCTAAGCACAAATCTTCAATCATTACCAACGCTTCGTTGTAGATTTCTGCTGAGAAATCCATGTTCATATTTGAATTTTCCTCGCGTATTCACGTAATATCTGTACCTTAGAGCTGAAACTCCGGATGTCCCATTTGCAAAATTGTTCAGGAGAGAGCTTTTTAGAAACAAAATGGGTTCTATTGTCTTTGTTTCCGATATTGTTTATTTTTACAATTTCATTTTTACATAATTAAATTCTTTTAATGCCATTATTGGCTAATAAAAGGAGATTTAAGAAAATAAGTGTATTATGCGGTATGTATTTATTAGACTTCAATACTTTCTGCTCTAGCTTATTTCTCATATACATTTACTACTATGGACATAGTTGAGTTGAGTAATAAAATAAAATATTGTATTATATAGAAAAATAAAATAAGATTGAATGTTTTTTAATATTTTATTAAGGTATTCTTATAACATTTTATTTGGGTACAATAGGTTAATATAAAAAATATTAAAAAAAAATAAAACTTATTGAGTAAGACAAAATTAATAAAATCAGTAAAATTGTTGGAAATTTATAAGAAATTAGAAAATGCAGATTTCAAAAGTCAGTCCACAACCGTGTCTTCGGGATAATCACCAGCCTTCTGTTCTGGTCGTGCTTTATATTATAAAAGCTATGAAATGCTTCCGGAATCCATTGCTTAAGAACTTGTAGATAATTGTATTTTGCAGTGCTGATCTGAGGCAAAGTGTGTGGAAAATCCACAGTTTATTGACGTACCTTTCAGCGTAAATCTATGACTTCGAACATGTCGCTATTAAAATCTGTTTTATAAAACAGCAATCCCATGGATTCAGTACGGACTTGCATCCATACCGTCTTGGTTATTTGGAATATGTCATTTGTTGAATTTTTTTTCTTGAGACCAAGGGTGCGTTATTTGATGTTATAGTGCACGCAAATTTTAAAAGTCACCTATCTCCATTGACATTACTTTAAAAGGATTCGTGCGCCGACATGACCACATTGACCATGCCGACATGAACTAGTTGGAACCAATCCCATGGCGATACAATAACCATAAATTTTTGTCTTTTCTTCTCCTTTTCAATTAAAGCGTGGTCTCAGTCCACTTCCATGTGTGTGTGACCACGCAACAGAAACTTATGATTAATTCATTTAACACCAAGAAGAGTTTTGAGTATCCAAAAAATATGCCATTATGACAATTAAATTTCGATTTTGGCCAGCACAATTGTCTGACCAAATGGTCACTTCTTCAATTTCACTTCCTCTTAAAGTGTAATTTGTTCATTTTAATATACATGATGCAACTTCATTTCCTCCCCGACCACCTTTTGTTTCATCCCACATAATACATGATGTTTCTTTATAAGTATCATCGTGTATGGTCAGATTAAATGTCCAAAGTTTCCGTCTGTAAAAACTTTGGGTATTGCTTAGAAACGGAGTTGGGAAACATTTTTGTAAATCAAGCATAGCAACAATTTTCTTGTTGAAATTTCGTTGCATGTTATTTTATCTTTTTTTTTATTGTAGCGGTTAGTGGCTTCTTTAATATGCTCTTCTTGTTTGAATTTATGTTCTGCTCTTTTCTGATTCATATTTACTGTTTTTGATCAGTGCCACAAATTCGTCGCAGGTGTCATTATTTGGCATTTTAAATGCATAATTAAATTCTTCGTCGAAAACTCTTCGATAGAGCCACTTTTTCGGGATGTCTCCGATATTGGTTTGTTCTTGTCTAAAAAGGTCGTACATTTTGTTACAATTCAGCTCACTTCCCAAGTATTTCTTTTGAGTTCGCTCTCTATTGTAATGAGACTCATATGTAGGGATTTTTTAAAGTGATTTCTTATCATTTCCAGATGCCTGGATTTGGACTTGTTTAGAGCTGTACGGTGACCTCTTTGATAATAATTCCTCCTCCGTTATCTATTTTCTTACTTGCCGCGTTTTGCACAAAGCCGTCTTTAATTGAGAGCGTATTTAGAAATAATGTCTTGAACACTTGCACTGATGTATTGTTCATTTCAAAAGTATATTTGTAAGATAAATTTGTCTTCCTTCCTGCGCTGCATTTCTAGGTCGACTTCTTTGGACTGGCACTTTTTTGATGATCGATGCAACATACTGTCGTTGTTGTTGCAGCATTTCATCATATTTTCGTAAAGAATCATTTTCAACATCGTCTGCTGAAAAAATTTTCATCCGAATGGTGTAAAATAAATAGTAATAATTGAAAATTGACAATTTCCATCAGCCATGTACAGTGTGCGATAATTTTTGACGTTATGTGATTTACTCAATAAAAAAATATAAATTAATGGAATATTTTCATAATACGATACCTTTACTTTTTTCTCGAAAGCTTTCTATAGGCTTTTTTAATAATTTCTGCCCTTTTCGACAACATTTTGATAGTTTTTTTTGGTTATTATTAACAACACAACACAGCCAAAAAAATAGAACTGTAAAAAAAAACACTGCCAAAACACTTGAAGTTCGAAAATAGGAAAATAAAATTTCCCCACGTTAGAACTAAAACACCGTATGTTGGAATTCCGCATGTTTAGAATTAGAAATGTTCAATTTGAATTAGAGCTGAAATGATGTAAATGGACTTCAATACTTTCAGCTCGTAATCACATCTTGACTTCAACAGTTTTAGCCCAACGTATTTCATTAAATTTTTATCAATGGACTTCCACGTCTTCAGCATTAATAGAACTGATAATAATAATGAAATTTGCATTAATAACTCATTTTTGCAAAAAAAAGTGACTTCCGGACTTTCAGCTCTAAGGTACAGATATATCTTCAGCTATATGCGATTTACATTTCTCCCATAACTCTGTTGGACATGAAGGAGAGCAGGTGGTCAATATGATTGCAAACAATGCACGAATTTGATTTGGATGTGACGTGTTGCACGCGTCATTAATGCATACATCCCAGTGTCGGTCGTTCTCCAATAAATTCAGAACTTGACATGCACTGCGGAAAGTGGCATGTGTAACGCCGTTGACAATTCTCAATTGCTGGAAAGACGTTGGACCGGGTACATTTACCAACAGCATGCGGATAAAAAAGCATTCATCTTGATTGGTATGCACGGTGTACAGTCTGCCTAGCGTAGTTTTTTTTAATATGCCAGATTGTCCGTCGACTCGCTCTCCTCGTTTGCATCGTTCAAATGATTTTCTACTCGCATTCCACGTGTAATACGTAGACACTTCCGAATACAGCAGTGTTTTCGCAAACACGTCATTTTGACATAATGTGAAGAAAGTAGTTAACGTTGTAGCTGATGGATTGAGGGCTATTTGTTGCACATTTGCAGCTGTGAAATAAACTCGTTGTCCATTTTCTAGATGTACTGCTAAGTGAACAACAGCTGGACTTCGTTCATGCATGGGAAATGAAATAATTCGCCAAAAACAGCCATGTCGCTGCCTTTATTCAAGTACTTACAAATGTATTTGATCGATTTAACGGAGTTACAGTATTCCACGTTTATGTGCGCTTTGTATGTTTTTGATAGCAAAGGCGAATATGGAACAACCCAACGGTTGTCTGCTTCGATGTCACCGTTTCGCATTTGTATGGTTGCTAATTTACCGCCATCTTCTGTTGATCTTCTTCTGTATAAAGGATATCCACCGTTTCCTGTAATTGTGTTGGATACTAATGCTCGAGGATATCGCTTAGAGTTTTTTCCGTCTACGAGTATCATGCATGGTGAATTTGGATTCAGTGTACTGCAAAGTCCATGTATCATATTTTTCGTCACAACTTCATGCAAATCCTTATCGACGCCGGCATCGGGTATTTCAGCGCATATTACATTGTCGATTTTGTTTGAAGTGATTTTGTTATAGAGCCAGATTAGTATATGTGCATGTGGCGATCCTTTCTTTTGCCATTCCACTGAGTACATCCAGCAGCGCACAGACCCAAATACTTCATGCTTTACCATGAAATCCATCAGCAATTTCAGCTTCTGTTTGAAAACACGTGCTGTGATGTCATGCCTGACAAATTGAAAACAGTAATCGATTCAAAATGCCCCTAATTAGTGAACACAAAGGGGATAATTTTCCATCAGGATAACGCTAGACTGCATGTTTCTTTGGTGAACCGTAAAAAATTGTTATAGCTTGGGTGAAGTTTTGACTTAACCGATGATTTCTCGGATGTAACATCTGATTTGTTCCGCTCTTTACAGAAATGCCTCAAGGGGAAAAATCGATTACCTGGACGACTGTAAAAGTTACTTCCAGATATATTTGCTCAAAAAGACAAAAGGTTCTGCGTATATGGAATTATAAACAGCAGAATTAAAAATTGTTTCATCATTCTGTCGTGTAGCTCATGACGGAGCATCGTGACTCCCATGATAGCCTCGTTGATAATATAAATAAAGTAATTTGTTTTTATTTCTACCTGAAAAGCGAATGAACTGTTTGGACAACCCAATACTTCAGCAGAAATATTTAAGATTTAGTGTTTAGTGTTAAGGGCGAACTATGAATATCGGAAGGACCTAAGACAAAAAAAAAATATTTACTAACAATTGATTAATCTTCCGCATCATCGCAGTTGTTCTTCTCTTTGGCTTGGTGGATTCCCTCAGTACATTTCTTGGCGTCTCTGGAAGAAAGGGATCAAATTAATCACATATTCGGTTTGATGTTTCTGAATAATGTTATTATATTTCAGAAACTCAGGATGAGTCCTATAACAGTTGACAAATTTGCACCAATACAATCTTGTAACGATGTTCAGTAATTTTAATTATTTTATCGACTTTAATATAAGGCTCGATTTTAATAAATAGCAAGTTATTTAGGTAAATACATTACAAAAAACTAACAATAATTACAAATTAATACATCTTGTTACAAATTAGCAAAAATTTGGCAGTTTCTTAAAATCAAATTTGTCAAAAGTTAGTTGTATGAAACACGTGAAACTTTTAATAATTCAAATGTATAAAACATACACAGATACATACCATGAATTCAAATGAAAATCAATCGATACAGTTTAAATTCACTGCTAATTGTACTGAAAAATAATAAAAAACACAGGATCAACATTATTACGACGCGACGCTACGAAATGGCAGATAAAAAAATAGTATATTTTTACGTCGTAGCACGCTGATGGCGCTATTTTTTAATAAACGTATTTGAAAATTTAATATTATTATTATTAAATATTTAATTATTTTTAATATTTATTATTTAATATTCAAAATCAAAATGGAACTGTCAAAATTTCGAAGCAATGTGAATAACTTTCGGAAATTGGAGATTTTTAATTAACGAACATTTACATTTTTATTTATATAGATATTTAATATTTATTATTTAATATTAATTCCGAAACGTCGAAAATGCAATGTGACATAACTGTCAAGTTTAGTTCGCCTGTGACGCTGCAGGAGGCGCAAACGTATTTTTTTCTGATTTATAAACTTTTTTATATACAATTGTATATAAATAAAAATATATAAACATTTTCGTATACGAATGCAACCTTTTGTCAAAATTTCAAAGCAATCGGTGAAGAACTTTCGGAGATTAGAGATTTTTAATATACGAACATTTACATTTTTATTTATATAGATAGATAGATAGATAGATAGATATATAGATAGATACACAAAAGAACATGCTTTTTTGTTTGTCATTTTCGTAAATATAAGTCTAATTAATTTTAATGATGTTTAAGTATCTTTAAAAAAAAGTGCACATAAAAATATTTAGAAAATATATTAAATTTAAATCTAAGGATAACCAGAATATCAGTATAGAACACATTTGTAATAAAACAAAATACTACAGTGAAACTAAAATATCAATATTTGAAAGTTTTTTTAGTAAATATTAAGATATCTGATAATTAATGAATGTTTAATTACAATAATCACGAGGGATCTAAATATATTACAGTTTGTGGGAACATTTTGAGCAATTTAATAGTACATCATCATCACACCACACCCCTATTGGAGTAGGTAGAGAGAAGAATTCTTTATTTTATTCTATCCTGATATATTATTTGCATCCTCTCCCATTATAAAAGCTCTTCACTCATCCCCTTTTCATAATTTGACTTATTTGGTCATGCCACATTTTTTAGATCTCCCAAAACTTCTCGTACCTTCCACACTTGTATGGATTATTTTTGTAATTTTTTATTCTTTCTATGTGGATGAACCATCGTAATGTTTCTTTCATCATTAAAAAAACTGCATTTTATTTTAATTCACATTCTTTCCTAATGTCCTTATTCTGCCATACATTGTTTTTCTACATATTCTATGTAACATTTTTACTGTATTTCCTTTCATCACTTCTCACCATATCCAAGTTCCGCTTGCATATCCTAATGTTGGGACTAAGATTCCACTATAAGTAACCAGCTTTTCTTTTCTTAAAATGTTCCAGTGGATAAATACATTACATAACCCACCATTCATTCTATTGCTTACCTTTTTTAATATTGCATTTCAAGTGGTATCCAATACAAATATGCTTCCGCGATACAAAATTTCCTTAACTTGCTTTGTTTTGTTTTTCATTTTTCTTTCTCATTTCAATCGCTTTCAATAACCATAACTGTCGATTTTTCAATATTCATACTCTGTCCATTTGATTCATACCTTTCCTTTCAAGGTTTTGTAAATTTTCCTCCTTTTTTGTTAGCACAACCATATTGTCTGCATCATTTCACATATTTGATCTTGATCCCACAACCGACCTCTCTTATTATATTCACACATGTGTCTATGTATAAGTTGAATAACTATGGTGACATTATGCATCCTTGTTCGACACCTCAAGAGATTTTGAACCAATTAGTTAAAACTTGATTAATTTTAACATAAGCCTGTTGTCAGCGATTGCACATATCAATTGGTTGCTCACTCAGTAATCAGATAATTTCTCCTACTGCTTCTTTCTCACTACTCAATCATACTTTAGAGTAACACAAGTATAGTTTTATTTTGGTTTTTGGCTAAACTCCACTCTGATAGCATCCGATAATATTTCATCAATGCAGCCTCTACCACTTACAAAAGCTCCTTGCGTATCCCAAATTTTTACTTTCATCACCTTTCTCACTTAACCCTTTAGATGCGAGGTGCGGATAAATCCGAATCACTGTGTACGTCTCTCTCAAGTGCGAGGTTCGGATTTATCTCACTCTCTGTAAAAAACGCAGGTTTTGAGCGCGAGGTGCGACTATATCCGAAAACTATTGAGTAGACCTTTTTTCCCAACTTCTGACATTCTTTCATTAAAAAAAAATGCTCACATGGTCTTTCTACACGTGTTTCAAATTTTGACAAGAATTTGTCACCGAAAATTAGTCTCGCCCTTGAGATTTATTTTTTGAAATATAAAAAATATTGTTAATGTTTGACACGAGATTCTACGTAGAGGCAGACAATGGTAATTCATATTATATTTTTATTTTATTTTCAGATAAAACCCGAAAAATTGTTGAACTTATTATTTTTAAAGTTGTATGCTCTTTATTATTACTAATTTTAAACAAATGATTCTAAAAAAATTCGCAGGTTTTCCCTTTTTAATTAATAATAGATTTTTTAAATTTAATTCTGAAGGTGAATATGTTAGATGCAGCAGATAATAACTACATAACATGCATATAAAAAAAATCGCAATTAAATCTTATAACTTTATTTTTAATTCATAATTGACTCATTTCGTGACTTTTTATGAAATTTTATTCAGCACTTAAAGAGTTAACTCTTATATAATTCAGGTTATCAATACAAATAAAGTTAATTCACCAATTTAATTAATGTTAAAAAACAGTGAATATGAATTGATTTTAATCCAGTCAATTTGTAAAAAAAATAATTCGAGGTATAATAAAACAAATGTGGAGAAAATGAAATTAAAAATTTATTAAAAATAAACAAAATATAAATGATATCACAATCTATGACTACATTCAGTGAAAAATCTAACAAATAATAATTGTAGAATATGACAAAATAAGAGGCACTAAAATATTGATATTATTTTGGACTGTGCCCAAATTTCCACAAATATTATTTATAATTAAGGTTTTTTTTTACAATTTAAATATAAAGAAAATTATATAAGGGGTTAAAATATGTAAAAAAAAGTCAAAAAAGAGAAGTGTTACAAACTATTTTACAGTGGAGAAATATCTTACTTTATTCCTTTGAAATTGAATACATTATAACTACTAAATATTTCATAAAATGCATGTTTATAAGGTATAGTAATTCTAATAAATAAAATCTTTAAATAAAAAAGTAACTAAACTAATGATGTCATTTGTTTTTAAATACATCATTAAATTTAAGAGCTTTTTAAAATTGGACACTGCTGAAATATAAAAAAGAAAATTTTGGCACTGTGCTTAGTGTGAAACAGCACTTTATATTTAATTTAGTATTTTAAATAATATGAATCTTTTTGCGATGAACAAGTTTTGCAGATCAAATTTAAAAATATTTGCTCTATCACAATACGAGTATTTACAAATAATGTGGTTAAAACTCTTAAAAAATTTAAACCTCATGAAATTATTTTCATTACATTTTTCAATATTTTCGGTACCTTATATTAAAGAAAGCCATAATTAATATGTGACCTTTAAATATGTAAATAATATAAACAAATTAGACAAGTGTGAAGGCGAAGTGAGAAACATACTTCAAATGAAACAATATTATTTTAGGCTAAGTGGAAATATTTGAAGTTAAATAATATTATACAAATTATACATATTTTTTGAATAACTCCAAATGAAGACCTCTTTTTAGAGCATGTCAAGTACATATTTATAAGTTGCAGACTTTTTTTATGATCCTGCAAATGATGCTTAGTTTTTGTTAAGTAAAGTTGAACATGAAACCACATTTATTTTATTTTACTTGGTATTAAAATTTAACTTAACAAAAAAATATATATATGTTTCCTTTAACTTAAAAAATATATATCTATATTGCAAATAAATTGATTTCCTTTAATTATAGTAAAATAGTAAAAAATATATTGCAGTTTTTTTAGTAGTTCTTAAATTATGAAAAATTTGAATAGCTGCGGAAATTCAGCAAATGAGATTTTTTTTTAATCAAATCAAGGATTGAGAATCCATAAGTACAAGAAATAGCCTACAAACAAATCTTAGTACGAAATGTAATATCAGTTTTGTGTACATAGGTATTTTACTTAAAAATATGTTAAATACCGTTGTATCTCAGCCTCTCCAATAATTGTTAAAACTAATAAGTTAGATGTTATTAGATGTCAATTAATTCAGACTATACACTGGACTTTTTCAACAATTTCCCAAAAGAGAGAAAGAAATAGAAATTTTGTTTGAAAAATTCAAGTTTTACAGTGAATTTTGCAATGCCGGTAAATTCTTAATTCTCCATAGACATCTAACAAAAACTATACATGTTAAGACTGGAAACGTTCTTATTTTTATATGCAGCAAGGAAGTGTAAAATACATGTAGGATCACTGCTTATAAGGGTCCCAGTCTGGTAAAAGTGTTTGTCAGGTAACAGGTTGTGAGTATTGTTGTTAATTTATGTGCGGTAAGGTTACCAACAGGTGCAATGACGAACCGCAAGTTCCGTGCCTATTTCAGTGGTTCTTAACGCAATATCTACTGGGGTTGAACAATATTGTTTCCAGGCCTAATCACCAATTTGGATATGTTGAAGGGTACTACAGGAAAGAAGAACTGCTTCCATGCAACTAGATGCAACATGAACATGCAGAGATGGTTTCCTTTGAAAATTAATGTTAAACCATTGTATATTAATGTAAATAACCTCTTGAACAATAAAACAAAATAAAAAGTAATTTTTGAATGGAAGCTCTGAATATTGAAATAATGTACATGATGGTTCATCAATAATGATTGAAATAAATATAGCTGACATTATCGTTATAAGTTCATTATTTAAACAATGTTTGCAATAACTAAGATAATGCTGGTGACGTAATAATGATTTTATAAGTGTAAAAATATCCTAAGCAGGGGTTTTGAATTCATGTATAATGTGTGTATGTTGATTTTAGAATGTGCATGGTTGACCTTGCTGCTTGGTGTCGCTAAAATTTTGGAAGTTCATAGTTTTATGAAGTTTCCAATCATTAAAATATATAGTGTTTGGTGCTTATTTGTTGATTAATTCCACTTATAGTACGATTCTAAAGAACGATGTTTTAAACAATATATCACTTAGGATTGTACCGCTCTAAAGACTGATATAAGTTGTACTAACAATATGAGTGAAGTTTAGATGTTCTTAATCTAAATTTTTCCCCTAAAATTTGTATTTATAATAAAGGTCATTTACCTCCATTCTTTAAAATATGATTCCTTTGTTCAGCTTTAGACATTGCGGAGATAATGACAAAATTGTTAAAAAAAAAGTGGTATCCTACATATTGTCATGAATTGAATATTTTTTTGAATACAGAATTTTCTTAATCCTTAGCGGTTACATTTTTTTTATTCTACTACGCCCATAAAAAATGTATACCATTCTATGAAAAATTATAATTTACTAAGTAAAATTTTTTTTAAATACACAATATTTGGACCTTTCTTTTTTATTTTATTGAAGGATTTTGGGACCCAAAGGAATAAAATCGATGTTGAGCCAGACGACATCAGACGCAAAGGGTTAATAAATATAAATTTTGGGCTTTATGCTATAATTCAATTCTGAATACAAGGTGTTTTGTCAATTTAAAATTATAAATAAGAAATTGATCATATTTAGTTTACAATATATTTTTTTGATTGAGTAAATAGTTAAGTTGATATAAATAAATAAAGGTATCTCTCGCTTTGTGTGATTAATTGGTTCAAAGAAAAAATACGTAATTAGAAAAACGTGTAAAGCAAATAGATTTGACCTTGGTGAGATAGGGATTGGTTCCAAACAAAAAAAAGTAACCTAGAATATAAAAAAAAAACAATAATTTTCATTTTCAATTAGAAGCCCTCTATAGCTTATTCCTTTCAATTGGATAACAAATCAACTATGTCTGGCACATAATTCTTTTGCTATTTGGAAGGCTCTAGATCGATAGGTAGACAATTTTCATATTTAAGTTCTTTATAGCAAGTTTATCAACTCTGAATTTCTATGGCGACTTTGGCGATTCTATCAGTTTTAGAATCGTTCTATTCAACGATTTTAAAAATGTCAATGTGCTTCAAAAACACCGCCTGTGAGACTAATGTATGTTACGCGTAAATCATCTACGCTGTGTATGCAACTTCACCGCTTATAGGGTGATTGCTAAATTCAATAAATTTTTTTTAAATAAGAAAATTGAAATTGTATTTTAGCAAAATGGTGTACAACGAAGGACACCTGCATTTGGATAATGTTGTTATATAATGAGGTTTAATGGTTTTCAATAAATTATTTGATACAAAAATGTGGACACATATATTTGCATATTATACTTTATATTTTTACAATTTCTCTTCAACAACAAACTTCAATAGAGCACTGGGTACTACCATTTATAATGATAAGCTGTGAAGTATGTGGTATCAAAGTAAGCTTAAATAATTTAAATATGTTTACAATTATAATTTAAAACTCAGATGTAACAAAAATACTCATTAAATTTACATTACGTATATACAAAACAAATAAGATTCAACAAATAAAAATAAAAACAAGGTTTCCCATTTGTCCCAGAAAAATATGAATCTTATAATTACGTTCAACGTGATGAATGAAAATATAAGTTTTAATAACAAGAAATTATGTCCAAATTCTATAAATTGTGATTTTACTTACAATCATTGGTATAGCGAGGAGGGATAATTGTCCTTGTGTATCAAGTTAAGGATCTGAAATATTTTTTAAAAGATTTTCTTTAATTATGCCACACCCTGCCCTGTTGATGTAATTCTTTTATTTATCCACAACTTCAATGTATGTTCCTTTTGCTTTGACTCACACTCTGGACATGGAAATGATAGTAAAAGCTATTTGAAACAATGAAACTAGTACGATACTTTTTGCTTTGATTCACACTCTGGACATGGAAATGATAGTAAAAGCTATTTGAAACAACGAAACTAGTACGATACTGATTTTTTTAGAATACTATACTCGTAGCTTTTGTATTAAATAATAATTTTATTTTAGTATATTTCATAAATGAGCACATGTTTAGTTCATTTTGTTATATGTATACAAAATATTGTCAGATTTTTGGCATAAATTGGTAACCATTTTACTATCTCTGAGATATTGCAATTTAAAACTCCTTCCAAAATAATGTGCATCTAGGCACTTACACATTTTTCAACTATATTATGGGCTTTTGATAATTAGCAAAAAACATTATTGAATTTTTTTTGTACTTTCCAATTTATCCCAGAAACCAGACGATATGTAACATACACGCAGGTTAGGCTTTTACCTTATTCTTATATAAAATTTAGCTTGGGCATTTAGGCTTTCACCTTATTCTTACATGAAATTTAGCTTACACTTTGTGCAAGGTGTTTAGATTTATCTTGCCCCTGGTGCAGAAGACCCGCGCTACGTCAGTGTTAACAATAAATTAATTCATAATTTCAAAGAAAATGTGACTATTTAAATTTACCACATATGTTTTTATATACATAAGCAGAATAATATCCACTAAACTAGAGATGCAATTAATTGACTTTTATCATATTCAAAACAATAAGCCGGAATAAATATAATCGGTGATGTTGGATTTGTAAAACATATTTGTGCAAAAAAGGGACACTGTGAAATTTGATTCTCATCTTGTCTAATAGTTAAAGGTTATAGAAAAAATAAATAAAACATACATATTTTCCATCTTTTAATTCTTAATTTTTATTCAGCATATAACTAACTGATGATAAGGATATATTGACTAAGAGATAACAATCGAACCTTCAGATTTAGAAACCACTCGGATAACTCGTGATCAATATTACTCCGCACACGAAGAGGCAACAAAACTTGTGCAAATCTAGCACTTGTTAGTATTGTTACCAGATGAACTCCAGCCAGACTGGAACTTTTTTTTTTTTTCTTTTTGGTACCATTGGGAATTAGGTAGAAGTCAAGCATTTTACCAACTATGCTATCAAGGACATCGAAGAATTCTTAATTATTTGATATACGTATAATTTTTTTCTTATGTTAGACTCGGGGTCTCTTCATTAGGGATGTTGTCTCTTTGCTGGGATGTTGATTCCCAGCTGTCTTTCCATCTTTTAGATGGTCTTCAATGAAAATAATTGCTAAGGGTCTTTCATGGAGCAGAATATGGGGGATTTTTGAAGATTCATCCTTTACATGCCAGTTTATAAACAATTTAGTTAACTACTGTATTTTGAGTCTTGGAAATGTACCATTTTATTTTAATTTTAAAATAAATACAAGTGAATTTTCATTATAAAGTTAAGGTAGAAGGTGAATTTATCCTTTCCTTTGGCATATAATAATATTTTAATGTTTGAAAATATAATATTTTATTTCTACAGTTTACTGGTAATTTTGTACAATTTTGACTGCACGAAACCTTTAGATAACATTTCTTTGGAAACACAAAAATAAATTTTACAGAATTATATTTAAAATAATAGATATAATAGATTTAAAGCATGTTGAAAATGCACTTATAGCTTATAGTTTTTTTTTAAATAAATCAATTATTTAAAATTTACGATTAGCATTTTTAGAATTTTGTTGAAGCTTCATGTAAACGTAAAGTTCTTAATACATAAAGTGCTATAGGTGTCCATATAAACTATGCTAGGTGGTTAAAATGCCCATCGCTATTAATTTGATTTTTTTTAGATGAATTAAAAAAACAGTGGACACGGAGTGAAAAAAGTTAAAATAGTAAAGAGGTAAGAGAAGGAATAAATCATTGTGATGTACCTAATGGTACTGATAGGATTTATAAGGGTATATATGACAATGAATTATACCACCTGTCGCCTCTTTTACTATTTTTCAGGCAAATTTTTTGGGCCTGGCATGATTTTAAAAGAAATTATTCAGCAGTCTATGTGTTAAGCGAATTTCATATGATAAAAGTCAATTGTTTATTTATGTTGGAAAAATATATAATTTTACTTAATTTCAGTATGATAAAATTACTCAGCATTATTGGTTT
Organism: Odontocerum albicorne; assembly: GCA_949825065.1. Lineage (NCBI taxonomy): Eukaryota > Metazoa > Arthropoda > Insecta > Trichoptera > Odontoceridae > Odontocerum > Odontocerum albicorne. The sequence goes on from OX463850.1 coordinate 21,681,265, forward strand.
CAGCCGTTTCATTGTTGTTTACAGGCGTCGGAGGGTTGACAGTGTTCTGTTGTGATTCTGGATAATATACACATATAACAGCAATAAAATAAAGGGCAGTCAATCCCAACATTGCTATACTCGCTGCTACACCAAATAAACTAGAGAACTGGATACTGAAAATAAAAAAAAATAAAAAAAGATCAATCTATATTTGATTTAGTGTTTCAAATAAGTTTAGGATACATCAAACATTATTTTCAGTCAATTTCAACTAAAAAAAATTAACACTACAGCAACAAATTGATGATTTCTCTGAAGTGGAAAGAAAAAACATCTGTCAACTGGATAGAGCTCTCGGAAAAGATGGCACCAGTCGATTAGATGCAAGGTGCACATGCAATGATAGGGTTTTTTAACCGAAAGTAGCATTGAATGTGATTGTGGGGCTATACAGGATTCACAATACATGCTACGAGTAACTTGTCCGAACATGGATATTACATGCTGTATTATCGATGATTGATGGGAATGATCTATTGATATTGATTGATGGGCGATCTCTATTGCCTTCTACTGGAAACATGCAGCATAATTAACAATTGATGATCCAGATAGGGAAATGAATGATTACAGTTCTTTCAATTAAGTGTGTTTTTCACTTCTATTAAACTATCTGACAATACAAGTGATAAATAGAAAATAATAGTTTTTTTTCAATCAAGTATATTCAATCCTTAAGATATTCGACAATTTTGTTTTGTTAAATGAATTCTACATTATGTACACAAAATTAATGTAATTTGATATGTTAATTTTGTGCACATAATGTAAAATTAATTTATGAATGAGATGGGCTGAAGAGGAGTTGAACAACTTTAAATATGCTGATGATATCGCCTTATTGGATCTTTTGTGAGTGACATACTGAGGGGATTATCCCCTGTACATAAATGATTAGGACAATCTCCAGTACATAAATGGTGTTCCCATTAACAGAGCTGAGTTTAAGAATCTAAGTACTATAGTTGCTAGGGATGGGGTCTCAGCAATGAGCACATTAAGACGGACGTTGCTAGAAGTGTCTTTAACAATATAAAAGCCATTTGAAAGTCTTCTTCATTTAGTCTGAAGACGAAGTGTGGATTATTTGGAAGTATCCTGCTTATTTTACTTTAAATATGAATATTACCAGAGTTCTACCATTTATAGTTATTAATTGAAAATTGACAAGAATAAAGTATATCTGATTGAGTTAGGAAAATGATAGATATCATTTAAAGCATAAAGAGTAGCAGCCAAGTATAACCATTCAAAATCAAATGTGAGATTGAGCCATGATAAAATTCATATTCCCTGAAATCCTTTATTTCAGGGAATATGGAATTCTGCTCTCTAAAAACAGGAGAGGAATCTCCAATGGTTTTGACGGGAGTCACGGTACTCAATAATGAACAAGACAAAGTAGAAATTATAATGTTCATGAACTTTTACATGTTATTTCTTTGAGCATGAGCATATTATGTAAGTTTGCTTTAAATTGATCTCCAAACATATAATATAATTTTCGATAATAACAAAAATAAAAATCAACTTACTGGCAGTACCACGCAATAGACAATATGGAAGCCAAAATAGTGAGAAGAATATGACTCAGATTCCAGTCTCTCTCCTCTTGAAGGACCCTGTCTGAGGATGGAGGTCCATCATGTAGATGTGCATTCACACCATTGTTAACATTGTTCTCTGGAGTGACTATTGTTGGATTCAATTGTTGTTGTACCTGAAATTATGAATAATGAACAACTAACATAACTCTTTTAGTGATATATTTATAGTAATGTTTCTTAATCTTTTTAAACCGTGACCCAGATAAGGATATTAGTTTTGGTTAGTCAACTCAAATAAAGATCATTAAATAAATTTTATATTCTAATAACACAAAAAAAAGACTTGTTTTGGTAACAACATGAAATTTTGTGAACCTTGGCATTGAATAAGTTTTGAAAGAACATTAATTCTTGGTGATATTAGATTGCACCGTATGTCATCTACAGGCTACAGTCTCTTAAGCAATTTGGTTTTTGTCTTCGAATTGAAAACGTTCAGCTCGGGAACTGATAAGTTTCTGCAAATTTTTAATACCTAGAAGCTATTATTTTTGATGCGCAGTGGCTCAGAAGTTTACAGAATCATTTTTGAATTTTTTTAGCATGGAGTGTGTTATTATTAAAAAATATTGAAAAATTATTATTTTTATTGACACTATTTTTGGACCCATTCAAAATGCCAACCAATTCGATTTTGGGCTGTGACTCATAGGTTAAGAAACTATGCTCTATTGTGTTGTATTTGATTCAAATTTAAACTGCATGGATAAAAAAATTCTTTAAAGGGGAAAAATATGTAACTAGTCTTATTAAATTAGCGGAATAATTCTTTTTGAAACAGTTAACATACAAAAAAGTGACATATTAAAGGGCCAAACCAATTTATGATTCTCTCATATAAAACAAATTAAACCATGTGACCTTTTCATTTAGTCAGGAATATATATCCCAAAAATGCCTCTACCTAGGGCAGTCCACAGGTAGGCATTCTGTACTCCGACAATCACGCAAATCTCCCTATTATTACACTTATGGATGGCGTAAGACGGTCGTCAAATCCATAATGGCAACAGCAAAATAAATATTTAGAAAGATAAAAGTAGCATTTACATAACTAACAATGCTCAGAAACCATATACTAGTTGAGGGATTTCATGCTTTCAACAAATGCCTTACAAAATATTTATCAGATCTCAGTTGGCACGGTTATAGATCACTAAGCAAACTCAACAATACTGAAGAAGACCACTTAGCAGACCGAGACACAGGCTTTATATCTTCTTCATCCCAGTGTCATGTCAGGTCCCCCCAACGTTGAATATCACCTGAGAGTAGACATCTTTGCTAGTAGACAGCCCGAAAAAGATCTCCAACGCCCCTTATAACGTCCAATCACGTATATTGCGGAGCCAGGATATTTGCCTCCTGCCAAAACCTCTTCGGCCTTCTATTTTGCCTTGGATGATCAGGTGCAGTAATTTGTACTTTGCTCCTCTAAGTACATGACCCAAGTAGGACACCTTTCGGATTTTAATATTAGTCAGCAACTCCCTATCAACTTTGGCTCTTTGAAGAACCCTTGTATTGCTGACCATATCCGTCCAGGGTATCCGTAGCATTCTCCGGTGTATCCACATTTCGAATGTTTCCAGTCGGTTCATACTACCAAATTGAGGGACCGTGATTCTACTCCATGCAATACCACTGACCAAAGGTAGCATTTGACTAACCGTTGTCGAAGTTTCAAGTTTAGATTATCATCGCAGAATACGCTTCTCATTTTATTAAAAGCTTTATATAACGTACAGCAAAATCTTAGGAGGCTGGGATTGGAGGGAGACTGGAAGGAGATGGTCAGTCTAATCATACAAATATATTCGAAATTCACAACTAATTTCCACTACTTTAAAATGTTTTTCGGTGTTGTTGTCATGTTGAGTTGATTCAAATGATGGCTGATGTCTCAAAGGTATCACAGATGACAACACAAATACGTAAATTCAAGGGTGCGTGGGATGCGCTTGTCGAGTTCTTCGCTGGTAGCTGAAAGCGAATATATGAATAGTTTATCTGTTTCAAAACATTCACTTGCTTCTCAAAATATTAATAAAAAATTCAACAAACTTGTCGATTAATCCATAGAGCATAGTAAATAAAAGATTTATTTTATAAATGATGGAATTAAATATAAAATACCTGAGCAAACTGACTTGCTGTCTTGGGTTGATGGATAAGGCAATGCACTACACAATTATCAAATAAGCCACACGAAGCCAGAGTCGCACCTTCACGCTGCAAAACTTGTCCATTGAATATAAGTCGGACCAGTTTCCGAGTACTTAATTCACCGCTGAAGTGTCTTCTACAATGGATATATAGTTATAGAATTAGTTTACACATTTTACTGAAGTGTCTTCTACAATGAATATATAGTTATAGAATTAGTTTACACATTTTACTGAAGTGTCTTCTACAATGAATATACAGTTATAGAATTAGTTTACACATTTTACTGAAGTTATTAATAAATTTGCAAATAAAGCAAGAGAATAAATAAGTGATGATTGAACGATTCATCTTAAAAATTGATAAGAAAATAATAAATTTAAAGTAAATAATACTATTAGAACATTTGAGTAATTTGTAATGAACAAAATATTTATGTGAAGATTGATACATCACTGTACTAGTGGTTTTTACACTTCTTTGATTCACTGCGCCCTTAGTGAATAAAGATTTTTCCACAGCATCTCAAAGACTTAGCAATTAGCAGGATGGATGAGCCTATTGTTCACCCCAGATTTATAAATCTTGGAATCAAACAAGACACTATCCTCATTTTCTGTTCAAAATTGAGTTTTGAGCGATATTTGGATTTTATTACAGTTACTGCCAAAAGCCCAGCTTTATAGAGGTAAGTTGCCCTAAATGGAACCAAGATTCATTGAACTTAAGCACTCAGAAAAGCATATTATACATATTTGTATATTCAAAACTCAACCAGGGCTATATAGACAAATTTTATTTTGAATGAACTGTCGCAAGACAGATCTGATTGACCTGTCTTGCAACAGTCATTGAAATGGTGAAGTTCAATACTATGTGAATAGAGTGATTTGCGATGTGTCAGTTAGATGTCACTTCCCGCTTTATATCGTTGTGACCGTGAATCAGCTCATTGAAATAAGATTTTCTGGAATTATTGTCTTAAATGTTCAAATATCCCACAGAGTCCTTGAGAATTAATCGCGGGCGCTGAGGCGGACACTTTGGAAACCTTTGTTGTACACAATATACCAGGTCTGTAAATATAAAACTGGAATTTACTCATAGATAGCTTTATAGTAGTTGTCAATGTAGTGACTGTCAAACCGCGTCATTGGCGCCTTTTTCCTGTTTTACACTTGTCAAAGACTTTTAACTCACAACAATACAAGTTTAATAATACAACTACATTGTAATTTATTTTTATCAAACACTGTTTATTCCACTTTTTTTTGGAAAAAAAAGTGGAATAAATAGTGTTTGATAATAATAAATTACAATATGTTTTCATAGCGTTGAACATGTCTGTTTTTGTGCCTGAAAACTACGATTTGCGGACAGCATTGATTTTCTGTTACCATTTTAAGAAAACTGCTGCAGAATCGCATCGAATGCTTGTCGAAGCTTACGGTGAGCATGCTTTTGGTAAATCACAGTGCTTTGAGTGGTTAAAAAAATTCAAAAGTGGCGATTTTGACATGAGAACGAAGAACGTGGAAGACCACTGAGAAAGTTTGAAGACGCCGAATCGCAAGTATTGTAGGATGAGGATGATGCTCAAACGCAACAACGACTCGCGGATCAATTAATTGTGACATGAGGAGCCGTCTCCATACGTTTGAAAGCCATGAGAAAGATCCAGGTGGGAAAATGGGTTCCACATGAACTGAATGAAAGACAGCACAAAAACCGAAAAACCACTTGCAAAGTGCTGCTCGCCAGGTACAAAAGAAAATCATTTCTCGATATATTTCGAGAATCCTAAGCGTAAAAGATCATGGGTAACTCTAAGCAAACCAGCGACATCGACTGCAAGGCCAAATCGCTATGGTCGGAAGACAATGCTCTGTGCTTGGTGGGATCAGAAGGGTGTTATCTATTATGAGCTGCTAAAACCTGGCGAAACCGTTAATACTAAATGCTACCGACAACAAATGATGGATTTGAACCAAGCATTGCGTAAAAAATGACCAGAATATCAAAAGAGGCAACACAAAATGATTTTGCTTCATGATAATGCACCATCGCACACAGCCGTTGAAGGAAACGATTGAGGCGTTTAGTTGGCAAATACTTTCGCATGCGGCTTACTCACCAGACTTGGCTCCATCCGATTACTACTTATTTACATCGATGGGATACACACTTGCTGAGCAGCGCTTCACTTCTTACGAAAATGGTTTGGTGATTGGTTTGTTTCAAAAGAGCAACAGTTTTTTTGGCGTGGCATCGACAAATTGCCAGAGAGATGGGAAAAATGTGTAGCTAGCAATGGGCAATACTTTGAATATTTTTAGCTTATTCCGCTGTGTCTTAGGCATGCCCACATGTACGATGAGTCAAGTTGAGAAGCATTATTTCTAATCAACATCAATTGCTTGGAACCAAAGTTCAGAGTTTACAGGATATGGTATAAAGACGCAGTACATACCTTTTGAATTCTCCTAAAGGTTCCTGTAAGTTTCCCTCAACAAGTTTTTGATCATCATTGAGATATTTAAGGCGTATCCTAATATTATCAGTTTTGGTTTCCTTGTCATCGCTTTCATCCGAGTCAGCTGTGCTACTTTTATCATCTTTTTTGTCTTCTGTTTCTTTCTCCAGATTCTCTTGAGAATGATCACTTTCAGTCGATTGTTGTGATTCAACTGTATCATTCAGTGATGAATCTAAATTATAATAAAATTTATTAGTTAAAAATACAATAAATGACATTTTTTTATTTATAGATTGTTCACCCAAATTGGGGTGTTCCCAGCCAGTGAACAATGATAACTTGATTACATTAATTAAAAATACATATGTTGAGAATATTGCTTTACATTACACTTTCATTGAATACAGTATGACCTAGCAGGTTTATTGTTATGTATTATTGCATTTTTTTTCTTATATTATATTATTTTTTCATAATTTCCATTAAGATTCATAAATCCGTAAATAAATAACATGCAACTAAAGATTATAATAAAAATCATGTGATTAAAAATTCAAGTAATGAAAAACAACAATAATTGGTGTATAAAAGTATTAAAAAAGAATTTGATGGAAAATGGCAGAATCTGAAGAACTAAATGATTTTTTTCAGAATATTGAATAGGAAACCCCAGAATAAATGAAAATAAGTTAATTCTCAATACCAATTTAAATTATTTATAAAAATATAAATTCTATTTTTGAATACCTAGATTTCCTTCTGGTTGATTGGAAAAGTATGCCAATCTCCGATTTCTTAAGGCGCAACTATCGGTATCCATTGCATTAACTATCGTATCCATCTCCAAGTCCTGAGTGGACACTTCCAGAGAAGATTCAGTATTGGTGTCGGAAAGAACTGTGGTGGAAGCTGCTTGTTCTGGCACACTCTGCTCATCTTGAGTCTGTTGTGAGACTGAATCACCTTGAAATGGGAACAATTTTGGAAGCTTTTATTAAAATCATGAATATTGAAAATGTATATTTTTGTATAGTAGTCAACTATAAGTCCGGGATGTTGGTTAAATTGTTGTCATTTCAAACTGGGCATTGCGGTATTCCCTTAGAATAATACAGGCATTTAGATTATACCTATTTTTTGGTCATATCTATTATTTTTAAATAAAAAATGAAATCTTGAAACTATAGTTTTCTATTCTTGATATCCACAATCAAGAATAGAAAACTATATTTTCTTATAAAAAAAATAATAATTTTATCTAAGAAATATTAGGTGTACAAATAAGTTTCCGCCGTTTTTTATCAAAAATTGGGCATTTATTGTGAAAGAACGGAACCTCATGTTTTATTCGAAGTATTGCCCATCGCTTGCCACTACCTTTTCCCATCTTTCTGGCAGCATACGGATACAGCGTCGGAAGAATGCTTCATCTTTTGAGGCTATTCACGAATCGACCCAATTTTTGGTATCTTCATATGATGTGAAGTGCTGCTCAGACAGGTCATGCGTCATCGATCGAAACAAGTGATAATCAGAAGGAGCAATGTCTGGTGAATACAGCGGGTGGGGTAAAACTTCCCAATTGATTGTTTCCAAAAAGGTTTTGACCGGCGCCGCAACATGTGGACGAGCATTATCATGCAGGAGAATAATTTTGTCGTGTCTGGAGTAGCAGTGGGCGCGCTTTTCCTCGAGTGCTCGACTCAATCTCATCAATTGTGCTCGGTAGACAGCCCCAGCAATGGTTTCGTTCGGTTTGAGCAACTCATAATACACGACACCAAGCTGATCCCACCAAATACACAACAAGAGTTTTTTTCCATGAATATTTGGCTTAGCTGTAGATGTTGAAGCATGGCCAGGGGTTCCCCATGATTTCTTCCTTTTTGGATTATCATAGTGGATCCATTTTTCATCACCAGTGACTATACGGTGCAGAAAACCCTTTCGTTTATGCCTGGCAAGCAGCATTTCACATGTGGAAAATCGGCGTTCAACGTTTCTCGGTGTCAGTTCATATGGAACCCAATTTCCTTGTTTTTGAATCATTCCCAATGATTTCAACCTATGTGAAATTGCTTGTTGAGTCACTCCTAATGTAAGTGCAAGTTCTTCTTGCGTTTGGCACGAATCTTGATCCAATAATACTTCCAATTCCGCGTCTTCGTACACTTTCGGCCTTCCGCTACGTTCTTTGTCTCTGATGTCAAATTCACCGTTCTTAAACTTTTGAAACCACTCACGACAACTTCTCTCACTTAAGGCAGCCTCACCATATGCTTCTACAAGCAATCGATGCGCCTCAGCTGCAGATTTCTTCAAATTGAAGAAGTAAATCAAAAGTTCCCGCAAATGACGCTTATTCGGCTCAAAACTTGACATTTTTGAACACAAAAAAATATGTTATACTGATAAAAATTCACTAATATTTCAAGGTCATGTTGTTGACAGATGTCCAACCTTACGATAATGACATTTTACATCTGACAATTTTAACCATAACTTACTGGTGGCGCCAACTTTTGTCAAACGGCGGTGACTTATTTGTACACCCAATATTAAAGAGAACAAATAAATTCAAGGCGGTGTTGCAAGCATTGTGATTGCCCACTGTCATAGCATTTGGTCCTCGACATACAAAGAAATACTTGCCACTAAAAAAACCCAATATGTTGAAAGCGAAATATAAACACTTGGCGGATGTCTCTAAATATTATTAAAACTGGCAATTTATAAAAGGCACTCAGTATTTTCTCAGACTTGCTGATTTTCAGTTGTTTATTTCCACCTAACGCCACAAGGATGTTTTCAACTATTCGTAAGATTCTCAGGGAGAATTGAATTCATCTCCAGACAAGCAACACTGGATGGATATACCTACCTCGTCCAGAGCTAGGATGCAGTCTTACATGTGCAAGCCATAAAAGCGAACATATATTGATGGCATTGTACGATTTTGGATTGAGTAAACAATTCAAGTGGGCCTAGGGCGGGGGCAGGTAAGGTTCTATATTCCGAACTATAGCATGGTCTGAAGAAATCTCAAGTGTTTAAAAGCATGGAGTACACTGGCCACACATATTATGGAAGAAGAAAAATATGAGATCCTTTCAACTGATATTTCAGGGGAAAAACGGGTGAAGCATATGGGCAGATTAATTTTCTGGTTGAATAATTTGCAGGAGTGGTTCCATTGTAGTGCCATATCTTTAATAAGAACTGTTGCCTAAAAAATGAGATGGATTACAATTTTATTTTACTCACTTGAATTTTCCTGTGGCTCAGAAGTGTCTGAAAAAAAAACAATAGAAATATAGAGTTAAAAATTGATGTAAAAAAGATTTTTGATTACTGTAAATCACATTAAGTTAACAAATATAAAATTGATTGTAAAATTAAAATTACGATATGTTAAGGAAAACTTTAATGGAGTAAAAAATTACTATGATATACGAGGTGTATCCAGAAAGTAAGTGTACTGAGGTTCTCACGACCGGATGGATTTTATTTTCGACATGTTGGCTACACTTCCGTGTAGCCTGACCCTTCCCCTCCACAACGAGACCGGTTCGAGGTCAGTACGTTGAGAAGTGTCGACGCGACAGCACGTTTCGTGAAAAATGTCAGTCGAATCTCCCGCCAAGTGCGAAATACGCGGCGTCATCCGTTATCTCGTTTGGAAGGGAAAACCTCCGGTTGAGGTTTATAATGAGGTGAAAACTGCATATGGTGATAAAGCTATGAATCGTACGAGTGTGTACAAGTGGTGTCGCGAGTTTAAAAACGGTCGTACGTCTGTGCATGATGATCAGAGGAGCGACCTTCAATTGTGACTGACGAAATTGTGGAAAAAATCGAAAATGCGCTCCGTGACGATCGCAGATTGTCTGTGGATGAACTTTCTGCGATGTTTCCGCAAATCTACAGATCTCTACTACACGAAACCATCACTGAAACCCTCGGATATTGGAAACTGTCCGCGAGGTGGGTCCCAAAACAGCTGACAGACCAAAACATGTTGAATCGAGTGGGGCCGGGCAAGAGTTTTTGAGGCACTGCAAACTCCATGGAGATGAATTTCTCCGCTCCATCGTTACTGGAGATGAAACTTGGGTTGCACACTACACGCCTGAAACCAAAAGGCAGTCTCAACAGTGGCGTCACACCTCTTCACCCTCCGCCAAAAAGTTCAAAACCACAATTTCAGCCAAGAAAATCATGGCATCCGTGTTTTGGGAGTGTCAAGGCATAATTTTAATTGAATATATGCCTCAAGGGGAAACCATCAACTCTGCAAGATACTGTGAGACCCTAAAAAAATTGCGGAGGGCGATTCAGAACAAGAGGTGAGGCATGCTGACAAAGGGAGTCTGCCTGCTGCACGACAATGCCAGACCACACAAGGCCAACGCCACGAAGGAACTGCTCGCCTCGTTTAAATGGGATGTCCTGAACCATCCCGCGCATTCCCCTGACCTAGCACCTTCAGATTACTATCTCTTTACCTCCCTGAAGCTGCACATGGGTGGAAAAAGGTTTTCAACCGACGAGGAGATAAAGGAAGAGCTGGAGAAGTGGACGGAGGGGTTGGTGGGAAACTACTTCGAGGAAGGCATCAAAAAGTTGATACCCCGCTTCACCACCTGCATTGAGAGGAATGGCGACTATGTCGAAAAATAGCTTACATATGTACTACGGTAACCACGTAATTTTTTTGTTTAAATAAAAAAAATTGTAACCTACAAAAATTCAGTACACTTAGTTTCTGGATATGCCTCGTATAAAGGTAGAAATATAAGTAATAAATATAAAGATGTTGAAAGGTGTTGCTGCAGGTAACAAGCTTAATTATGCACTTAATACTTTTTTGCCTATAAATCAGTTGCCAAATCTTCTAAAACGATTGTGCACATGGGTGTGCTGGTGCCAACATTGATTGCATTGAAATGAATTATAAATTAAGTAGAATACATGAGGTATTGGATAAAACGTTGGATAAAGGATGACATTGGATAAACTGTTCATATGTGAAATAAAATATTGCTGTTGAGTTGAAACATTTAAAACACTAAAAAAATAGGTACAATTCAAAAAGCATCCTTTTCTCATGTCATGAATACGAACTGGTCAATTCAGTAATAGTGTTAATTTAGTCACTAGTGTTTTAGTATGTAAGATTCTTAGTGACCTGTGAGAACTAGTCATAGAATATAGATAATATATACTCATAAGTTGATTTTGTACTGAAAATGGGGCCATTTAGATTTTGTAAGCAAAGAAATGTGTAACATATAATGTCTGCAATATAAGATCTATTGTTGTGTAAAAGTTATTTTCATATGAAATATTTAAATGTTTTTTTTATCAATAAGAATCATACAAATATGTTATTTTTTTAGACTGCTACATCTAGAGTAGCATCATAAATGCTGTCACTGTGGTCAGTATAAGGTTATAACTAGGTTTTCCATCATATACAAACAAAACATGTTGGGGTTTTTTGGGTTGTTGGTATGGGTTTGTAATTAGGTTTTCTATCTAATATCCTTGCATCAGGCGTTTCTATCTGAGCTGGTGTTAGTTATTTCATTTGTAACACTAAGGTCGAAAAGTTTCTGGCCTGAATTAGTTATAGCGCATATAGATAAACACCACATCCACCATGTCTACCGTGTGGAAGATGTAACATATACAATTTGATACCTTTACCCTCAGTAGTATGTTAAATAGAGCCAATAGATGTGTAGTTTTATTATATTCTGAAATGTAAAAAATGTAATATCGTGTGGTTATATAGTCTCTAAGTTTTATCAAAAAAAGGAACAATCCCGGCAGAAATAAAACAATGTCAGCATCTAAAAGTCGTTTAATTTCTACGTAGCTTTTCAATTTTCAACATTTTAGAATATCAGCTCTATTTGACATACTACTTAGGGTAGATAACAAATGTTAACTGTAACATCACCTGAACATGCGCTGAACGTGGCCGGCATGGTATCTGTCCATACACAATATCTTGTTCATGTCGAAAACATTTTTAACCTCAACGTTATATCATTATGATGATGATATTCAAACAAAGCATCTATTTAATATTTGCTACAAATTTTATTTATTTAATATCGTTAATTCTTCCTTCTCAAGTAATCTTGTATGAAGGGACATTTGGTATTATTCTAATTATCCAGTTCTAAACTGTTTAGCTCTGTCCGAGGGGTGAGTGAATTTAGTTTTGATGGGATATAAATATAAGGCGTCTTAGTAATTGGGTATTAGGAATGAAGTGATGACAAGCTTGGAAACCTTGGGTTTACCATACTCATGCTTACAGGTACAGTAAGCCCTCGAAAGACTGTATAACTCAACAGTGGCAATTACAGATAATTGAAATTGAATAATTTTAATTTATAAGATACATAATAATGGATTATAAATGATTTTACCAGGTGCTGGTGCTCTATGCGTCACACTAATAGGAGTCCATCGAATAGAAGCTTCATTTCGATGCACACGTACTAGAAATTTAAAAAAAAATTGATAGTCAAAAAATGACAAGTAACAATAATACAAAAATATTTCAAGATTAGTAATTTTGTTATATAAAGTAAAAGAAGTGTTAGTGAACACTAGTGAGGTGTCCAGTTTTAAAACGTCTTTAGTCTATAAAATTTCAAAATTAAGTTATTGGTATCACTGTGTCGAGATAGTCAAGTCTGGCACTCTGTCCTCTGTGCCTATCTCAAAAGGGAAATTGCATGATGGTATCAATTTCGTCTAACAAGGTTTTAGACCTGAAAAACATCTCTAAAACTGTCAACAGGTGGATCAAAATTTGTGTTGAATATTTTCTAAATATATGTTTGGCAAAATGTGTATTCCAAATAATCGATCCCAACTGAAATAGACTGCAAACACAGGAGAAATAAAGAGCCTTATAAGCAAGCGGTAACGAAGAGGGTTGCAATGTTCTCGTAAGATAATTCCAGAGATTGATATGATCTTGAAAAGATTGACCTGATGTGAGGGATGAATGACAATTTTGATTCCGGTACTATCACAAAGTCCTTAACCTCTGAACCGTATCACCTTTAGATTTTCCCCATCCATCACATAATTTTTTCAATCTGATGAATGACGTACTTTTCTACATTCAAAAAGAGGAAAATAACTTTATAGTAATCATTTTAAGTCTATTTATATCCTCTTAAAGCAGGTTTTAGTCATACTGATTTAAAGATTCTCAAAATTTTAGGATCATTAGAAAATAGCAATAAAATCAGTGTTACAAAAAAAAGCAATACAATAGGAAATGTCATTTATGTAGATTATAAAAAGTAAGGGTCCATGGTGCGAACCTTAAGGAACACCTGATGGGATGGTTTGGAATCTTGAGCAAAAGCCCAATGACCACCGTTTTATTACGAATTCTTATATAAGATAAAAGTCTGAATAGTCATCCCTAATTCTCAAATTTCAAAACTTATGAATTCAATTTTGTTCTTTATTCAATTTTATATGTATCTACTTGGTGTCCCTGATTTACAGCTTGCATGATCATATCTATGAATTGTAAAAGATTTTAAACTATGGATTTTCGAAAAAAAAAACATGTTAGTTAGGGTCAATTATGTGCTTGATTAAAGAAAATGTCTAATCATACAAAATATTTTTCATCAACTTACTAAGAACAGACAATTTTGAAACATGTATACAGTTTTCTCTGTTACTCTTCTAAATAATATTTATCCATTGATTTAAACACATAATGCCCGCTTTGCGCATTCAGGTAACTCCCATAAATAACAATTTAATCCCTATATGTTTTTAGTTCTAAATTTTATTTGAAAACACAATACGGAGGAAGACAATAAAAGAGATTCGAAAAAATTTGTCCTAGCCGATCTCAATTGATTGTTGTTATCGATGATTATGATGACGACCTCCGTGGCTTAGTTGGTAAGATGCTTGGTCAAACAACTTTTTTATATCTGATAAGGTTGTAAGTCTCATCACTTTCAACAACATATCAATTATTATAACTTGCAGATAAAAATTAAAATTTAAAAGAAGATACATAAACAAACCTGTTGCTCTCCTCGGTATTAATCGATATAGTCTTCGGACATTTCTTTCCATAAGAACTACAGTCCTGAAGCGTTCCTGTCGATAGCCAGTGGACCACCATGCTAGTAGTATCACAACTCCACATACTACAACTATCACAAATTGTGTCACTTCATCTCCTACACCATCTATCAGGGTCATTTTGAATTACCTGCAACAATAATTTTAGTATTTAAAATACATATTTTGAGTCAATCCATATTATATTTCATGCACTTTAACTTAGCACTACAGCTAATGTTCTTTATAAGGGTATTTCTTATGGAAATCTTTCTTAAGGACTAGCCTTCTATGACTAAGAAAGGTCAACTCTAGTCAGGCGATCTGCAGGAGATATTTTATCAGTTAGGAAGGTCATCATTATATGACTTATGATCTTGATAACAGAGCTAATCTAGAGAAAATTGTTTTATGACCAAAATTGGACGAAGGTTGTAAGTAGTAAGAGAAAGAGTTATTTTAAAACATTCAATTACTAGTAACTATTGTATCCCTTTTGTTAAAACTTTCAGACATAACTTATATGTGATTATGCTTGCTTAGCATTCAAGTACCCAGGTACAATTCCCAGACTGGTTTTACTCGGAGCCTTTTTTTCATCTGAATGTATTTTTATCCTGATCTTGTTGACTGCTTAGTATAAATCATTTTCTGAGAGCTTTGATGTAACCTTTGTTACAAAATAATCAATTCCTCGATTTTTTAATCAATGTCACGCACATACTCCAAATATTACTATAACTGACACATAGGATAAGCTGGTTGACTTAAAACTGTAGTTCCTAGTTTGTCAGCAAGCAGGTCTCCCATATCTGAGAATAAAATTTAAACATGGGGGAAGGGAAATATATTACTATTGAAGCATATTTTTTTCAACTGTTTAAAATCGTATAAAAAACAATGAATAAATAAATAAATCACAAAAATTTAACAAGAGTATGAGTTTAGCAACTCAAAAATCAATTTAAAATAATAGTTCTTAGTTAATTAACAAATTCTATTAGGTGTACAAATAAGTTTCCGCCGTTTTTTATCAAAAATTGGGCATTTATTGTGAAAGAACGGAACCTCATGTTTTATTTGAAGTATTGCCCATCGCTTGCCACTACCTTTTCCCATCTTTCTGGCAGCATACGGATACAGCGTCGGAAGAATGCTTCATCTTTTGAGGCTATCCACGAATCGACCCAATTTTTGGTATCTTCATATGATGTGAAGTGCTGCTCAGACAGGTCATGCGTCATCGATCGAAACAAGTGAAAATCAGAAGGAGCAATGTCTGGTGAATACAGCGGGTGGGGTAAAACTTCCCAATTGATTGTTTCCAAAAAGGTTTTGACCGGCGCCGCAACATGTGGACGAGCATTATCATGCAGGAGAATAATTTTGTCGTGTCTGGAGTAGCAGTGGGCGCGCTTTTCCTCGAGTGCTCGACTCAATCTCATCAATTGTGCTCGGTAGACAGCCCCAGCAATGGTTTCGTTCGGTTTGAGCAACTCATAATACACGACACCAAGCTGATCCCACCAAATACACAACAAGAGTTTTTTTCCATGAATATTTGGCTTAGCTGTAGATGTTGAAGCATGGCCAGGGGTTCCCCATGATTTCTTCCTTTTTGGATTATCATAGTGGATCCATTTTTCATCACCAGTGACTATACGGTGCAGAAAACCCTTTCGTTTATGCCTGGCAAGCAGCATTTCACATGTGGAAAATCGGCGTTCAACGTTTCTCGGTGTCAGTTCATATGGAACCCAATTTCCTTGTTTTTGAATCATTCCCAATGATTTCAACCTATGTGAAATTGCTTGTTGAGTCACTCCTAATGTAAGTGCAAGTTCTTCTTGCGTTTGGCACGAATCTTGATCCAATAATACTTCCAATTCCGCGTCTTCGTACACTTTCGGCCTTCCGCTACGTTCTTTGTCTTCGATGTCAAATTCACCGTTCTTAAACTTTTGAAACCACTCACGACAACTTCTCTCACTTAAGGCAGCCTCACCATATGCTTCTACAAGCAATCGATGCGCCTCAGCTGCAGATTTCTTCAAATTGAAGAAGTAAATCAAAAGTTCCCGCAAATGACGCTTATTCGGCTCAAAACTTGACATTTTCGAACACAAAAAAATATGTTATACTGATAAAAATTCACTAATATTTCAAGGTCATGTTGTTGACAGATGTCCAACCTTACGATAATGACATTTTACATCTGACAATTTTAACCATAACTTACTGGTGGCGCCAACTTTTGTCAAACGGCGGTGACTTATTTGTACACCCAATATATATTTAGATATACCTGAGTTAACAAAGTTTTTTCTGATGAGTAGTCAATTTATTTGTATAAATAATGTAATGATGATAAGGGATAAACAAATATTTAGTATAGGGGAAGTTTTGGATTATTTTAGTTACAATAAATACTTAGATCATAATAAGACATCGATATATTATTTACAATTTGAAAACCACTGCCAAATGAAAAAAATTACTAATTCAAGTATGCAAAACAAGTAAAAACCATTTTGTGGATTGTTTTAGGCAATAATATAATATAAAATTACCTACAATGTTATGAAGTAGTTCAATTTATTTTACAAAAAATGTAACTTGAATGATGATTGCAGACATATGTCAATGAAAACTATAATTATGATGTATTTATATTATTTGGGGCCTTCTAGTTTTATATTACTTATTTTAATTGAAACAAGTAAAATGAAAAAAATCTTATTCAAGATTATCTTTGTAATTTACAAAAATACATTTCGTTAAAATTAATGAAATAGATTTGCGCAAATTAAAAAATGAATCAAGTTTTGCATACATGTTTTTTTTAGACACGTCAAATGTTGAACAGTATTTTAGAGGAAAAGAAACAAATAAAATATAAACACAAATTGATTCCGATTTACATAATTGGTTAGTAATGTTTATTATAGAATTTGCTGAGAAATTTCCTTCAACATTCGGTTCATTTCAATACTTGCGAATTTATAAACTCAAAACTATTCATAATAAATAAGTAGCACTTAACATTTCATTGAAATACCATGTTAAGAGAACTGATTACAATTTATACAATATTTCAAGGTATTTAAATCATGGATATACATGTTGTAATTGTGTAAAAACTTACATGAAAAATAAATCTTTATAATAATTTCACAATATCTTGACGATGGAATGTCATGGGCTGTTTGTCAAAACTGATCTGTCGATGAGCGATTAAACTTTCAACTAAGATTAGATTGAGGGCTCTCTGAGCAACCAGTTTCTCTATTTTTATTAAAGCTATGTTCAGATATCGTTTTTAGAGCGATTTTTTGTAGTTTTTCTGACGTTTTCCTACTTGTTGAATTGTTTATGGTTAAAATGGAGAAGCCAATGTCATCGGTATTGCCAGCAACTGTTATGTTAAAATACAAAGATTCTCAATAGTTGAAAAAAATATTTTTGTAAATCAGTATTTTTTCAAGGATTGTCCAGTTAAAGCAATAAACGTAACATGGCTGTAAAAGTAACATATTCCAAACCACTTTATTTAAGATATTTATTTATGTGCGCAGTATCTTTTGGGAAGGTCAGAGGATCAGTCGTTTAGAGCATTATTTCTTAACCTGTAGGTTGAGAAACGATGTTAAGAGAATTTATTACAACGCGAAAATCAAATAATTTACTTGTACAAAAGGAAAAAATTGTCTCTGTATAAGTAAAAACATTTGTGTGGTCACGTGCATATGCATCAATGAGATATTAAGTTTTTACATGGCGAGTCGCGAACTCTTATTTTTTTATTTTGGTGGATCGCAAGGCTAAAAATGTTGAGAAATAATTGTCTAAAGTTTTGATGGTGGCACTGAGACGCATTCTGAGAGGTTTTAACCACCTTTGGTTGCATTTGCGGTTTGTGGGTGACATGAAAAAAATCAACTGCCAGATTTAATAATTGAGCCGCAAATCACAACTGATGAAAAAAAATCCCCTCTTCTCGCGTCGTGCAATAAGTCTTAAAAGGTTTACTTAGCTCTAAGGTTAGGTGATTTATTAAAAACATTGTTATTTTTTGACTCTAAGGTTAGGTGATTTATTAAAAAAATGTTATTTTTTGGCAAATGTGTTTAAAAAATAAAATAACATATAAATAAATTATGTTTTAGTTATTTAACAAGCAGATATATAAATAAGGTGGAGAACTTATTTTCTACAGATCATCAGTTTCTTAAAACTGTTCATAAATAGCTTTGGTCTATCATTTTTTGCCTGCATGCGCACGTTATGGTTTGCATAGACAATGTTTTATTACGTGCGCTATATAACGACACCACTTTCTTAGGAAACCAAAGCTTTAGCGACCATATTTTAATTTAGGATCATATTTATATAAGCAGTAATATATTACGTTTCAACACATTTTGGGACCAGTGTGTCATAAATTCACCATACATAGTCAATACATATGAATATTAAAATTTTTAAGTGAATGGAAAGTTTGAAAGTCTTTTTGAATAATGGCCGTGAACTTCTATATATGAAAGGAGTACACGCCAGTATCAAGTGATGTCCACTTCATAATAATATCTGTACCCTAGAGGATAAACCACGGGAGTCACATTTTACCCGAGTATAAACGACGTTGCATCATAGAATTCATGTATGACGTTTATCCGTTAGGCTGCAAAGTGACTTCCGTGGTTTATCCTCTAGGGTACAGATATGATCTCGTTTGTTCTATTTACATGGGCGAACTTGGTAGCCGCGTCCGTAGTCTAAGACATAACAGAGCTGAAAAATTCAAACTGACACTCCAGATGATTTCATCGTATACTATTTTTATAGTCCATATATTTGTCATATATACTTTGAATGACATATATCATAATTTGAAAAAGTTGTGTTATAGTAACAATTTCAAATTATGTGAAAAATGTTCCCATTTTATATATCTAGGTTCTTTTTCAAATTTTATTGCATTCAAGTGTTAAAAAACACATTCAAAATTATTATTGTCAGTGACAAGATTATTATTTTTGATAGTTTTTTCTATGTTTTACAGTGTGGCCTTATCTGTAGATCGAGAACTGCTCTCAAGTCATCAGAAAATATGCCACGAGCCCCAAGCTTACACATTATGTACAGTAATAAATTATTATATGAGTCTTTTATTAGTCACTGCATATTCATCGTCTTTCAAGATGGACATCCAATCTAAAGTAAATATTTAGCTTATTTATATGGTGTAAAGAAATGAAATAATCAAAACAAACTATCTTGAAATTCATTTATTGTAATCAATCATTTAATAAAAGAATAATACATAAAAAATAAGTTTAAAAATTATAAATTTTCCAGTAAAATAGATTATACAAAAACTCATACTTTATCATAAAAAATCATCTGAAATAAAATGTAATTAAGTCGTTGCTTGAAATTGGTAAATGTAACTAAAAAATACTTAAATAAATGTAATACATTAATGGACATAGTAAAAAAGTGAAAAGTTATTACAAAATTTTATTTATGTTCCTGTATATCAATTATGGAATTTTATCAAGAGTTAAAAAACTAAACCAAACTTGATAATTGATTGTGACCAATTAATTGATATTTTTTTATTTATTTATTATTACACATGACAAGAAATATGCAAGAAATACACAACAAAAAAAACAACAGGTAATTTAATTTGGACATACAATTTTAATGGATCTGGGTTTGTTGCCTTGCATTTGTCGTATCCCCAGTAAACTAGGCTTTTGCCTGTATCTCAATGTTTGATAATACTATCAAACATTTTATTATTTTGCAAAGGGATACTATAACAACAACGTAATAACATTATTGATTCATTGATGAAATGGTTGAATGGAATATTTTTTAAGATGAACATGGAATGATGACTTATTTACCTATATTTAACATAAGACTGCTTGATTTGACTAAAGGATTACATTAATTAGCAAGAATTGCATTAATTCCATAATTTAAATTACTTTAATTGGTACTACTTGGGGGATATTAAACTATATGCGATAAATACATTCTTCAAAAAAGACCAACTAGACCACATACTAGTCAGAGGAACTTTCAAAATCACTATGAAGAGGAGTACAAAACCACTAAAGAAAATATAAATTTGAATATTAAAGCTGTCAGAAAAAAGTAAAATTAAATCTCGTTTTCAAATCTCATTTTAAAAGAGGTTCTCAACATAAAATAAAATTCCTGATACAATTTCAATAACTAAGTAAAATTATAATTGAGATTGCAAACGAACTCGCAATACCTGGTCAAAGCAGAACCATATTTAAGCCAAAAAATAAAGTGAAGGTGCATGAAAAATAACTTAAAACACTAATTAATAAATAATTAAATAGATCAGGAAAGGTGTTAGAAAGAATCGGAGAACATACAAGCCAAAAAAAAATTATGAACTAAAGAACAAAAAAGAGGGTCAAAGATGTTCTAAAAGATTATTTTTAATGGAAAATCTAAATTAAACAAACTACAATTACAATATGGAGGGCTTTTTTTCTGATCAGGACGAGTGAAATTCTAACAGAGGTTGAAACATTATATGGAAAACTCTACATCATAAATTCTAATCGACCATTTCCAGTTGAAACAGAAGAGAGCAAAGTTGACCAAACACTACAAAGAAGATATCCCCAAGTTTAGTGAAATAGAAACGGAACAAACATTTAACAAGGCAAAATAAGTAGACAAAATCACAACTGCAAGAGAAGACAAAATCACAACTGATATTATAAAAAAGGGCAAAAAATCAGTCAAGAGATTTTAAAAATTTCCTTAACCTCGCGAGTGACATTTTGTAAGTAAAATAAAAAATAGATTTTGTAAGTAATATAAAAAACGTAATTGCGGCCGCCATGTACACAATAATTGAATAGATAAAAACATTTGATCCTTGTCCGTTTTATGGATAAATATACGTATTCGGGAAAAAACCATCGGACGTATCGTGTACGTCCATACTCTCTTGAGGTAAAAATTAGCTCGCCGTACACCATACGGCCATACTCATTTAGAGGTTAATAATGTATTGACAAAAGGAAACCCTAATATCAAGGAAAATGGAAATGTTACGTTGATTCACAAAAATGTGACAACTTGAATCAGGGAAATTACCATCATAAAAGCTTTTACAAAATTGTTTTACGAAGTTTTCTGTACAGACTTATCCGAAAATTGGATGATTTTCAACTGGTCAAACATGCGGAATTCTGAAGATACGTTAGTACCATTGAACACATACATGTATTATGATAGGTGATGGAGAAGAACATAGTATAATCAACTATTCTTAGCTTTATAAAGCTTAGAATTGCAGTTGACAAAGAGAAATTACACGATAATACAGAGCCATGAGACTATGTCAAGCAGTGGATGCCATCGGGCTGACAATAATAATAATGAGTTTATAGATGGCCATAATTATGTTAGCTTAATTATGGGTTGCTTTATTGCTAATTCACATGGATTGATGAACTTTGTATACATGTGAATTACGAATGAGCGTACTGTGTATTATATTCTTAAATTTAATTATCACATGAAAAAAAAACAAAAGAGGAATAATCATAAAAAATGCTCTGAATTGCATAAAAGAAGTCTTATTGAATTGTAAATGTGATTAATTTTATGTCAGGTTTTCCATTAGTTTCTATAAGTGATTCATATCATTGCTGTTCAAGTCAATTTTCATAAAACTTTTTGTAAAAAAAATTACATTTTAATGGATATTAAATCATTACATCCTTTTACACAATGCTGCAAAGGTTGGCAACTGATGGGACAGCGAAGAAGTTGGATGATTTAGAAAAAGTAGATGATCTTGTCTTTTTAGAAACCTCTGTGGGTGAAAAATCTCTCCATTTTGAGCAACTCATCAGACGCTTATTTTAAATCATTAAGTTTGGAAATAATTATGAAATGTTCAAATCAATAATTTTCATTTTTTACAATCAATGAAATGATGTTTAGCACAGTTTACATGTAAATAATTCATAACTTAAATAAATAATTTTATCTTTGTATGAATCTTATCAATGCCAAACTTTCAAGATAGTTATGAAATACCTTTTCCATTAAAAGTATATAAGTTTAAAATATTCACAAATATTTTTGTTTTTTTCTAAAATTTGACTTAGGTTGTCAATTGGCCTGGCAGAGGCAATATGATTTAACTTGCGTAAATACATTATGAAATTTGTCCATGGATATATTTTTATAAACGGGTATTGATTTCCTCTTATAATAGAAACATTATTATTATCTTAAATCAAAAGTTGAATTAATTTCATTAAAATAGTTCACAGGAGAATGTGAATGAAAATAATTAGATTGAATTGATGACTTTTGTATATTACTTAGTATTGCATTTTTGTAAGTATAACATGCTTCTGTATACTTTTTTATATTAACATTTTGTATTATATCATTAAAAATATGATCAGAAATATTAGAGCCCAAAAGTTTTTTTAAGTTGTTCACATCGAAATGTTTAAACGGGCAACCACCTTCAGAAGTAACATTTGACTGTATTGTTTTGCAACCGACCATACAATAATTCTTTCTTGAGCCTTCGAGTCCGTATAAGTGACGTATTCCATAAATATACTTGCTCGAGTCTTTTCCCCAAGAATGTGAGCATGCTGATTGATGTTCAGAAGATTTTGAATATTCTTTTTGCCAGAAATTAATAGACTCTTGTATCGGCAATCCAATATCTTTCAGAAATAAACTGTATCTGAATCTATCATTATGTGATAATCTATGTTTTTTACGAAGAGAAATATGTAAATTTTTCATACAAAGTGGGAAATATATCGATTTAGCATCTATTTCTGTATGTTTCAATGTTTTCTTATTTCCATTCAAATTATTGCAAGCTGTACTTTGCATAAGTTTCAGAATTAATTCTCTCCAACGTGGGTCGGTACTATTGTTGAGATTTAACTTGAGTTTATCATTTCTGTGTATCAAGTGTTGTCTGAATAGCAATTTAAAAAAATATTTCCATTTACCACATGGAATGATCGCAAATCCATTTTTTACTTCAATCTGTCTTTTAGCTATTAATGATAGACATGCTGTAAAATGAGAATTAATACTGTAAATAGAGCAGCTGTCATCATGATTAACTCCTGCTACATGTTGAGCAATATGTTTCAGTAATAATTTTCTACAAAGTAGTTCTAAAATATGTAGATGCGGTAAATCCTCGTTTTTTATTTCTCTTGTGTATTTTAAAATATGTTTACACAATAATCTAATGTCATTGGATGTTCCACAACTTATTCTTTTGAAAAATAAGTTTTCTTCGTGTTTTATTACAAGATTCAACAGATGATTGTCACCAGACAACACCGAAAGATAGTTTAACATAAAATGACCGATATTATCATAGGGACTCCCTTCAATTATATACTGGTAAGCATTTGAAGGCGATTCAACACAACCTTCAAAATATTGCCATCGTTTTAATACACACTCCTCTAATAAGTGCAAAGAAGCGTTTCCTTTAACTGGTTTTAAATAAAAATAAGACATATATCACAGGGAATTATTAAAATAAAAGTACAGTTCTGGTCTTCTGACTTCAACAAAATGTTTAAGCATATCTAAAACACATTTCTTCTTTTTCTTGAATAATGGCCGTGAGCTCCCATATATGTGAAGGAGTAAAAACACATTAACAACTTAAACAAAAACATAACTTTTGAACGATTTGTCAATATTTTGTTGACATGAGCGTAACAAGCATAGTCTTCTTTTTCTTAAACAATGGCAAAGAGTATAGACAAACCAATATTTTTAGAAACCTACTCAGGATAAAAGGATTTTTAACTCGGTGCCGTGTCATAAAATCAATATAATACATATATCATATATAAAAAAATATTTATTGTTTAAAAAAAAATTGTTTAAGTTAAATGATCGATTTTAGTTCCGTATGATGCCAAAATTGCATATCACCTGGATTAAAAGTAAAATTACTTAAAAAACACATGCGTAAAGATCAAAATGTTTCGTTTCATAAGTTATACAAGGATGAAATAGTCAATCATATTTAATTTTTCATATATATATATATACTTTTACTCTGATGCATTTCTCAAAACGATAAATAAATTTTTCAATATTATCAAAAAATATTTAGAATTTTGTATTCAAAATGGTTACACTGCAGAATGAATTTTTCGTTACTGTAAAAAAAATTATGAGTGGAATTTTAATTTCATTAAAAACCATATCGAGGATTAACACTGCGATTTAATTTTTGAAAACTACAACGTAGAATAGCAGTTTTTCAGCAGCTTAAGTACATTTTCTGTACACTGGTACATTTTTGTATATTATTTTACTGCCCATTATAGTTTCCTCGATGTTTTTCCTTAATGATATCTTTTAATTTATACATAAATGATGCGTAATACTTGCCATGATCACAGTGTTTCTGTTTTTGAAGCCAATAAATAGAATTCCTAGCAAATGTTTTTTGAAATCATTCGGTTCGGTTTATCTGAGCCCTAAAACTTCCTTTTTTAATTTCATTAACTTATTCCAATCATACTGGTCTCGGCCTTCCTCTCTCATAACTCCCGCTTACGTTCACGCGGTAGAATTTTTCATAACTAATTTTTCCTATGAGCCCAGCCCATTTGAAAAAGCTCGTCTTCATTTAGCTCATCACACCAGTCCTTAGTTAAAATCAATTCTTTATTATTTCTTTGTGTATTTTGTCATATTTTTCTTAGTTCACGTATTTCCACAGTATTTATTTGTCTCAAATATTTTTATTTACACCAGGTTTCACGAGAGACTAAATAATGCGAGAAAATGAACATACGACCCTAATTACCATATATATTTATAAAATGCGACCTTAAATAGTGTCACACAAAACATAAACCCTGTGAAACTCCTTAATTCCAACGACTTGACTTAAATAAAAATAAACTTGAAACAAAATTTTTAGGTTGACAAGAATTTTACATGAATTCCTATTTGACTGCGATCCTACCGTGAGCTTGCTTGCATGAATTTATCATTGGTTAACCAATTGTCAAAAAAGTTGTACCCTTAAAATCTGACTAGACATATCTTCAAAAACTTGATGTATGCCTTGTCGTACCATATATATCTTACAATGAACTCACAGTTGACCCAAAGGTAACTCATTAGTTTGCGGTGTGATAGCGGTCAAGTGGGAATCCAGCTTAAGGAGGAAACTGTTTCAGTCGCCCTGGCTGCATTCTAGAATGTCTTAAATATTATTTGCGGACACACATTTCACGATCTCTTTAGACAATTACACCACATTTAGACGCACGAGTATATATCCTAATTCTCAGGATCCAACTAATATTCTATCTATTCTGAGATAATTGAGGAAACATCGAATATTTTGGTATTGGTTTGTACAAAACAAATTTTTAAGGCGGAATTTAACTATTAAAAACCCATTTAACTGACTTGATATTTCCACATGAAGAGGGTTAGTTTATTATTTGTTGATATTTCAGGTAAGCGTGTTTTGTGGATTGGACATTTTCCCATACATACGTTTATATAAGGCATGCACGAGTATCTTAACAACAAACAAGAAAATCAAGAGCAGAGGTATTTACGTTGAAAGCGACAAATTGGGTCTGCGAAGCTCAAAATCTTCGTATTTCATCAGTAGCAGAATATTGTTCACCTGTGGGCTGAAAACATGCGAATATCATCCTGAACCAGACACAGATACATATCCCACCCTTGTAGAATAGAGAGATAACCCATCATCATACTTTTATTCAAGGACACAACTTTCGCCTCCTTCACATTCATACATCTCGTTATGGACAGTTTTTTACTATTCATACTCTCCACTTAAGGTTCTTTCAAAATCTGGTCCACTTGATTCGGCCATGTTTTTCTCGGTGTACTTATTCTACACATGTCTTGCACTTCTAACGTGTATTTTCGCTTAGTCATTCTTTCATCGTAGATTCTCTCCATGCATCCAAACCATCTTAATACTCCTTTTTTCGTCTTATTTAAAATGTTTATTTTATTTATGCATTAGTTTCTGATGTCTTGATTGCTCCTTCTTTCACGCATTGAGACTCAGATTTTTTCTTAGTGGACGAGAATAATTTCAGATATATTTTGATGAATCGCTGACGTGTGAAGTTCTGTTAGGGAATAAATCACTTTAAAAACACCTATTTTTTTAATGATACAATCGGTTTGTCATTAAATATAGAATGAGGTCTAAATGCTAAATTGAACCGATCGGTTAAAGGCTAAAAAAAATCCTTAAAATTAACAACCACACTGTATACAAGGTAAGTTATAATATTACTTAATTTCAAATAATATTTCCTTACAAGAATTAGAAAGCCTAATCTTTCGCTCCTTTTTTATTTTTTTTAGCCTGGATAAAGTCGATATAAAAGGCAATTTTTTTTCATCAAATCTCTCAAGTAGTCGCGATTCAATACTTTGAAGACTGGAAGTATACTCCATAGTTGAAGAATTTTAAAAATATATACTTAATTTGTAATATTTGAAGGATTATTTCATAAGAAATTACTTTGTTATTTTTTATTATAGTTACTCGTAGATGCACCTGTTTTAATTTCTTATCCCAGGCTGTCTTCAGACTGAATTGTCTCGTTTCGATAGTCTAACCCAGCTGTCGGCAACATATGGCACGCGTGCCACTACGTGACACGTGGGAGATTTTTCGACAGCACGGCATAAATAATGACAAATAATTAAATTCTTCAGTACATTCATAAAAATAATTTATTAAAAAAAAATCTAATGAATACGGCTCGTTTTCTTACTCAAAATTAGTCTTTTTTGGGGAAACATAAAAAAATTTCGCGCCGCGCGACTCATTTTCTTAAACGAAATTATCTATTTTTGAGGGGAAAAATCTAAAAAATTTTGCTGCGCAAAATCTCGCTGTAATTTTGAACAGGGTCTCCAATTTATATTGCGCGTGAGGCCATGTAAGTAATTTGAATTATAATGAAGTAATATAATAGTAATTTAATAAATATTCAATTCCTAAAATATAGATTTTTTTAAACCCCCCCCCCCCCCCTCTCATGAAAATTTCCTGGATCCGCCAGTGGCACTTCAGTGCATATAGGTTGCCTACCGCTGGTCTAACCGGTGTCATGTTTCATCGGAAGTGTGCGTATTGAATAATATTAAAATTTTCTTACGCAATAGAGATCAAGCAACCAATCAATCAATCATCATCAATCAATCCAACCAACCAAATCATCAAACCAAGCAATCAATCAAGATCAAAAAATTAAAATAACACAAACTTACATATGAATCGTTTGACGGTCGGTTTTTTTTAATCTGAATATTTTTAATAAAATTAATGTAATTTTCGTAAAATTCTTCTTCGTAACGTTCCTCTTGTTGAAGGTCAATAATCATAGCTATTTTAACATTGTCTGCAACTGCTCTAAACAATGTCTTCATGCTACAGTGGAACCACTCTCTTAGGTTCTCCAGCGAGGAGTTTCTTCTTCTTACACTTCGTTTTTCTTGTATCTTCCCCCGCAATATGACTTGGATGATTTCATATTTGCTTCCTCTCATGAAATGCTCAAAGTATTCCAATCTTCTCCACATAATTTAAGCGAGAACTTCTTTGTATTTTTTCATGCGTATGAGGACCTCTTCGTTGTGCACTTTGTAAATGCAGAAAATGTTTAACATTTTCCTATAGCACCACATTTTAAATGCTTCTATTAGTTTAATGGGGCTTGGGTGAATGTGAAGTCACCACGTCATAAATAAGTACTGGAAAGATGTAACATTGTACAATGCGCATTCTTAATTTGAAGTTCAAGTCTCTTTTAATGAGAATATTTTTCATTTCGCAAAATAAGCATTTTTTAATGAATGTGCTATCGGGTGCACTAAGGCATTTTCCAAAAATAAAAATAGAACAAGAAGAAAAACCTAATTAGTATAAACCGTAATTTATTTATTTTTACGGAAAATTCCTTAGAAACAGAAAATAGTAGTCATTTATTGCAGTGGGAAATTTTTGAGATAGTTTAAGCAAATAAAAATATCTTGACGTCACGATAATTTATATTAATTACGAGTCATTTACTTATCTCAACTTGTTTATGTAAAATAACTGGGACGTAGCAAGGAGACTGAAGCAAGTCTTGTTTATCATAAGTAGAACATAATAGGATATTAAATGGGTACCAAATATATGATATTTATTTAATATCCTCATTTATGCTACTTATTTACAAAAATATTATATTCCAGAATAGTATTGTAATTATGTGCCAATTTTATTGTATGGGAGTGAAACGCGGACGTGGAAAAAGACTGAGAGTAGCCGCATAAATGCTGTAGAAATGCGTGCTTTGAAACGAATGCACGTAGTGACAATACATGACAGAATACAGAATGAAGTGATAGGCGGATAAACATGAACTTAAGGCTGATGTGTTGAGTAGGATGAAAAAGAGCACGTTGAGATGGTTTGGGCATGTAGAACGAATGAAAGAAGAATGACTAACGATGCAGGTATATTTATTTAATTTAATTTATGACACAACAGTGTCTTTATATACAAATGCACATATGACAAGTACTTAAAATTATTGTCAAAAATACAAATTTTTATTTCAGATTAACATGGAGATACAAAAAGCAGTAGTAATAATAAAAGAGTAATTGAAAAGTTATTGTTTAACATTATTTGATATAAATATGTATTTTCAATTCGATATGTTAAACATATTCAATATAAGTAAACTTACGTGATTGTGGAAGATTTATTTTACGGTGATAAAGAACTCAGTTTTTTTTAGCGGAACAACGTTTACATATAGTAGAACACTAAGAATTGGATTTTTGGAGAATTTTATGAATATTTTTTTTAAGCCTGGCGAGTTTATTGCCATGTGGCAATCTCTTCCAACCAACCAGAAATATGTTTTTATAGGCCCTAAGTGTTAACCAGACTGGAATGGGATTGAACCCGCAACCTCCGGATCGGCAGACAAGTGTCTTACCATCAGGCCACGGAGGTCGAATATACCTTGAGATTTAAAAAAAACACATGGGCTCACTTGTAGAACGACATGCAAGTTGCTTTGCAGAATCGAAACCTTCCACTGTTGATGCAGGGTTACTCAACTCCAGAGACAAATTATTGTCCTTAATGTTTCGTTTATCATATGTTATACTAGGTTATTTATATTAAAAAGGAGAGCACAAAGTTACTAGCTCTTTCTAAATATTGCTGTGATATTCTGGCGAATACTACAATACATATAAATAATTATACTAAAAATATCTAAATTGTTGCAAAACTTATTTCCAACTCTTTGCATACGAATTATAGAGGAGTTAATTTCATAATAAGTGAAGCGATTTTTGGTATGAAAGGGATTGTGCCGTCTTGTGGATCTAGTGGGAATACGAAATGAAATGCTTGCGAGTAAGTGAGGCGCATCGATCATTATACTCGTATCATCTGTTTTTCCTCTGTCACAAAGTGTCAAGAGTTTCATTGCGTTTAACAAGTAGGGATAATTTCTTTGTTCATGTGGTATTCCTAGTTTAAAATTAATGAATCTTAGAAATTAGTTTTGTACTCTTTCTAAGGTTTGTGTATGGGCGGCATAATGAGGAGACCATATTGATGAATTGAAGGCTAGGCGGTTACGTACCAAAGAGCAGTACAGAAGTTTTAATGTTCGGAAATCCGAAAAATGCTGGGCAGTTCTTAGTTCAAATCTTAATTTTTTTTAACTTTCCCGAATGATTTTGTTCACGTGTTCTATTATATTTCATACATGAGAGTTTTTCATCAAATGTGATTGCTAGGTCTCTTATAGAACATACACGTTATAATGTAAAATGATTTAGCGAATAATAAAAATAAAAATCCAAATACTCGTAATTATTTGGATTTTTATTTCTATAAAAACTAATGTACTCACATTTACTCAGGTTCAAGTGCAGTTTGTTGGTGGTATTGTACATACTTGTTGTAATTTATTTGAATTTTCTTGTAATTTAAGATAATTAGCATAATTAATTATAACTTTGAACGTTTTTAAATCATCACTAAGTTCGTCAACTACTATATATCATTAAAGAAATAAGAGAAATAATATTGGTCCTAGATGCGATACTTGGGGTACACCGCTAGTAGCTGTAAAGGGATAAGAAAGACAATAATAAATTTTGACAGTAAGTGTTCTATTTTTAATGTAGCTTTCGATCCGGTCTAAGAGCGGGCTGACTATTCCTAAAGATTTTAGTTTAATTAATAGAATATTATGTGATGCTTTGTCAAATGCTTTACTGAAATCTTTGTAAATTGAGCCGACTAGTTTTCCATTGGATAGCGAATTAAATACGAGTATATAGTTTTCATATTCCAGTAGATTTGTCAAGAAATAAATCCATGCTGTTGAGTGATAATAATACCGCGAATCAAATTATCAATTTTGTCTAAGTATATAGTGCAAATGTGAGTAGGAGACACGTAAGAGGAAGACCAAAGAAAGTATGGTTGGATCAAGTGAATGCTATTCTGAAAGAAAGAAACGTAGATAAATCGTAGAAGTTGTATGACAAGGTGCATAGATGTAGAAGAGGCTAAGGATGTGCGCCTAGATAGGAAAGTCTGGCGCTCGGTCCTTTCTGCCAATCCCGAGAGGGATATGGCGTGATGTTATGTTTGATTTTTTAAATATTTCTTTTAATTGTTTAATATACGTTTTTGATTTATTAAATTGTTTATCTTGACCGGGCCAAATACTCGTAAATGTTGCGTTTCTTTAAAGATCTTTTCCACTTATAGATATATTGTTAACTTTTTTTAGTTTAACAGTTGAAGCCTAAATTAAAAAATATATATACTCGTATATATGTATTATACTGACTCTTGTGTGGGTGTATTGCCTATTAAAAAATATGGCTTATACATGTTGACAATAATTTGTTAAACTATCTAACAGTTTTTCGGTACCTAACAGCTTTTGCTTTGTAGTAAGGTCCAAAAGCTTCCAGCCTAATATAAAAAAGTGATAGAATGAAACCATTTTTTTATTTATTGGAACAATGAATAAATTTTTCAATACCCTTGAAAAATATTCTCAAGTTTTGCTCTCAAAATAGTATGATCACTTCTTAGTCACTTTTCTTTTTTATTTCACGCAAATCGGATTTCAGTTTGAAAATAAAAAAAATAATCATTAGGGTCCAAATAGGGACTAAAAGTTTAGTGTTTAAATTTTTGGAAACAACAGTTTTGAATGACAACCTTTGCAGCAACATAAATGTGCATTGTCGTACAATAATCTCACGCCTGGTGACTTTTATCTTCGGTATTTTGTTTTCGTGGCATTCTTTGGTTTATATTTATGACGCAAAATACTTGTCAGCAATCGTAGCTTTGCTCTCTTTAAAATAATTTAGTAGAATATGTTTTTTAGGCTTGTGCCCCCTTGGTTTTTTGGGTCGTGGTGATCCCGGAAGTGCCACTCCGCTGAATCCACGTTTGACAGAAGATCAAGGTACAAAAACGTCGCCGGAACAACGGACCATCGTTGGACATATGAAGTAATTTAGTGGCACCTAATGGGCAGAACTAGGCCTATAAGAAGACCAAAGGCACGCTGGTTGGACGAAATACATAAGCAAGCAGCGATTGCGTGGCAGCGATGCGCAAAGGACAGGATTTCTTGGAAACAGCTTAGAGAGGTCTATATAAATGTGAGGTGATGATGATGATGACATATATTTATATAAATATACACACGCAGGTTCTTAATAAGGCCCTGTTAATTAATTTGATATATTATTACGTTCTGTTCGAATTAACTGTTTGATAAAAAAACTTATTTGGCTCGATTCACACGTTCAGCTCGTTTATAAGAATTTCGATATATATATTTGTGAACATGATACAAAATTGTTTTAGACAATATCTATCTACGCGATAAATGTGTATTAAAAACATGTGTTTTCAGAAAAAAAGACGATGAGCTTTTCTTATATGCTTTAAGAAGCTAAGGTGTTGAATTTTTTATCTAAACGAGCACTAGTTGGCAATTGGAATAAAGAATTAAACATTGTTTATTCCAGAGTATGATTTTGTAAACAATGAAATGTGGAATATTAATGGATAAAAATAATATTTATATGTAATCAGTACTTTTTTAAGCACTTTTTTAATATCGTGTCATTTTCAATACATTAATAGTTTATACTCAAGTGATTTAGATTTTCTTGAACAATATGTTTTGAGTACTTTAAATACGATATTATATTATATACCTACACATTCCCTACAGTAATTCATATATTTCGGAGGCGAATTGTCATTTTATTTTGATTAAATCTTTATTTTATGAGTGCTTTTTTTGCTAAAAACTAAGTGTTGACATGTCGGAAGCTTTATCGACGATTTCGGAAAATGTTGAGAAAAATGGGAAACAAAGGAAAATGGTTTTTGAGGACGCCATGACTATGACAGGTAAGATTTGTCAAAATAAGCATATTTAATTTTCTTACAAAAAAATATTAAAATAATATAGACCACCCAAATAACACAGTTTCAACCAATTTAACAACCTTATTATCACTTAAGGGTGCCGTTTCAAAAATATCATTAAATTATCATAAATGTTTTTTTTGAGAATTTATCATCGTGCAAAGTGCAAATTATACCATTTCAGCGTGAACGACTTTTTAGGAGAGGATTGTATTGTATCACTCGTTATATACAGTACAACCAACCAGAAATATGTTTAAGAGGGCTTAAGTTAAAACTAGACTAGAATACTTTTTTGATAAAATTTTAATTCCAACTAGAATTGACCCCGCGATCGGGCAGGACCACAAGAATCTCATCAAATATGGTAGACCACTGGTTATTAAGATTTTCCGACCCAATAGGACTTATTTTCGCCATTATAAGGTCGTAATATTCTAGATATCTGTCAAAACATCAATATTGTCAGTGCCAGAAGTCTTATGGATATACATGGATACATATCATCCCGCCGGGTCCTTTGCGGGGTAGGCAGGGAGAACATATCTCCAAACATTTTTATTCAAGCACACAACTTTCGTCTCTTCCACATTCATACATCTCGTCATGCACAATCTTATACTACTGTATTGTAGTATCCTTTTGTCATATACAGTACAACCTAGCGGGCTTATTGACATGTGGCAATATCTTCCAACCAACCAGAAAGATGTTAAAGAGGCCTTAAGTGTAAACCAGGCTGGAGTCCTTTTTAAAAAATCTGGGTTCCAATGGAAATCAAACCCGCAACCTTCGAATTTGGAGAGACGTCTTACCAACTAAACTACGGAGGTCGTCTATTATTCATACTTATCACTTAACATTCTTTCAAAATCTGATTCATTTGGTGCAGTCACGTTTTCAAACTAGCTATTTATTATTGAAAGCCTGTCGCCTTTTTCTTCGAAAGTGTGATCATATAAAATATTGTACGAAGTATGAGCTGGGCTGCAACACTACCCACATAAACTACTGCAGCACTACACCTATAGCTGAATGTATCATGAGCTGGGCTGCAACACTACCCACATAAACTACTGCAGCACTACACCTATAGCTGAATGTATCATTATTACATATCGGAAGATCTAAAAAGGTTGCTCTGTAGTTTGTCTTCCCTTGGTCATTTTTCTGTGGTTTTATTACAAAATATATGCAGATTCGCGGAAATATCTAATCGAATGGCCGCATCCACCACCTTCCTATCCTTACACTTATATGTATTTATTTTGTAATATTTTTTAATGTGGGTTCGAATTCCGAGTTACTTAGAGTTACGTATTAGAGCACCCTTTAGGAGAGTTTGCTCTCTAAACGGCGCTATATAAATTTTCCTTTTATTATTATTATTATTATTATTCGGTATTTGATAAGTCTGGGGCAAGTTTTGTAATACTGTAACTCGTTTATTGAAAATAATATTTAATATATTTATTAACTATTACCTCTACAATATAACATGCTTAGCAAAATGAAAGCAATTATTAAAATTCTTTTTAAAATATTTGATTTCCATATTGTTTTATAGCAGTGGTTTTCAACCTTTATCTAATAGTGGCATCCTAAACAAAATAATTTGTCAATGTGGTTCTCCTTCTATCTACAATATCAAGTAACTTTATTGTAATAACTTTTTTGTTTAATAAAAATATATAATAATAATATAAAAGTAAAATAAAAATCAATGAGATATTTGGGATTGATGTGACTCGGAGATTTTTTTCAAAGTTTGGAGAAAGATCTCTTCCTCAACCAATTTTTAATTCTTTTGTTTTGGTACTGTTTATAGTAATGGAAACGGAAAACCCAAATTATAATAACGAAGAAGTAGAAAACTGTAAGAATATTATTTATACTTTTTTGTTAATATGCGGTCATTCGTTTTTTATTTCCATTCAGAATTCATTAATATCAACTCCTTATGTTTCAATTTTAAATAACCATAATTTCTTAATTCAATTACTTCCTCCTGCACTGTAAGAATTAGTTTTGATTGACTTAATTGCACTACAATAAACGGGTTTCTCAATCAGCCTTAAGCTTCTATACATACGTTAGGAAAATAATGCTGAATTTTTTTGATGGAGTGGTTCTGTTCAAAGTCAACATTGTGCAGCACCCTTGGAGCATTATTATGGTACCCTAGGGTGCCAGGGCACCCCGGTTGAAACCACTGTTTTAGAGCTATCACGGAGCATCTAACATTTTTCTAGCAGAGTTGTCAACCAATAACCAACTGTTATAATATTTAATAAGTTAGTGGCCTCCGTGACCTACAAAAGTTGATGACACCTATCGTTTGCCGTCGGGACTCAGATTTTATTTAAAAAGGATTGCAATCGGTAAAAAAATTATTACACGGCAATAAACCCACTAGATTGTAATAAAATATTAACAAAGGTTCAGAAATGATTTATGCATTCCGTATTGTTGATTTCTTAGTAAACCTAGCAATATAAATGAAAACCATAATCATTATGAGGCCATATTAGGGCGTTATTATAACTGCTACTATAGATGTGATATGTTTTTTCTGGTGGAATTTTCAAAGTGAGTTTATTCCATTTCATTCAGAATCTTGTTTTCCATTAGTTTTAGTCGATGACAATATATTTTTCGCCATTTTATAGTGTTTATTTAGTTATTGTAAATATCATATTATTATTGCGTAATGTTTAATAAATTGAGACATTTTATATTTGCTTAAGTTCTCTCAAGTAATATTTCGATTTGAATCAATCTTTGTTTACTTCAATTGTTAAATACGTTGAGATATGTTCTCTCTCCAATTTTGTTAAGATTTTTAATTCTTGTTATAAAATGGGGACATTATAATTTAAGTTGCTTCTTTCTTAACAAATCACAAATATTTCTTTAAGTAAATATAATGAAGTGAAATCAAAGCTTTAGCTGATCTTTAAAAAGGTGAACATCGTTTCGGAGGGTATCGGGCAGGGGAAAGAAATAGGAATCATGGTTCTGTGGAAACTTTTAGGCATTTACCTTAGAAATTGCATCTTGTTATAGGATTGTGGAATGTAAGATCGATCAACAATAAAATCGAAACCTTGGATGATGAAACTATAGACCGTGTATTTTTCGGTTGTCCTTTGCGAGATTTGATTTACTAAAAGCCATACCGCATCCAATGAATGTTGCGTTTCTTCTTTCTTCGTGGAACTTTTCCACTTATAAGATCGATTGTTAATTTTTTTAAGCTTAATCAGTTGAAACTTTAAATTGTCTAGAATTGTCATTTAAAAAAATAGTTTCATTATATTGACTCATGTAATTGCATAATGACTTGAATTTGATGGCGCAAATCATCCTAGTTTGGGTGGATTGTCTATTTTTTTTAAAGATTAAATATAACCGAAGTCATAGGTATCCTTATGCCATCGAACACTAGGCGGAAAAAGCACATGTGTCGTTCGAGGAGAGTAGCACAGCGCGGAGTTAGAACCGATGACCTTCCGCACGGAAGTCCAGTGCATTACCGAGCGACTATGCACCTCTATTAAACATAAAAATATCGAAACCATGATACGGGACTAAAAGATGCATGTTTGTGCATTGAACGAGACGTGGTATAAAAAACAGCTTTTTTTTTAATAAAACACATTCAAGATTATGTTTTTTAAATGAGCCCTCTAATTTACCGTTTTTATTGAAACTCGTTTTTTTCTGAGTAAACTTAAGACGTACGAGTAAAGTATAAAATAAATATGTGATGACTTGCGCAATTTTCCATGACATATTACTAAGGTAGAGAAATATTTCAAACAATGCTCGTAAAGTCATATTACAAGTTGTAAGCAAAGCTTTTCTTATCATACCTTACATAGTTATATTTAACATTGCAGCATCAAAACAACTATCAAGGCTTTCTAAAAATATATAATTTTTCGTGCATTGAGAAGAATAAATGGGGTGACAATGTACCCTAATCCCAGAAAAATTTCACGTGTGTAGATTAAGTTATGTATAACCTGTATAGAATACTAAATACGAGTATACTGTTTGTTTTCTAATACATACATACATATACACCATCACACCATCACCCTGTCGGGGTAGGCAGAGAAAATAGAGCGTCAAATTTTCCTATCTCGACACAAATCCTTAGCCTCTATCACATCCATACATCTTCTCATATAACTTCTTTGATTTCTCTGACTTTCTACGTTTCCTTCTTTCAGAATAACATTCACTCGATTATACTTTTCTTGGTCTTCCTCAAACGCCTTCCACTTACGTTTGCACTATATATACATATATCTGTTTTCTGATAAACTTTATCTGTTTTCTAATAAATAATTTATTCCTGTTTTATAATAAACCATAATGAATAGATAAATAAAAATCTTAGTGAGCTATTCATAATAGATCAAATAACTATCAAATAAAAATGATTAATTTATCTTATTTGATAGATTTACAGAAAACGTAACATAATAAAATAAAGAAAATTAAAAAAACAGTGAAAACAAATAATGGTTTCATGGTCATACTTTTACCTGATTTCAGTAAAATTAAGCATATTGAATTTTGCCAGCTTTTAATACACATTTAAATATCGTAAGTTTCAATGAAGCTCTATGTAGTGGTCTTTATTACAAGCCCTCTTTTTCTCGTTGTTTGTAAGATATTTCTCGTAGGTTGTAAGAGATTGTGATGTAATAATAAACCAGCCAGGTTGCACAGTATACAAAGAAAGTGGAATACAACGCAATACGAGTTTGTTAACTAAACAATATTGTGCGTGGTGGTGTGTTAGTTCCCACCTTAATTTAAGGAAAATAAATCTGGATATTGAAAAGGAGTGATAAAAGCAGGATGTCCGAAATTAATGGAGAGCGAGGACAAAGTAGACCGAGGAATGAAGGGGACCAGATAGTTAAAAAAATAACTGAGGAAAACGTATGACGTATGAGCAATAGAGGATCATGTATCTTAAGATATATGAATGTGAAAAGGGCCAGACCTCTTTGCGGGGGTAGAATGGCGTGGATATCTGACCTCTTTGTTTACCCTAAAACATTGCATGCACATGTTCCGATGATATGACTCTTTATTAGTATATTCACCAAGTTTTAGTCTAATTCTAACAGTATTGTTTAACAGACAGTATGTTAAACGTTAATGACATCCCAAATATGGAAATAATTGAGTATTGTGCCGTCATTAAGTTTCTCACAAAACAAGGGAAAACACCTCAAATAATTTTTACGGAGAGTGGTTTACGGAGATTATTGTCCTGGAAAAACTATTGTTAAGAAGTGGCATAGTCTTTTAAAACAAGGGAGAGAATCGATTGAAGACGACTTCCGACCAAAACGGCTTGTTCATTCCACTTCTTCAAACATCGTCTCAAAAGTAGAAAAACTCGCGCTGGAAGATGCCCGTTTTAACAAACAACAGCTTGCAGAGATGGTTGGAATATCACCTACATGTACAACCATTTTGAATATTCTCCATCAGCATCTAGGGATGTCAAAAGTTAATACAAGGTGGGGGGGTACCCAGAATGCTTACGCTACTTAACAACAAAGCGTCGAATATTCCCGACAGTTTTTAGACCTCTGCAGAAACAACAAATATGAGATTTAGAGCCAAATTGTTACTAGAAATGAAACCTGGGTTCATCATTATGAGCTTGAGTTGAAGCAGGAGTCCATGCAGTGCCATAAAAAGGGCACACAACCCCTTAAGGAGTGCCGCAATCGGCTGGAAAAATTATGGCTACAATTTTTTGGGATGCGGAAGGCATACTGCTGATAGATCACAAAGATAAGGACATCTTAGTAACTGGAGAGTACTACTCTGGTCTACTAATATAGTTAAAAGAAGCTGTGAAGGAGAAAAGAAAAGGAAATGGGCAAAAAGGGTGCTACTTTTGCATGACAATGCACCCGTGCACAAAAGCAATGCTGCATTAGCTGCTCTTCACAACTGTGACTTACAAGCATTAACTCACCTTCCTTACAGCCTAGACGTGTCTCAGTTTAACTGTTATTGGTTTCTCAAATATGAAAAAAGAACTTCGAGGGAAGAAATTTATTGACGATGAAGAAGTTAAAAATGTAATTTCGGCTTATTTTGAGGGCAAAAGGATTTTTTTTCGTGGGTATAAATAAGCTTATTGAAAGATCTGAAAAATGTACTATAATTAACGGTGAA
This sequence comes from Odontocerum albicorne, assembly GCA_949825065.1. Classification (NCBI taxonomy): domain Eukaryota; kingdom Metazoa; phylum Arthropoda; class Insecta; order Trichoptera; family Odontoceridae; genus Odontocerum; species Odontocerum albicorne. The sequence goes on from OX463850.1 coordinate 21,720,485, forward strand.
TTTATTGAAAAGATAAAAATAATTGTTTTTTCCCCTTAATTCCGCGAATTTATTGACGCACGAGTATCGATTATCCACACCCATTTTCTCTAAATTCACAATTAATTAATAAAACAGTAAATCCATAAAATGAAATCTGACATAATAATTGTTATTCAGAAATATATTCAACAGAAGGTTGTCAAAATTTATTAACGTGAAAAAAACGCTGACTAGATTTATTTACTAACATAAGTCTACTTCTTTCAAGGGTAATCAATTTGAAAAAAATAAATAAAGAAGCTTACAGCTGAAAGGCAACAAAAATGGTTTGAAGTAACGCTACTTTAATATTTACTTTATATTAAATATGGTGATATGTTATCAATTTAATGGAGATTAACTGTATCGGAACATCTCTGACATTTGGGCGTAACTGAGGTCAATGTCAGGCGATTGGGCCTGGATCATCTGATGGATAGCTCTGGTATTCCGCATGCTAATTACACTTTTTCATTGCGATACGTCATTCTGCAGCATATCCCGAAAATCTCTTTAGGCAAAATGATCTGGGTTACGAGAACAATAGTGAAATGTTCTCACTAGTGTAATGTTTCATAGGACTTGTGTGTCGTCTATTGACTAAAAGGGAAGATTTTACTGAGAGGTGATTTGTTTGCATTTATTGGTTACTTATTACTGTTAGTCTGTCAAAAAAAGAGTTGAAAATTAATGAGGGTGCTGCAATCGCCTGATTGGCAACACCGTAGTTGTATACATCTGATTTCAAAAGTACACTAACTTACAAAAAAAATGTCGGAAAAGATAAACACTAGCCGTTTTGATGAACTTAGCTATAATATACACTATAATATAAAATGAGTATAAATGGTATTTTACTCTATTCCGTTGAATTTTGGAGTTAACAAAATAATTTTGCTTAAGCTAATTAAGGAAAATTTGAAATAAATTTTAAAAACTCTTTTAAGTTTTCTGAAAAAGCATTGCTTTTTAAAAAATCGGATCGAGATATCAAACTCAATACGACAATTCTTGCTTTTTACTTGACGCAACATAATTTCGTTTGCAGCTCAAAATTCTTGAGATCATATGATTTACTACAAACAACTCAATCTTCATAGGGAACTACCAAAGTTAGGGCAAAAATAGATTTTACTAGAAATGAAAAATCGAGATAAAGTTTATGAAATCTTTATTCAATCAAATTCATAAATCAAAACCAAAATAATTATGTTTAATCATAATCTGAATCCAAAAATTCGACACCCCAAAAAGTAGACTCGTTTTCTGCCAATTCAACATCGAATTCATTTTCACTGTCGCTGCTACTATCATTTATATTTATAACGAGGTCATCCATATTCCCATATAGTGTATTACCTAGGTCACAGTATTTTTTTCTACTTTTTCTACATGTTGGCAACAATTTCTCAAATGTTCAGTGGTTATGGAACTGAATGCACGTTCGGCGAGCTCTTTTACATTGCTACCACTTCCGGTATTTTTTTGAGCGACTTTCCGTTTAGCCAAAGCCCATATCACTTCTATATGATTTAAGTCACAGTGGTAAGGTGGAAGTCTAACCACAATGTGACCATGTTCTTCTAGAATTCTGTCTATTTCATATATGGGCTCTGGCTTATGTTTTTTACCAACATCAATAGGGAGGGCTTCAGTAAAGATGGGTCAAATAAATGTTGTTTTCTAGCAACCATAATTTTATTTAGTTTATTTTCGACGCTGAAGATGGTGCTTTGTTTTCAATTTTATTGTGGTAAGGCGCATTATCCATTACAATTATGGATGCTTCCGATAAATTGGGAATACGTTTTTCTATCACGCATTTTTTTAAAATTGTGTGCATTAATTTCTGAGTGATAGTCTTCCTTCTTATTATTTCCACTGAATATAAGGAGCGCATTAGGTACGAAATCTTTTCCACTTTCTGCATTTACAATGATCCATCTTTTGCCCTTGGCAATACCATGCTGCAATCCATTCACATCCACCGATTGCCAACATTTTTGTATTTTATACGACGAATGTATATAACTTTCATCCAATTACACGATATTTTTTCTCAATTCTTAAGTCAAATTTTTGTTGTCCATTATAACTTTTAAATAAGCCTCCCTTTTTGCGGCGATATTTGTCTTTTTCATTAGGTAACTACGGTTTGACGTGCAGTTTTTTGTATACGAAACCGATGGAAAATAATATTTTTCTCAAATACTCATGGCTACCATCAAATTCCATGCCTTCTTTTAGAACAGCCAGCAAACTTCTAAGTGTTGACACTTCTTTGTGTACCGCATAAAAGAAATGTACATGTTGGCGAATGGCACAGATATCGAAATCGTCCAATTCTCTTTAAGGGCGACCCTTCCTTTTTTTGCCTGGAGTTGTGAATTTTACGCCATTTTCTTCATATTCTTTAATACATCGTCTAACCGTACTTTTTTATTTACCTGTAAATAAAAAAACACATTAATGCCGATATAAATAATAATTTATTAAATAACATTTATAAAACAATCCATTAAATAACACGACATATTCGTATTATATTGTGGTAACCATATAATACGAATATGTCGTGTTATTTAATGGATTGTTTTACCTTTATGTTCGTAATATAACTTTTATGATGAAAATATAAATCTCAACAATTTTCACAAAAATGTGGGTTACACCACAAAGGTCAACACAACTGTCAAACTACATGTAAACAATAACCTCAGAAATGATAACATTTTAACAAAAATCAACTCGAAATATATGTGAATGATTTCTAAACTTTAAAGATTTTTAATAATTATTTAAAAAACATAAATACATACCAGTCATACTAGCAGTTCGCGTGTAAACGTCACTTATATCAGTTGAGGGTCTTCCCGTATGATATTCTTCTAAACAATGCTGAAAAACATTGTAAATAATCTCCCTCGTCTCACTACATAGAGTTTTATTCATCTTAATGGTGTTTTGTATATAATATTATAACAAATGTGTTTGACAATATATACCCGATATCACTAGAAAATTTGAGTTTAATGCAACAACAAAGCTATACCACCATGCGACTACTATAAACAAATATGATATGACAACCAATTTTGGTGAGGCCAAGCTATAATTTTTTTAGTTCCAATTTTATTAATTTCTACTCTTTCTCGACAGACTGTACATATTTTTTTGCGACACATGAGTTTTTAAATTTTGATCTCTACAATTTTGAAATCATGATTTGTCCCCGAAATATGGATTGTAACTTGATAATTTTTTAGTTAGTGGAAAAACAAAGTAATTTCTTTTTAAATATTTTAATCTAGAGTTCCACAAAGTTAAAGTTAAACTCTTTACAAATTATTAATAGATTATAGACTAATTAAAAACTAAAAGTTATGATCTTTACTAAAAAGAACTTTGAAACCAATAAAGAAAAAAAAATGCTTATTTTCAATTATGTCTCAAATTTTGACGTACGAGTATATACCTCCGAGATGTAGTAGGAAAGATACCTGTCATCCAGTTCTTGGGTTTGAATATAAGTTAACAGGAAAGAAGGAAATGTAAGAAACAAGACAAATCGTAGGAGCTGTATGAAAAGGTGTATGGATGTGGAAGAGGTGAAATATGTGTGTGGAAATAGCAGTCTGGTGCTCTGTTCTCATTGTCTATCTCAGCAGGGAAACAGCGTGTTGGTATTTTTGTATGCTCTAGACTAGTGTTTCCCAATGTTTTTTGTGCTATGCCCCACCTAAGCCTTTCTAAAATTCTTATGCCCCCCCTACGTAACGGTGATGCGACAAAGCGATCAAAATACGACTAAACTCTGAACGAGTCAATTTTCAAATTGCCCCCCTTAAAAATCAAATTGCCCCCCTGTGGGGCGTGGGCCCCACGTTGGGAAGCACTGCTCTAGACTCTATTACACAAGTCATGACTGGTCTTACGCATGCTTTCAATTTTGGCTTTATTGTTTATGCTTATGTCTGTTATTCAAGACCATGTAGTATAGAATTATTAGTGAAAATAAATAAAATGTGGGATTTTTAACACATTTTATTACAAGGATATTTTTTGTGTGTTTTCGTAGATAGGCTCATTTTTACTCTTAGAAATAATCCTGTCCAGGTACGCTACTAGATATCTTTTAATGGGCTGCCATCGAGGTTAACCAGAAATAAGATACAGGGGACTAAGATATTGCTAATTACTTCCTTATTTACCTGCACCAATTAACTTAACTTTAAATGCCTGTTTAATAATAAACACGATTGCTCCTCCAAAAATCAGGAGAGATACATTAGAAGCAGTGCTGAGAAATCCAACTAACTAACCATAATTTATAAGGAACAGTTTCATTAAGACTTTAATGCTTCTGGAACGACACTCTGCTGTTGTTAGAATGAACGAGTGAAGAGGAATATTGGGGCCTGGTTCTGAACTGTCCCGGAGTACCTGGAAATCTGTTGTGAATCTGAATTGTGAGAATTAAAGAGAATATTTCAAAATAGGGATTATTACGTGATGGATCGACTCTCTGAATCAGTAGTCCATGCGGCACTTACTGCAGTACCCGAGGAGCCTGGTGCCTTGCACCAAAGGATATTTAATTGGTGGAACGCCCAGTGCTGTCCAGGTGCCACAATTCCGGGTGGAAATAATTTAATGCTTTTTACACAATATGAAGATAAAAACAATATTTATTATTCCAGGTTTCGGGCGCTTCAACGTATACAGTGTGTTGTATTGCGGGTTCATGCTGCTTGGTATGATTCTGGAAACTTTGGGCTTCAGCTACATTATTCCAGCTTGCCAGTGTGACCTGGAACTTTCACTCACATCTAAGACATGGCTACCAGTCATTCCTTTTATAGGTAAGATAATTTTGTATCATGTTTATACAATGTTTTCTAGGAATGCACACTAGTTGGCTTATTGCCAATGTGGAAAGTTCTTGCAACCTTAAAATTGACTCGTTCATGAGGAATTAACAGTCAAGATCCAGCTTTTGGGTATCATCGGAAACTGAACTCTTAGCCTTTGGGAGTTGAAAAAAAAACAGAAAGAAATGTAATTAAATTTAACTAAATTATGTTTATTGGTGGATAACATTTTTTAGGGTTACTGACATATTGATAATGCGTACTTCTCGAAAGACATTTTGAAACCATGGCAGACTCGATATTCATATTCATAATAAAATACAATATTGTATATGAGTAGAAACAACAATTCCGAACAATCACAACCTGGAGCTTCATGTTCTCTCACTCTAGGCCGAGATTGCGACGTAGAGACTATTGTAATACTGGTATATGGTGTTTAGAAAGTTCATCAGATTGGTAAAAATAAAGAAAAACAAGATACAGCCCTGCCGAACTCCAGTAAATTACTCAAATGTATCGCTAACTGTCCTTACACAGCGTTCGGATATATAGTTTGGTATAGCTTTGATCATAACTTCAGTCCTAGGAGAAACACTGCAAAAGACTTTTTTTTTATTTTTTTTTTTATCCACTTTGCACGGATTTCTCCTGTTACACAAAGAGGGTTTGCTTCTAGCGTTAGCTTATTCGTTAGGAATAATATCAGCCAGGATTCTTCTCATACTGCTAGACGGTACCGAGAATATATCAACCGTGTCATTCAGTTGGTTCAATATCTCTAAACCACGCGTGACTGAGTGTTTAGCCATGATATTCGTCCTGTAAGTTGGTATGTAGAACAGAGGGTGATTCCTTGCACGGATATATTTATTGGGTACATATAAACTTAGTGCTTCTAGAATCGCGGGACAGTTAAAGGAACCTTGGAAAACCTTTATTAGGAATATCGCAATGGATTCTTGCCTTCTTGTTTCAAGGCTTCTATAGTTACACACCGTGAGAAGTTCGGCATGGTGAGCATATTTTGGGTAATCGCCCTTTGTTCTGTACCATAGATATCTGAGGAATTTTTTTTGTATTTGTTCTATATTGTTTTTGTATTTGAGCTGGTGAGGAGCCCAAACCGTAGATGCATATTCTAATTTGGTTCTAATTAGATAATTATATAAGTTTCGGAGGATATCGGTGATGTTAAATTCTCTTGATATTCTCATTACAAAACCGAGTAGTTTGTAACAGTCCGATATCAAACGTGAGACATGGTTAACGAACGTGAGTCCGACATCGAAGGTTACGCCCAAATCCTTGAATTCAGAAACTCTGTTTAGTGCCACTCCCTGTATAGTATACTGATGGTGGATTGGTGAAAACGATCGACTATAAGATACACAGACACATTTATTAATGTTGAACAGAAAATGATTTTGCTCACTCCAGGAGACTAGGGAGTCTAGGTTCTGTTGTAACTGTGCACAGTCGTGAGGTGAATTGATCTTTTTGAATATTTTCAAGTCGTCAGCGAACAATAAACATGTCGAGTGACTTATAGAATTTTGAATGTCGTCTATTAATATGAGGAATAGTAGGGGACCTAAATTGGATCCTTGTGGTATACCAGATCTTGCGATAAATTCCACAGAAGACTTGTTACGGATTGTTACGTATTGAGATCTTTCTTTTAGGTAAGATGCAAATAATCCAATTAGATTATCGCTGAAGCCAAGTTTGTGCATTTTCTTAAGTAATATATCGTGATCAACTTTGTCGAAAGTTTTTGACTTGAAAATATACATAATGTAAAACTTGTTTTTTTGTACCCACGTATTTCTTATATTTGTTATTTATTATGTATAATGGGTCTCCTTGATTGTACGACTTTCGTACGACTTTCGTATATCATTAGTTCTAAGTTTCCCGGCAATACATATATAATTAGATATATTTTTTCAGCTATAATCCTGACATCACACATGTGGGGCTACCTGGCAGACACGAAAGGAAGGAAGAAAATCCTTGCTCTCTGTATGGGGGCTGGTTCTTGTTTTTCCATCATGTCCAGCTTTTCGCATGACCTTATTACATTTGCGGCTCTGAGGTTCATCGCTGGTGTTTTGTAAGTATCGCAAATTTTTTATTACGTATATACAGAAAATGACACAGTTTTTACTACCAGAACATGCAGAAAGGACTTATTAAATATGCCAAACCTTTTATTCCTCCTTTACATCTATACACCTTCTAAGCTAAGGAGCTTTTCTGATTTGATTTTTTTTTCGATATCTTAATTTAAAATCATTTTTTTTTTAATTATGACTATTATAGCGTCACAATTACATTCAATGTTACTTTCGTTCAAGAAACCCCATCTTTGCATGTTCACCTTGCATCTAGAACTTCCTACTCGCAGTCAAATCATAGATCTCCAAGTAAGCCAAGGCAGTTGATCTCCAGGTGCCATCTTTTCTTCGAGTCCAGTTATCAGGTGTTTTTTCTTTCAACTTAAGAAGACACTCTTTATCCAGGGGGATCCTCAGTTCTTACGCTCTCTTCAAGAAACTATACTAAGATTTCAATCTCGATATTGCTGGCTGGTGACCATATAATGGGTATCTTAGGTTCTGGATTTGCTTTGTTCTTTCTATGTCAGCAGCACACTTCCATGGATCTCAGAAGGGATTGTAACGATTAATTGCCATATTTTACACTGTAAAATAAAGTATTGAATATTTAAATAATAAATATAAAACGATTTAGAGGAAAATATTTGATCTAAAAGTTGTTCTTTTATTTTATTAGCATCATTAAATGGCCTTGAATTTTTTTTAAAGAAAGATTTATCCTCAAAATATGTCTTTCTTGGCTTTATAAAATGTTTACGACTCTCTAAGAATGACTCTCTAAGATCACTTTTTTCAAACGTGTAACATTGTATTTGATAATTAAAATTATCATGAATTTATTTTCACTGCCTCATTACAGTTACCACGCTTTGTTATCTTTTAAGCACGTCAAATTGAATAGCAAACAAACTATGAACATCATTTCTGAAATACCTTTATTGTCTGTCTATCAGAATTCCATATGTACATTTTATGATCTTTCCTAACTTAAAATAAATCATGATGTAGCAAAAAAAGATGTCAAGGGAAAACCTATTTCAATTTCTGAAATTATATTTTTACATACAAACATACCATCTAGCCATATCCCTGTTGGGGTAGGCAGAGAGGACAGATCACCAGATTTTTCTATCGCAACACATTTTTAGCCTCATCTACATCCATATACCTTTTCATACAACTTCTACGATTTCTCTGACATTCTACTTTCCTTCTTTCAGAATATCATTCACTTGATCTAACTGTACCTTCTTGGTCTTCCTGTTACACGCCTTCCACTTACATTTATGCTATATATTTGTATTGTCAGTCTTTCTTCATTAATTCGTCCCATATATCCAAACTATCTCAGCGTGTTCTCCTTCATCTTACTCAACACAGCCTTAAGTTCACATTCATCCATAATCCCTTCATACCGTATTCTGTCATATATTTTCACTCCATGTATTCATCTCAAACACGCATTTCTACAGCATTAATTCGGCTCCTCTTAGTCTTTTTCCAGGTTCACGTTTCGCTCTCATACAATAAAGTTGGCACCAAAATACTATTATGGACTATCATCTTGGCAGATTTTGTAACTGTTCAGTTTGAGTATGTTTTAGTGCCCTATTGACTTTTTTCCTATCACTACACCCAGTTCGATATTCCTCTTAACTCTTCCATCATCTAAGAAAATATTACCTATATGGCAGAATTCCTCAAATTGTTCCAATCTTTCATTATTCACCCATAAGTCGCATATACTATCCTTTTATACTTTTCTTTCATCATTATTTTGGATCCTGTAAAATTCATTCTCAGATCTTTATTTTTGCATCTCTCATACAATTTACTTATCAAACTCTGTAATTCATCTTCATTCTCTGGAAACACTACCATGTCTTCTGCATACAGTAATCTGCATACATTCTCATCTGACATATTTTCATGTTCATATTTTTTATCATTTATAAAACTAGAGCCAACACTTTAACAACACAAAAGTTTTGAAGACATATTATTCGAAACATATAATAACTACATTGGGGAGGTCAATAAGGTACAATTGCCAATAGTAAATTGAATGATTTATTTAATTTATACTATAGAAAAATTACGTAGTGTCAATATAAGGGTATAAAAGAAATAAAAACATCAGAAATAATTGGATGATGTTTGTAAGATTAAGAAGTTTGAAAGATGTGGGGAATACGAATTACGAAATAATGACAGAACGATATACAATTTAAAAGAGAGAAATGTGTGATATAATATTGTATAGGATTCGGTTTATGAATAGAGGAAGTGAAATGGGTGTGTCTGAATAATACATGTGTTTAATTTGGCACTTCGTGTATGTACTCGAATAATCTTGAAATCTTGAAATCGACTTAAAGGGCCAATTCTTGACGATATGTATGCATATATTCTTGACAATATGTATGCATATATTCGTATGTACGTAACACAGATTAATTAAAATCAAATAAAAAATGACACGAATGTCACATAAAAATAATGACACAAACGTTTAATCAAAATAATGACATAATGGTAAAAAAATATACAAATGTCTAATAAAAAAATACTTAATGGTCTAATAAAAAAACCACAAAGGTCTTATGAAAAAATAATGCAACAAAATTGTAATGAAAATAATGACATATGCCAAGTTATAAAAAAATGCACAGTTGTCTAACAAAAGAATACTTAAATGTCTAATCAAAATAATAGTCTAATTAAAATAATCATTGAAATGTTTTATCAAAAAAATATACAAAGGTCTCACAAAAATAATGACACAACGATTTTAAAGGTTCCTTAGGATTCACCTCCAAATAACAAAAAATATATTTTTTAAATAACGCGAATATACTTGATTTCAATGTAGGAGTCAGCATTTTGCTTTGTTCTATAAAAAAACAGGTTTTTTTTTATTGTTGCAATTAATCTACGTAACTTTATCTGTATGCCTTGTCAGTAATAAAGGAAATAAGTAACTGATTATGTGTGTTTAATTTGGCACTTCGTGTATATACGAGGCGTATCCAGAAAGTAAGTGTACTGAGGCTCTCACGACCGGATGGATTTTATTTTCGACATGTTGGCTACACTTCCGTGTAGCCTGACCCTTCTCCTCCACAACGAGACCGGTTCGAGGTCAGTACGTTGAGAAGTGTCGACGCGACAACACGTTTCGTGAAAAATGTCAACCCAATCTCCCGCCAAGTGCGAAATTTTGTAAAAAGGCAAGGGTTTTTGAGGCGCTGCAAACTCCATGGAGATGAATTTCTCCGCTCCATCGTTATTGGAGATGAAACTTGGGTTGCACACTACACGCCTGAAACCAAAAGGCAGTCTCAACAGTGGCGTCACACCTCTTCACCCTCCGCCAAAAAGTTCAAAACCACAATTTCAGCCAAGAAAATCATGGCATCCGTGTTTTGGGACTGTCAAGGCATAATTTTAATTGAATATATGCCTCAAGGGGATACCATCAACTCTGCAAGATACTGTGAGACCCTAAAAAATTGCGGAGGGCGATTCAGAACAAGAGGAGAGGCATGCTGACAAAGGGAGTTAGTCTGCTGCATGACAATGCCAGACCACACACGGCCAACCCCACGAAGGAACTGCTCGCCTCGTTTAAATGGGATGTCCTGAACCATCCCGCGCATTCCCCTGACCTAGCACCTTCAGATTACTATCTCTTTACCTCCCTGAAGCTGTACATGGGTGGAAAAAGGTTTTCAACCGACGAGGAGGTAAAGGAGGAGGTGGAGAAGTGGACGGAGGGGTTGGCGGGAAACTACTTCGAGGAAGGCATCAAAAAGTTGATACCCCGCTTCACCACCTGCATTGAGAGGAATGGCGACTATGTCGAAAAATAGCTTACATATGTACTACGGTAACCACGGAATTTTTTTGTTTAAATAAAAAAAATTGTAACCTACAAAAATTCAGTACACTTATTTTCTGGATATGCCTTGTACTATTATATTCTAAACTTGCAAATTTTAAAGTGCTTATTTATACACAAATCTTTTACTCCTAAATATTAGTTGAGTTTTAAAATATAAAAGTGTATTCAATTGCTGTCCATGATTATTGGTATTGCTTCGACGTAGAAGTATTTAACTGATCCATTAAGATTTTTAAAACCTTTCTTAACCCATTTTCATTACAATGAAATGTAAAAGATAGAATCACAATTAAAAAAATAAACAACATGCAAATACACATATCAAAACTTGTACTAAAATTCAACTATGTACCACTAGGGTCTAAAAGTATTCCCCGTGGAAAAGTTAGAGGGTATATGGACAAACACCACCCCTCCGCATAGTCAAAGCTCAATAACTGGAAAATAAGTTTATAAGAATGATAACTTATTGTGTATTATAATTTCAAGTAAATAGCTCAAAGTTTCAGGCTGATCGCACATCCCGTCCTCAGGAGTCACACGTTTCATACAGTAGAGTAATCTACTTCAAGTTATAATACACAGTGAATAATAATATAAAAAATCTTATTTTCCAATTAATATAATAACTTGATTGACTATTTTAGCATTGCAGGTCCATCAGCACTTGGATACGCATATTTGGGAGAGTTGAATCCAAAATCACACAGAGATAAAATGTTGACTCTTGGGAATGCTTCAGTTGCTTTTGGGACAGCTGTAGTGCCATGTATGTAAAAAATTATTTTATTTTTATATCCCATGGATAGATTAAGAGCTGAGTTCCTTAAAGTTAATTCACATTAGTTAATTCACAGGACAGCGTGGAAAAATATGTTAATGATTCTTATTTGAGTATTATCCCAAATCGTTCTATTTTTATCTGTTCATATAAACATTTAACTAAAATAAATGTTACGCGGAAAGCATTTCTTTGAGTAGAATGATTAAACTTATTTAAATAATATAGTAAAATCAAAGAAAAGATTAAAACTATTATTTTAATAATACAATCTAAAACCTAATGAATTTTAAAAAAATTGTTTTTTTTTTCCTATATCTATCACCGTTATTTGGAATTTGGTTGTTTATTTATTACACCCAGATAATTAATTTACCCTTTTTATGCCAATCATATGATTTGAACCGAAAAATAAAAACGACAGGTGAAGTGTAATGAGAAATAGATTTTTTAGGTTATTAAAATAAATACTATCACTCTTTCTATTGACTTTATTTTCTTCATTGAAATCGCTACCAGTTTCAAATACCTTTGCTCTGAACACTCGAGTATTGTTTATCTTTTGGATAAATATTTTTTTTCTGAAATTCAAGATGTACAGGTGTATCGGATGTATGTGTCACCCTGATTAATATGTGTAGATTTATATATTTCTTGGATATTTGTTTGTTTTGTTGAAATATGTATGATTGTTAGGGTCCGATCGTTGTCGCAACCGCAGAGGAAATGAGATTTGTGAATGGTCGCCGCCAGAGTATATTGCTGACCTGTCGGTCTAAGAAATGCGCAAAACTCCCGAAAATTGTTGAATTTCGCGAGGTGTGAGCGCTTGTGATGACCGACTGACCATTCATAAGAAGGGTCCATTTCAATTTTTGAATTATATTCTTAGTACACTCTACCTCCTGTGTTTTATTTGAGACCTGCTACAACCTGCCATAAGAGGAATCTCTTCACCATTGCTACCTTCTCATCAATCTACACCTTTTGGAATGGACCACTGAATTCTCCGAGCATTGCGCAGCAACCATCACACCTATTTACAGTTCTTTGTACGGTGCAGTACAACAGGTCAAATCCCATTTTAACGAAATTCATGGGACCAAGAAAATATTTCATTATACTAAATATATGAAAAAAACACAGTGTTAAAAAACTGTTTATTCCAGAATAAAAGGTCATACAAACTTATTCAATAAACTTTTTACAAAAAGTGATGTTATTTTAACTGTATTGAGTTTTTCTTAACAGCATTCATATTTGAAATTTTAATATTTAACATAATTGTTGTAAATATTTTCCAGAACATTAGTATACAGATAAGGCGGTGTCTTTTCATAGCTTCCGAAAACAAAGCCTTCATATTAGGTGGTATACATGTATCTTCACCTTATCTCTCCAAGGTTAATATTGCATTCGTCTTAGTCATACTGACTACAAATTTGTTTCTTTAACATCTATTTTTTTATTATCACTCAAAACTAGGTTCAGTAATAACTTTTTGATAAGCTGACTACTGTACTGTTAAAAGTCCCACATCCAAAGATCGCACAACTGCTGTACAAATAACTAGAATGTGTTCTAGTTTGCATGTTGAATTATGTGCTGTGCAATGATAAATTAAAATAAGAATTTTTCTTTCATGCGTTGAAATTTATTAGCCATTCGTTAAATATTGCTTGTGTCATCGAAATCCGTTAGTTTGATACCCTCTCTATTCCTCGGCTATTTACGGCCAAAAAATGTTCGTTATACTGAAATTTTTATTTAGTTAAAACAGGATGTGTTAAACATATAATATTTTTTATGTACGTTCTTTTGATTTAATAAAAAATTATCGTTATTTTGAAAATTTCATTACTTCGGAATTCGTTATGAGATATACCACAATACCGATAATTTTATTCCAATGTTTTATTTTAAAAGGAAAAAACAAAAAGCAAATGAGAGTTTAGCGCAAAATCCAAGCATTTTCATGATACTAAAATTATTTACGTTGTTTTACGAACATTATCTTTGATTTTTGAATTGAACTATTAATTCTGTATTTTATTGATTCACCTAAATGTTTTGATAATTTTCTCCTTTTATTTTAATTTTCCAGTGGTTTCCTGGGCTGTTCTTCCATTGGACTTTCGATTTCACTTAATTTACATTGACTATCGTCCATGGCGGTTGCTGGTCTGCTTATTTGCCCTCCCTTATGTCATTTGTGCCATATGTATCGTCCAATTTCCAGAGAGCCCCAAGTTCCTAATGGCCCAAGGACAGAGTGAAGAAGCATTGGATATTTTGAAACAGATCTACTCTGTCAATTCTGGGAAAAGTCCCAAAGATTTTCCAGTGAGTTTATATTCCAAATATTTGTGAAATTTTAAAATACATATTTGAACTTTGTAATTGTTAGTTACGAACAAGAGTTTCAGCTTCTTCTATTGCCTCTTGTCTTTTTATTAAAAAAAATCTTCATTTGTTGATCAAAATAATTTATGTACATTATTTATAGAGACTTCAACTTACAGTAGGTTAGCAATATATAAGACTGCCTTTTGAGTTCACTGCTTTCACTTTTTTATAGTTTTTTACTATCCATACTCGTACTGTACAGACTCTGGAACTAGCTATCAGCTTCTATTCGACTAGTTGAAAAAAGCTAATTAAATAATATTACATCTTCATTCAGTGACAAAGTGTGTTTTTCCTGGTTTTCCATCATCCAAACTCCCCTTTCTTCGCTTGATCATCAAAGATCTTGTTAAATTTGTTTTTTTAAATTTATTATTTTGTTTTTATTACTTTGATATCAGATGTTTTTTCTCTATATCTAAAATGTACATCCTCCACCTTTGACTCAAAACTTTGGGAGTTACTGGTAGATGGCAATAAATCCGACATATTGTATACTGAATAACAAAGTTTAAATTAAATAAATAATGAAGGAAAACACTCGCCAAGTAAGGCACACATGTGCTTGTTATGGATGATCATAGGTCTGATTGTTCCCCAGGTAACTTGCCTGCAGAAAGAGGGCCAACATCACGAGATGCGCGGATCATTTTTAAGAGACATGTGGGAACAGACAGTGCCTCTATTCAGGAAAAAATATATTTACTACACCCTGCTTACATGCTTCTTGCAGATGGGAGTCTTTGCTGCGTAAGTTATTCGTTTTATGACCAATTCTAGGCTAGTGTAACATTCACACTTTGATTTATCTGACTTATTTTACAGCACTTACAAATCACATTGTTTTCATAGAAAGGCGAACCATAGAGTACAATAACACGATTAAAAGTCTTCCATTTTGCGGATATAGAGAACCATTTCAATAGGCTTTTGATGGCTTTGTGATGTAACATATTATAATTATTTATGTTTTCAGAACAAACGGTTTCTACATTTGGTTCCCAGCTGTCTTAAATAAAGTTCTAGAAAGGTGGGGCATGGAAGAATCTGGCGGAGAAAATATTTGTGCTATGTTAGCAGATAACAGTTCGAAAACCAACAATGTCACGGTAAAAGACACTGCTTTATATTATCATAGTTTAAACATTTTTCCTTACTCTTACGATTCAAATCCTTTCGTATAAGTTCTCTATCACACTCAATATATTGAAGATTCTGTAGTTCTCCAATCTTGAGCCTTTAGCATAATCCCAATAATAATATTTTATTAGACATATATTATAATTTATTAGTTTTTAATGACGGCAACTTTTTCAAAAAACAAAAAATCAATACAAATTATACAAAAAGAAATAAAATATCACCATTTGAACATATAATGAAAATGGAAAAAAAAAACGTTTATTTACAATATAGGAAAAATATTTGTACAAGTTCATAAAAAAATATCATTGCTCTTTTTAAATAAATACTGCTTTAAATTCATCATTAGATTTTTGTTTTGCTTTCAATTTGAAATTCGAAAGCAGTACAAAAATTAACATTAATAAATCTAAAATTTCCTGATTTCAACATTCTTATCTCCATGGTCCTTTATGTCACTCTAAGCTTATGCATTATTTTCATCACTTAACACTGGCGTATTCTCCTTCATATAAGTATATAGGGGTACACCGCCATTATTCAAGAAGAAGATTTTCTTTGTTAATGTTGTTGTCTCAATTCTATAAGCTAGTACTGGGAAGACATATGAATTAAACACCTTTTAAAAGCATCTTGGAACTTTGGAGAAATAAGAACATTGAGATTAATTAATTGTCAAAAATGTGACATCCAGAATGTCATCATTATATTGGTAGGGATAAGAATCAAGTTTATCTTTTCAGGAGAATCCCGGAGAATGCAATGACATTCTGTATACAGGAACCTTCACAATATCCATCGCGCTATCACTCTGTATATCAGCAATCACAGTAACATCAGCTTTTATGATCAACAAGATTGGAAAGAAGAACCTTCTCATAGGTTTTTTCTTAATCACGTCAATAGCTGCTTTTGTCCTCCATTGGATTACGAATACCATTGCGGCCATTGTGGTATTTTCTCTTATACAGTTGAATGGCACCTGCATCGGACTTATAAATGCATATGTGGTGGAAATATTCCCAACCAATGTCAGGTAGGTTTGATTTTTTATATTATTTACAAAACAAAAAAATATCCTTATTAAAATTTTCCTCATTACACCGCGTGTCTTACGAGTACACTCAGTAAGAAACTCTCTACTTTGACATATTTTGTGAATATTTATTTTTCAGCAGCTTTATTGATGTAGTAATGAATTTTTTTGGCACGAGCTCTCAAGTGAGAGCTGCAAGTTTATTATTTTATTTGAAAGATTTGTTTAATCAATGTTATATCAAAACAATATGATAAGGAAGGAGTTTGGTACCTGTTGGAATAGTTTTGTTAAATATTGATAGATTTGTATTTTTACTCGTATTTTAAAATTTCACACCACACATTCACGCATAAACTCACACACTTATAGATAGATGACACAAAAAATATAAAAATTGTTAAAAATTAGTAGTGAATTTATCTTACAATGCATAACCCCTGTATATGGCATCCCAAAAAAATATATACACACTTTTACATCATGCCGTTTACTTGAACTTGCTGTAGAAAATTGCATTCGTGAGGAGTTAAAGACGAGGACTTTTATTTCCAGCAAGATGGTGCATCTCCCAACTACGATCGTTATTTGAGAGCCTATCTTAATTAAAATTTGCCCATTCTGGACGTAGAGGTAGCATTGAATATCCTCCACGCTCCCCAGACCTCACGCTAATGGACTCTTTATATGATAACTCATCAAAAATAAAGTTAATGGCACAATATTGTCAACAGTTAATGAATTGAGAGCACCCGTTGAAAGACAATGGGCTCGAACCAAATAATTCATGATGTTTGCGATTCCCCGTCATCAGTAGCGCATGAATTAGAACAAACACCCATTAATTTGAGCACTTGCGATAGCTACTCGTAAAATAAATCTACTTTTTTTATATTATTTATAGTTAAGGCGTTAGCACTGTGGAGGTTTAAAGACATTATAATTTATTTAATCAAATACTGTTTATTCCATTTGTTTTCTTTTTGAAGTTGAATCTTAGATACACCTTAATAAATATTAAATTTATAATCACCGGGACACCCTATTCACTGAGAAATGAAGGCATGCTACATGAAAGTGGTGCATGCCAAAATATTGTAGAAGACTTTTGGTGGTGGGATTACAGCTAACTGAAAAAAAAAACTTCCTACACCCATAGTCATCCTGAATCAATGTGTCAGGTTCGATGATAGAACCCCTCATAAGAACATCGAATCAGGTAGATGCGCATTCATCAACTTGGTATCCTTAAAAATACCTACCATTAAATACTCATATCACTCTTCAGAATTCTTCTAGATACTGCTTTACTCTTAATGGTCCAGACTAAAAAGTGCAATAACTATGATATCGACTTATATAATTTGTTAAAGCTTTCTATTTTGTTTAAGCTGCATCAGATGAATAAAATACTGCAATAACAGCAGATTACTATTAAGATGTAAACCCAAAATCTTCAATTCTTTAGAATGTACAATAATATATCGTGACCTTAAATTTTTAATGGACTTGTATCTATCAAATGTTGTCATCTTTAAGTTTACCTATTTATGTTAATTTTTTTTTCAGAGCCATGGCAGTGTGTTTGACTTTGATGATTGGTCGAGTTGGTTCCATGATAGGGACTAATTTGATCGGATATTTAATCTACACTATGTGCCCTGCAGGCTTCTTTGGGTTCAGTGGTCTCCTCATCTGTAAGTTACATTAATTTATAAATATTTTTTAGTATTACTTATTTTTTAGTCCTTTCTTTCTTTTCTTTCAAAATACGCTACGCTATCATATGAATTCTTGATGTTATTTTACTTGTCGTGCCTTTCCAACTAGTGAAGGTTGGTAATCAATCATTATTTTTGGCAAAGAGAAACAGCTGTTCTACAAACTGGATATACACTACTGTCAGATATACCCAAGCCGGCAATGTCTTCTTCTACCGACACCTCTTCGATCCCAGATCTATGAATGTGAAACTTTATAATTCACTATCAAGTAGAATAGAGTAACAAGTTACCAAATTTTCATAATCTTATATGTTAATTGTCTACCTTTTGTCCTTTTCTATGTAAATTGGGCATGTATATAGTCCCGCATTTATATAAACGGCGTCCCTAGGCAGTTTGCAACTTCCGCCCCCCCTTCACCCCAGTAACACATTACTAAAAAAATGCTAACCCTTTCCGTTTCGGATTGTGATATATTTCACATCATATATCAAACCACTACGATTTACATCTTATTTTCTTTGCGAATGCATCTTCGATATCACTGAAGTTCATATTCATTGTTAGGTCTAACAAAAATATTATGGTCTATGTATGTTGTGTAGCCTAGGTCATGGTTTGCAGGTGACCATCGGGTGGCTTTGCGCTTTTTCATATACTAATCACATTCTATGTCAACCTATCTGTGGCGGCATACAGAAAATATTTTTTTAATATTTTTATAACCTATTTATGAATATTTGGCTTCGTGCCCCTAGGTTAATGCCTAGGTTTGCATGTTAGCAAACGTGGCTCTGCATGTATTATATAATACATGCAAGTTATTTAGAACAGATGTACTGTCCATATTTAAACAATTTATTATATTAATTAATTTGTTTTATTATTCTTTTTGTTTTCCAGGTTGTGCTGCATTCAGTTTAACTCTTCCTAAATCAAACGATACAAAATCAAACCGAGAAGCAAGCAGTGGATCTCCATCATAGGATATATTAAGTCATATATTTTTAGTGTGTATAATTAACAATTTAAGGAAATAGATATAGAATATCTGGCCTTATCGAAATGTCTAGTTCTATAATATATAATACTAATATAGTACGTAAATATGAAAAATTAAAGGTAAAAAATACTGTCTTTTCTTGGAATGCCTTATCCGTCTACAAAATGTAAACTGTTATCATATTTAATATCACAGCTCAGGTTGTTTTAATGAGTAATCACTTAAATTTGAGTGTTACAAGTCAGTAAACTATGACGAGTCAGCCATGTTCAAAGAGAATACAGAATATGTACTAGAAGCAAAATCACATTAAGCCTTCACAATCTAAATTGAAATTATACCACGTTTAACAAATAAGGATACTATTCTTGTATCTTTAATTTATTTAATAAAATATTAGAGCAAGTTAAGGAATTCTGCTATTAAGGTAGTATTTTCTCAGATAATGGAGGAGTTATTAGGGATATCGGACAATGTGTAGCGATAAGAAGAGTTCTTTGGGATAGTTTGGGCATGTAGAACGAATGAGTGAAGAAAAGGCTAACAAATCAAATATACAGTACAAATGTGAGTAAAAAGTGTGGTAGACAAAGATCCACTTTAGTATGTTTGTATAAGTGAATGATATTTTGGAAGAGTGAAGTATACAGTCAGAGAAATCGTATTAGCTGTATGTGAAGGTGTATATCCTTGTATATGTCGATGGGAACTCTGGTACTCTGTCTTCTCTGCCTACACGCACAAGGAAATTATAAAATGTAAAAAAAATAATTGAATATCAAACTTTTAATACGATTTTTGCACAATTAAAAAAATATGCAAATATCTGGAAAGAGTTTGCACCTTTAGAGTGAATCTCAGAAGCAGTAAAATGCTTGATACCAATTATTGCCAGAACCCCAACATTATGCAAATGGTTTTATTGTTATGAAATGGGTTGTATGGATTATTTATTGTTAATATAATATACATCTTTTTGATGCAACGTTTCTTTTAATTCTCAAGGATTCATTTTTTAAGGTTGGTAATACAGCTTCGGACCAGGATGACTCATTAGCCATTCATGTAAGAATAGACCAAGTCTAAATTGGGAACGTTAACATGCCATTCGAAGCTTTTAAAAAGGGACAATATTGCCAGACTCTCTGAATCTAACAGCCAACCAATATTCAATGTGTTTTTACTGATGTATAATATTATTATTGGATAAGAATGTGAAGGCTTTTGGAATTATTTAAATCAGTTAGTTATAAAGGTACGAGTATACATAGTTGTGTGGCACAATGAATAAGTCGTCACTATTGTCATCATAACTACCAACAGTAAATTGTTAAACTTTCTTACAATTTCGATTCTACGAGTTATATAAAAAAATATTTTCAAACTAGACTGTACGTATATTGTTTAGTGTTTTTAGTTTCTGAAATCACTTCAAATGTAGACACTTCAGTATGAAGCAACATCATTTGTTTTGTTGATGGCAACTTTTAAGTCTTCTCCAAATTTGGACAGGACATCAGATGACCATCGTACTATACATCTTTGCAACCGTATAGTGCATTGCCTTCTTGTAGGTATTCCCATCTTTTGTAAAAATTTCTGCCAGCCAACCTATAATCTATTGTATCATATACTGAGAAGTAATATGGGCATGCGAAGGGTCTATATGTAGTCTGTGGGAGTTGCTGACACTGTGTGGGGTATCTGAAGACCTTTTTTGGTCTTTAATCTACCTACTTTTGTAGGTGGCTCAAGATCTTGGGAGATGGAGAGCTATCTATCTTCTCGAGCTGATGGCGCCTTAATTGCTAAACGCATGAGAAAAAGTAACCAGGCAGCTCAGTGGGATTCACGTGTCTGCAACGTTTGTGAGAGAGAGTATGCGTCTAGCATAAGGCTATTCTCTTACTGAAGATCAGGAGCAGCTTAAACGCGATATGGCGAAGTGATACTCGACTATGTGACCCAGCAAAGAGGACGAATTTATTGGGAGATTTCCATAGAGAGATGGACAAGTCTGGTGCAAAGCTATCATCCCCTGAAGGCAATGTTTTAATTTGGAATTATTGAGTTTGGCATTCTGTTGATAGTACTTTAAAAATGTGTGCAGTTCATTGTGGATTTGAGATTTTTTTTATGCATTTCAGGCGAGAGTCGAGTGAATGGTGTTTGTAAAGAAGGTGTAAGGGCTTTTTCTTTACATAAATTAAAAGGAAAAAGTATTTCAAGTTTACAAGTGACAAGTCAAAATAAAATATTCAAAAAATTATTTTATTCAAATAAAATACAAAGTATTCACATATTATATTATAGAATTAAGAGTATGTCCCCCTTATCAATATAAAAAGTGACCCTTTATGAATATACAAAGTTAAATGGATAAATGTTTTCAAGAAAACTTAAAAAGATTACTTTATGTGGTTTTTTAACTTTCGATGCATAAAGCAACGAGATATTATTCAAAAATAGATTTCCCAAAAATTATATATTTTTGTCGAGCATATTCATTATTTAATTGATTTATCTTATCCACAGTGGATGCCGTCATCAAAATAATAACCTAAATATTTTTTCTGCAACTAGCCTATGAAATTGTAGTTGTCAAAAATATAAATGGATTGGAATATACTCGTATCATCATGTTGAGAAAGTGGTCAATATATTCTATTTAATGTATTTTCTTTTCATTTTATTTTAGCAAATACATTTTGTCAAGCAAGCTTTTATTGATTTTCACTGAATTTATTTGGTATTGAGTATGCGTGTTCAACATGTATCAATTTATTTATTACATCTTCCATCAGTTTCAAAGTCTATCATTTATTCAATCTACAGTTGCATGGCCGCGCGCGCGGTAACGCACTGGACTTCCGTGTGGAAGGTTGCCAGTTCAAGCCCCGGGCTATGCTACTCACCTCAAATCACACAGGTATTTTTTCCGCCTAGTATTCGGGGCATAAGGATACTTATAACTTCAATCATATCTCTTCTTTCAAAAAAAAAGTAAGGAAAAAAACTCGCAGGTGTGTTCCGAATGCCTCACTTCAGGTGTGCCATCGGATCCAGTATAGCGGTGTGACCGGTGAGTTTACTGATGTGCAATGGCTCACTCACTTAAAAACACAAACTCTACGGCACAGCTTTGCTTTTCAACTGAATTGCCATTTGAATGGCTAGGGATCTACGACTACGAGGCCCAGTAACGACTACTCACCACAATGTCCTCGTGTATCGCAACATAAAGCATGCTCATCTGAATAAATGATCCTGATAAAAAATGTTTTAAAGCTTTTATAGCAATTTGTTTTTTAATTATCTTGAATATGAATAGTATTTCAATTAAAATAGTATACTCTGTATAGGGTAATGAAGAGGAAGATGATGACAATGACTTAAAAAATATGACATCTCTCTTCAATGACGAAATATGTTTCTCCATAACTATTTTTTGGCCTTTTTCATCTTTTTTCTTTGTATTTTTTTTACTGACATTTGCAAATAATTAGTTTTTTTTTTAATGCTTGAAAGTATGTTAGAGATTTCTTTTTCCTTTTGAAAATAACATTGTAAAGTTTCACCTAGCAATTGTCACTAATTTGCGAAACTTGTCTGTTTGGTTGGAAGAGATTGCCGTTTGGCGATATACACACCATCTGTATATTTGTAGTGTTTAAACATTAATAAAAAATTGTGTCAAACGTGGAGTTATGGACCGACGGTTAGCTATGGACCAGCCGGAGGCTATGGACCGACCTGGATAAAGATGTTTTATATCATCCCTATGCTCCTATAGGAATGTTAAGGTGAGGTTGACGATTTTTCTCATATTTAGCCAGATTTCTACTATATGTTAAAGTGTATAATTCTTAAGACATATCTTGTATTATTTCACTTCTGAACACTATTTGACACTGAATGTTAAATGTGTCTTTTTAAAACGAATTTCGGTTCTTATATGAAAAAAAAATGGTATAACAAAACACCCTCTCTATGGACTCACAGATTTAAATTTCACAGTCTGCTTGGTCTCTGCAAAATAAAAATTCATATGATAATTTATTTCATTCGTATAAACACTCATGAGACCTGAAGTTCAACAATACAACAAAGACAAATATATACATTTAAAGACATGGGTTCAAGAGGAGTTTAACACGTTCACTGCGTCAAACACGGCTCCCGTGTCCATACAAAATAGCCTTGAATGTTGAGTGCACTCATAAACGTCTCCCGATAAGGATTCGTCGCCGGTTTCATGTGTTTTGAAGACACGAAGGAATACACTTGTATATGATGTTTCAATAGAAAGTGGAATTTGGTTTTTAACAAAGTTATGGGTTTTCAAAAATTCGCGAATTTTCAGCATCTCTGTATGACATTTTATACGCAGTGAATGTTTTAAAGAGGTCAATTAAGTGTGCGTATTGATTCTCCATCCAATGAGTACACTTTTTTTCTTGTTAACAATTTGTATATGTACGAACAGCTGCGTAGACCTCTTTTAACGTTTAAAGAGTAATATTCTAGCAAGCCATGGGTAAAATCCATTTTCCGCAATTAAGTTGTAACAGAAATCTAATATACAGTGAACGAGGGAAGTATTTAAATATTTCATTACAGTGCATTTGTCGAATATCAGAACTCTATTCGCAGACAAATACATACTCTCAGTACGAAAACCAAAGGTTCATAATTTACAAAGGGTGACCAGATTTCAGTTTATGTAAACCCTGAGATTGTTCGTGAGTAAAAAAATCTATATACCGTACAAGATGTTTATAGAAAACCAAAAAAATGCAGTTAATGTTTAACGTTTTATAGGTTGGTGGCTAAATATTTAGCTACCGGTCACGATTGTCAGTGCTTAAATGTAACATTAGTCGAATATTACGATAAAAACTATGCAGAGTAGTTGAGATACACATTTAGAATTATGGTTAAGAAATGACGAAAAATAAAATTGTTTTAAATTAATCCTGAAATATGGAAACAAAATAATTAACTATACCTGTGTCTATATTAACGTATGATTAATAAAGGTTCAAAAATGAACTTTTCTTTTAATAAAGTAATATAGGATCATATCAGTCAATATGGTTATTGTGATTAACATTTTTTAATGAAAAAAGAGCAATAATTAGTAACTGTTTGAAATGTATGATAGTTTTTTGCGGCATTTATTTTCATTAATATAACCGACTTACGGTTAGGTATATTATTACAAAATTAGCGTAATTTGGAGAAATCAACAAAACCTGGAGCCCAGAGAGACAGTGTTGAAGCCTTGAGACTTCGGGTGAAATCCTGAGAGCTTGTCTCCCTAGTTGAACATGATGCCAAGTTCTTTGATAGTGTCGACATGCACAATGGTCTGATTGTCTATTAAGTACCTTAAGTACTGCAGGCTTCATTCTGACAATACTCTGAGTAAAACTGGTAAATAGAGAATTTATTTTTAGTAAATTTTTGGTTTTGTTGTACCAAAAATAGTAGGCCTGTATTTTTTTACATTTTTACAGTAGTTTTTTTTAATAAAAATAAATTCAAACCTGTTGTCAAGGGTGTGCCTGTAGTACCTGGATCGTTCTTTTTGTCATAGGTCTCGTCTTTTTTGTTTGATACGATTTTAGATGAAATTTCTTTATTTGTTGGACTATCCTTCGAATCTTGGGTTAAAATATCACTTTTTCCTTTTAAATGTGAAGTTATGGTATTTTTGGGATCGTGTGGTAAAAATATACAGCATATCAAACAAACTACAGATAAAATACAAAAGTAAAAATAAAATATTCAGTGTTTAGAATAGTACATTGAAATAATTAGGTTGATTCAAATCCCACAATTATCAGAGAGTCAAATAATTTATCCCATGAATAAGTGCATCTCCCCGTCTCGTATTAACGATAACGGCTATTTAAAGTAAAGTTAAATAATTCGTTAATTTAATACAAGACAGTAAATTTAATTCATTGTGAGGTTAACATTTCACACATCTTCACATTTCATCCAGTTCCTTCTGTTCTCCTACTTCTTTCAAAGTTTGATTCACTTTGTCCAACCATACTTTTCTCGATCGTACTTTAATAATACTTACTCATGATTGCATAGTGAATTTTTCTAATCAGTCTTTCGTCATACTTTCAACATGTTCAAACCAACTTTTTATGTATATTTTTTTAAAGTACATATTTAAGGAAACATAATATTTTGATACATATGTTATATTACATCAAGTTTCTTACCACAGAGTATACAAGTGAATGCTATAAAAATAGCTGGACAGCTGCAATCTATATATTTTCCGATTGTATTTGTACCCACGATAACTCCAAGTCGGCCATAAATGAGTAGCATACATATGGCCATAGCCCTGAAACATATTGTTTTTTTTTTAATACAAACAAATATTTTGAATACAAAAACATTTAAATACGATTATAATGTAAACTATTCTAGGGATGACAATCATTGGCATTGGCATTCGAAACAAATATGGTTTAGGCATTCGAAACAAATAGGTTTTCCTAATTCGTACTATTAAAAAGTATATACCACTAAGGTCCAAAAGTTTAAGGCATTAACAAATTATGAGTGTGTATGGACAGATATCACGCTAGCCATGCCCATTACATGGTCTCAGGTGATGTTACAGTTAACATTTGATACCTCAACCCCTCAGTAGTAGCCGATAGAATACGTGTTGTTTCGATGATGACATTTGTCCAGGCAGACCAGCAGAAGCACTCACTCAAGAAACAGTTGCTTTAGTGCAAGAGCAAATGTTACAAGATAGAAGTGAGGTGCATGGCGGCGCGGTAACGCACTGGACTTCCGTGCGGAAGGTCGTCGGTTCGAACCCCGCGCTGTGCTAATCCCCTCGAACGACCAAGGCACTTCTTCCGCCTAGTGTTGAGGGTATATACCTATGACTTCATATCTATTCTATTCTTAAAAAAAAAAAATTAAAAAAAGAAGACTAAATTCAATGACATATAAAAACAAGGCGTGTACTTTTCACAATTACTGTGCTTCAAATTCTACACAATCATCTTGGCATGAATAAAATGATGCAAGATGGGTAGTAAAACTCTGGAGTGCTGTTCAAAGACAATGAGGTGTTGAATGTTGCAATGAATTTTTAATGTTCTGCGATGGAAAATAAATAATTGAGTCGATTCTTATAGGGGTTGAAATTACAGTTTTGTACGATGATCCTCTGTCGAAAAAAGACCCGACTGAATGGCGCCGTTAGGGATCAACACGGTCCACAAATTGGAAGTTGACAAAAGCCCAATAAAGATGATGGCATTTTTTTGCGATTGTCAGGAAGTATTGTTAATTGAATTCAAAGAAAGCAACACTACGGTTACTGGCAAGTATTAAGCATAATTTATTTACAAATTAAAGGATACCATAAAAACAAAACATCGAGGAAATCTGTTAGGTGAGATTTGTGAGAGCAGTACTTTACGATAATGCGCAAATGCATACTTACACGTACACATATGTTGCTGCAAAGACTGCTATTCAAAACAATAGTTTCGAATTATTGAATCGCCTATTGATTTTTTTTGTTTTCAAGATTGAAATTCAATTTGCATGCATGGAAAATTTGCATGGAAAAAAATAAAATTTACGAAAAAGTGATCTCCGACATTTTCTTGGAATTAGCAAGTATCTCTACTAATTGACTTCAAAGAGAGAAACAGTAGTTACTGGCGAGTTTTATGCGACATTAATGTACAAATTAAAGGATACCATAAAAGGAAATGTTGAGAAAATATGTCACGAGGCGTGAGATTATTTGCACGCCAATGCGCCAGTGCGCACTTCTGTTGCTACAAAGACTGCAATTTAACACTGATTTCTTAAAATTGAATCACCCACCTTATGATTCAATCCCGACTTGCCTCTAATAATTATTTTTTATTTACAAAACTTAAATCTGATTTGAGTGGAAAAGTATTAAATTTTTAGATCAAAACTTCACAATGTGTTTTTCAGTGTAATTGTAAAATAAATCAATTGTTCTAAAAATGTATCGAACTACAGGGTGACTACTGATAAAATAACTTTTGCTCGACCTCCTTTCTACAATACATCCTTGAACCGGAAACTTTTGAATCTTACTACTATACTCATAGTGAAATAAAGCTATGCAAAAAGCATATAAAAACATCCTTGAATTGTAAATAAAATAATATTAAAATGTAGATTAAGTGACATTCCCAAAAAATATTAACCGGTTCGCTAACATGATTTTTCCTTTTTTTGTACCTAGCTATTTTATAATGTTTTCCTTTCAGTTCTAAATTATTTCTTTTCATAAAAACTTGGATAGATATGTAAATAAAATACCTGCAAACTACTCAAGATGAAAAATAGTATCTGATTTTATTTTATCAAAAATTGGACTCTTATTTGCTTTACTCTATTTTCGCTAGTTATATGCCTTTATATATTTTAAACAATTATTATATTATTGATTATTTATTATAACCGTTTTGTGTTATATTTTATGTGTACAAGGGTGTGAACTGAAAACATCTGGTATCCTTGCAGCCGGGCTCGCCGTCCTAATGGTTGGGGTATATCTCGGCTGGCAGGATGTTATGAGGTTTATTGATAGCTTCTCTCTTAAATGTATCATATTTTGTCTTCTGTTGCTTTAAAGTACTCGTATATGTGTAATTTATATTTTTATGGTTTTTGATAAACCTATTATTTATTTATTTAAAAACATCTCAAGAAAATAATACTTTCAAGAAGCAGTACATTTTTATTGCATGTCCAAAATTGGCTCCAATTTTGAGAAAAAACTTGACCGACTGTTCGCATTGTTTGAAATTTACTTTCATTTTTAACGATTTTGTTTGAATATTGCTTCAATCGCAAGATCCTGTGAGTTCTATAATTTATCTATTATTTTTATTCATGGGTGTAGATTTAATATAAAGTCATCAAAAAAGATAAGCGAAGAAAGAAGTCTACTATTTTAAGATCTTATACATTTTTTATAGCTAACATGTAATTATATAGATTGAACTGTATGTACGTATATAGATTGTACACAATTAGGTTCAAAGCTTCAAAAGAAATTCATGCAGTATAAAAAAAATAAAAATAATTGTTTACACAAACAACTAACTTTCATTACTAAGAAAACTCAAAACGTTTTTTTGAAAATATTTTCTGAAATGCAGATGCCAACATTCGAGGTGACAGTGACAGCCCACTGTTACGGGTTAAACCCTAGTAAGAGTACAAAGCTTAAAGAGAAATGTGTACATTAAAAAAAAAAAAATTATTTAGTCGAAACAACTAACTCTCATTAATAAGAAAGATCAATATGCTTTCTTTTAAAACATTCTTTTATCAATATCCGAGGCCCTATTCAAAAGAGACAGCCCGCGAAACAAAAGAAGAGCTCTTGGCAAGTAACTTCTACTTATCTATTACCATTCTAAACAAATTAACATTTCTTTGTCTCAAATAGTTGTCTGGAATATAAAATCAATTATTTTCCAACATAATTGAATAAGATGTTGCTCCTGTTATAAATCTAACGATATAAAAAGATGCCCTCATGCTATGAAGGTAGTAGTATCATGTCTAGAAGAAACCTATTTGGATAGAACCACGGATAAAAACTGTATTCTTGCAAGTAGAGGTATTGCAAAAAAATCTTTGAAACCCTCTCCACCATTTGAGAGTAACGACTCCATGCATTCTCCACCCATTTTGGCCTCTCGTTATGAAATTCTTACCCAATTAAAAATAGATTACCTGTAATTTGTTGGGAACAACTGAACTCCGTATGAAAGTAGCAATCCTCTTAATGCTCCACTAAATTGGAATACAACTAAAGCTACCAATGACCCCCAATGATTTCGAATCCAATGTATTGCGATCGTTGCTGTTATTGCTATAACCAAGTCCCCCGTCAAGGCTGTCTTCTTGTTAAACCATTTTAGGGCAAAGGCTAGCATTAAGTTGAATAGGGAAAGCGCACACGTGATTGAGAGCATCATTGGAAATGTGCCAGCATTGATTCTGTCGTCACAAACTGGATCCTGTAAAAATGAAAAAAATATTTATTTTCACTGTACCTTGATTGAGTTTGGAATCCATCACAGAGCGGTTTCCAAAATTAAAAGGAAAAGAGATCTATAATTGAAAGACGTATAAATATCAAGTGTGCTCTTTCAAGTGCATTAAAGGAGCTGATAAAGGTTATGTGTTTCTCATACAATAATATGTTCTAAATCAGTGATTCTTAACGGGGGCGCCAGCGCCCCCTTGTGGGCGTTTTAGAGGTCTGGGGGGGCGTTTATAAATTTTTAGAATTTAGGGGGCGCTGCGGGAATTCCAGTGGGCGTTATGTCGAAATACAAAAATAAGGTATGTTCATTGGTGCGTGCACTGCACACATCATCACTGTAAATCATCGCGTACACAATCGCGAATAAAATATTGCGATCGGGTTACCGTGTTGCGTTTGACAGTTAGAGCTATGTCACATGAAAGAGATATACAAAATTGCAAAATTACTTACTACTTATTTGCAAAATTACTTACTACTAACTCGACTGGTGCATCAATATTTGAAACCCTCGAAAACTTTTTCGCCGAAAAATGTATTCTCTTCACTAATGTGATTGCTTGTGCTACTGATGGAACACCAGCGATGGTTGGTCGGCATCGTGGTTTTATATCAAGATTGAAAAATGTGGCACCAAATGTTCTAACAATTCACTGCATCATTCACTGTCAACATTTAGTCGCAAAACATCTTAGCGGACTTCTTCACAAATCGATGAGTATTGTTATAAAAGTTATCAATAAAAAAAAGTTCTCTCCCTTGACTGATAGATTATTCCGTCAACTGTGTAAAGAAAATAATGAAGAATTCGAAAGACTTATCTTACATACAGAAGTAAGATGGCTATCGAAAGCAAATTGTTTAAAAAGATTTTATGCACTGTTTGATACAATTGTGGAGTTTTTGGATGTAAACAGTGAAAACATATGCATTGAATTAAAATTACTATGAAATGATGTGGCCTATCTTTCGGATATATTCGAAAAAATTAATGGAAATCTCCTGAAACTTCAAGGAAACAATATCAGCCTTATTAAAGCCAAAGGAGTTGTACTAAGCTTTATCGATAAACTTAAATTATATAAAAATAATCTTAGTCGGCGAGAATTCCATCAGTTTCCTTCTTTACAACAATTAAAAGAAGATATGCTCGAGGATTCTGATTTGGAAACATACTGTTGCCACATTGACGCCCTTATCGAAGATATGATAATACGATTCAAAGACTTGCAGGAACTTGTAATACCAGCTTGGTTAATTAAATCCATTTTTATCAGACATAGAAAGTGTCAGTCAAAATTTAAAAGAGCACTTTATTGAGCTACAAAATGACTGTGAGGCTAAAATAATATTCAATCAATGTGATTATGATGTTTTTTGGGTCCGTTTTCGCCATCAATACCCTCTTCTGTGGAAAGAAGTAAAATTACCCATCATAGCATTTCCTTCGTCGTATTTAGTGGAAAAGGGTTTTAGTGCAGTAATGCATATATTAAAAAAATCACGAAATCGATTACAAATAAGCCAAAGAGAAGATTTGAGATTGTATTTAAGTAAATTTGAACCTAATATTACGAAATTGGCGCAATCACATGAGGCTCAAGGATCTCATTAAATTTATATTTTATTTTTTATTAAAAATTTCATATTTCGTATTGAGTCATGTACTTTTTTTTATTGAAATAATATTATAATGTTGTGTGTAATGTTAATATGACAAAAAAGGCAATAAAAACATAATGTTTATAAAAATAATCACGTGTTTTATTATTAATTCTCCTATTTTTTTATTTATAGTAGGAAATCAATTGCATAAAATACATACGTGGAGAAAAGTGTAAATTTGGGTGGGAGGGGGGGCGCTGGATAATTTTACCGTGGTAAAGGGGGCGATTCTTTCAATACGGTTAAGAAACACTGTTCTAAATCAATTCATGCATATTTTATTTATACAGGCTATTGTCCATGTTAGAAATCAGGTGACTGTTATTTAAAAGTTGAATTGTTAGCAAAAATATTTTCTAGAAGTAAGTAATGTCCTTTTTTAGAAAATGTATAAAGACCAGGACTCAACGCAAATCTAGTTATCATGTTAATACACGATATCAGGATACAGTGTTAATCTAAATTCAAAAGCTTTTCCATTGAACCTGGGCAATAAGCCTACTAGTCATTAACTGTAGATATTAGGTCCTTACATATGAAATTGGCGTTTTGCCGTACTGGCAACTTTGATCTCAAATATCTTCTCTTTGGTTAGGAATTCCAAATTCAAATTTATACAGCTATTTACTCAAGTATTTGTGTTTCGAAAATTATAATTCATTTGTTTTTTCCTCAATTGTTTTTTTTCTTTGCGTCACTCAGTTTACAAAATGGAAAACTTGAAATATCGCGTTATTTACGAGTACGAGTTCCACCGTGGCACCAGTGCTGCAGAAACGGCTCGAAGGATTAATGATGTGTATGGCGACGGTGCCGCAAAAGAAAACACAGTGCGTTTTTGGTTCCAACGTTTTCGTTCTGGAAATTTCGACCTGCAGAACAAGCCCCGTGGACGGCCGGAGACCAAAGTTGATAATGAAGAATTGAAGGCTATTGTGGAAGCGGATGCATCGCAAACCACGTCCGAGTTAGCTGCAGGCTGCGGTGTTAGTGATAAAGCTGTTTTAATCCACTTGAAGCAAATTGGGAAGGTGAAAAAGCTTGAAAGGTGGGTACCTCACGAATTGAGTGAAGCAAATCAACAAACGCGCGTTGACTGCTGCGTTGCATTACTCAACCGGCACAATAATGAAGGGATTTTGGATCGAATCATTACCTGTGATGAAAAGTGGATCCTGTATGATAATCGGAAGCGCTCATCGCAATGGCTGAACCCTGCCGAACCAGCCAAACCATGCCCCAAGCGAAAATTGACTCCAAAAAAGTTACTTGTGAGCGTTTGGTGGACTAGTGCTGGTGTCGTTCACTACAGCTTTCTTAAATCTTGCCAGACGATTACGGCAGATGTCTATTGTCAGCAACTGCAAACCATGATGGAAAAGCTAGCTGCTAAACAACCGAGGCTGGTTAATCGCTCTAGGCCACTGCTGCTTCATGATAATGCTAGACCACACACTGCACAACAGACGGCTACCAAATTAGAAGAGCTTCAATTGGAATGTCTAAGACATCCACCGTACTCTCCGGACCTTGCCCCAACAGATTACTATTTTTTTCGAAGTTTGGATAACTTCTTGCAAGGGAAAAAATTCAACTCCGATGGGGCAGTCCAAACCGACTTCAAAGATTTTATTGATTCCCGTCCGAATGGTTTTTTTAGTAAAGGGATCGATGAACTACCTATGAGATGGCAAAAGTGCATAGATAGCAATGGTACATACTTTGATTAAATAAATATATTATATTAAAAAAAAATCAACTTTATGTTCCTCCCAAACAAAACGCCAATTTCATATGTAAGGACCTAATATTTCTATATTACAATAAGTTTAACTGTTATATGTTCATAAATAATGAGTAAAGGAAACAAAAGAGCACTAAAACAGCAACAGATCTGGAGTTTGTGTGCAGGGAATTGCTCAAACTGATTGAATGTCACGGCCCTCAATATACTATTGAACAGTTTGTCCCTAGATTCCCCAACTCGGTTAGACAAAACAATGCTTCCTTGGACTATTCTGGAGTCTAGTATTGGAAAATTTTAACTGATTTTGTCTTAAGTGTATGTTTTGGTTGAAACAAAATTTTTGACGGAGTTCTGAACAATTATAATAAAGACTGCTCAATATCTGATAACACTCAATCAAGTTTTCATAATTTTGTCTTGGTTGCAGAGTAGTCAACTTCAATAAACGCTGACTATCTTTGAAAGTCAGATATTTTGGAATACACGTATTTGTTGCTCGTCTTAGAACTCCTTCAAGAAAATCAATAATCTTTTAAAAATAAGGGTTCCATATAAATCGTTATCGTTGCCGGGCCTTGTAGTCGAGGATCCCCTCGCCACTCCAACGTCAATCCTGAACCGTTCTTCCACATCGATCATGTGATCTTCTGTGAGAAAACAGCCCGCTCCTAGATGCGCACTTCCTCCCGCAAATGTCACAGACATGTAAACCCTGCTGAGCCGCCTGGCCATGCTGACGCATGTTCGCAGTGCATTGATTATTTCTCACACGTCTAGCTGCTGAGACGCCATCAGCCTGAGGACATACGACTCTCCTCCCCTTATGGTCCTGAGCCACCCGCTCCCAGTCCTCAGGCGCCCCGCACAAAGTAAGCGACTCTCGCAGACTGTCCTAATAGCGCGTCCTCTACCCGCCAACTCTTCGCTTGCCCACCACTTCTCCGTACAAGATGCGTTTTGGAAGTCTATGATCGCCCATGCCTATCACATGTCCAGTCCACCGCAATTTCGCCTTTACAACCTGATAAATACATACATACGAGTACCATCACACTTTTCCATTTTCGGGGTAGGCAGATAGGACATAATGCCAGACTTTCTTATCGCGACACATATCTTTCACTTCTTATACAGTTCTGCATTCATTCGTTTTACGTGCCCAAACCATCTCAGAGTGCTTTTCTTCGTCTTACTCAACATATCAGCTATAAGTTTACATTAATTCCTAATCACTTCCTCCCGTATTATGTCATACATTGCTCCCCATAAATTCTTCTAAGGGTTTAATAAATATAATTTATTCAACCATTAAAAATATTGACTCAATTATATATTTACTTTCTTTGCAGGTCCCTCGACTACAGAAAGCTCAATAAGCTCACAAAAGGTTTTAGAAGATTTGTTTTGATTCAATCCTTCATTGAACTTATGCAAGATGTGAGGCAACCATACCATGACTGAAGTGGTGCTGAAATGAGAACAAATTATCATCTTATTTGTTCAAAGATTGTTTTCCACTACTTTCAAATATTTTTCGGAGATATTGAGTTTGAGATGTCCGACGTTTCGAAGGCATTACAATCTTCATCATAAGCACGATGTCAAAAAATATTACTGAATATATTTACAGTAGACTCTCGATTACCCGGAGTCATATTAACCGGGGTTGTGAAAAATTCAACACTGTGCGCAATTGGATAAATGCAGATGATAATTGTATACCTAGATATGATGTTTTAAATGCCGCAGAGATTGTGCAAGTGTATCATATATCAGGAAGTAGGCACCCTCATACAAGAGAAAATTGAGTCTTCTGTATTTTTTTTAATACTTTATAGTATAGTATAAAATATGGATGGTTCATTGTAATGTGGCAATCTCTTTCTACCAATCATACAATTGTGTTAAAAATTGAGTTAAAGGTGAAGGATTTACATTTTAGATGAAGAGAAAAATGTCATATCGAAGTAATACAATTTAAAAAAAAACACACACACAACATTAATTAAAAATACTATTAAAATACTATTAATAACAGAGATAGAAGGTAAGGAGATCGAAAATAAAGATTTTCTGTTCAGTTCAATCCCACATCCACTTCCTATTTTTTTAGGAGAAATCTTTTTTTATGAGCGCGACGTGACGTAGTGACAAAGAAGAAACTGCCCAAAGGGTCACCTTCTCCGGTGGCGACACATCTGAGTGTGAAAAGAATAGAAGTGACGACGGACTTAAAGTCTGACATCATGGGAGAAGGAAAATTACTCATAGCGCAGTAAATATACTTATTACAAAGTGCCTTAAGGTCTGGAGTTTAAATATCCCAGCAAGTTGTCAGCAAAACAAATGCAGCAAAACCACCCTTTGACGCCATTTGATCGGAGTAGCCAATCAGACTGAAGAGAGATCTCTTCCGATAGTATTAACTCAACTATCGTCGTGGTACCACAGAATGTGCTTTACGGATTGATTTAAATAGCCCCCCCATCCTGATGCAAGGAAAAAAATGAATGTCTGTCTTTCTACGGAGGACGACCAACGATGTTACCAAGTTGATAACTAAGCCTTTAGGCTCTTAGCTTTAATAATCACGTGAGAGGTCATTCCAGGCAAAGGGTGAAGGCGGACGTCACCTATATTTGCGGACTGACCCCTACTGAGAAGGATAATCGCGGCGCGACGCAATGAAAAGAAAGATGACGGAAAACCTCTAAAAACATGCTACATCACTTATGGGAGATGTAATGTTTTTTAATTAGTGTTTTGAAAGACATCAATAATTGTATGAGGTTTATATTGCTGATAGCTGGTTCCAGCATCTAACAGCATAGACAGGAAAATAATACGTGAAAAATTATGAATTAATTTAATATGTACATACGCTAGAAACCCCCACATGGTCACTAACTGCAACGAATTCAAAACGTTGGCCATTATTAAAGCCAACTCAATATGCGACAATCCCTAAAAACATTTTAAACTAGTAAAACTATAATATTTAAAAAAATCTAAATAAGAGGTTGATACCCTTGTAGGGATTCATCAAAGGTGTGTGATTGAGATGATTTTTTTCTTTTCTCATTTGGTATCTCTTGTTCATCCTTGATACAGCCTAAAGGGTAGTTCTTTTGCACTCTTGTTTCGAGGTTTTTATAATTGCATACAATCAAAACATCGATATGGTGTGTATATTTTGCATAATAACCCTTTGTTTGCTACTCTATGGTATTGTTTGAAAATAATTAACAGTGCAAGATTTGCGAGGAGAAAGATCTGAGAATGAATATTGCAAAATCCAAAGTACTGGTGATAGAAACGTGTGATAAAAAAGTAAATGCGACATTAGGGTGAAAAATTAAAGATTGGAGCTAGTTGAGAAATTTTGCAATTTGGGTATTAATTTCATAGATATGTTATGTAAGTGTTACGAGGGATATCGAACGGCGTGTAGCGATAGGAAACAGTCAATGGGACAGATAAACATGTATATGCGAACCGGATAGTATAAAAATCTGGTAAAATAATATCCACAATTGTATTTTGGAGTCAACTTTGATGTGGAAAAAGACTGAGAGGAACCGAATAAATGCTGGTAGAAATGCATGCATTGGGATAAATACACGGGACGACAGTATATGACAGAATACCGAATGAAGTGATAAAGGATGAATGTGAACTTAAGACTGATGGAGAGATTAAGTAAGATGGAGAAGAGTACGTTGAGTTGGTCTGGGAATGTGGAATGAATGAATGAAGAACGACTAACAAAGCAGATATATAATATATTTCAAGATATATATTGTAATATATTTTATCTGACTTTCTACATTAGCATTCCGAAAGACTAGATATATAATATATTTTATCTGACTTTCTACATTAGCATTCTGAAAGACTAGATATATAATATATTTCAAGATATATAATATATTATTTTTTATCTGACTTTCTACATTAGCATTCTGAAAGAAGCTAATGTAGAAAGTCAGATAAATCTAAGAAATCGTATGAGAAAGTGTATGGATGTAGAAAAGGCTAAGGGAGTATGTCGGAATAGGAAAGTTTGGCGCTCTGTCCCCTCTGCCTACCTTGACAGGGAAATGGCGTGATGGTATTTATGAATCAATGAATTCAAGTTGAAATTAAAATAATATTACCACGAATAATAACAAAAATTCATGAAGAAAAATATTATCATATATTTAAGAAGAGGTGATTTGAATAATGGAATAATCTGATTTTTAATTGCTTTAAGTCCAGAAATAGTGCTCTTGTCCGACGATGGAACATCGATATCATCAATGGAGAGTGATTTCACCTAAAAATACAAGGATTTTTAAAAACATAGTCGTACGAAAAAAAATAGCAGAATGCATTAAAGTACTAAAACTCATGTGTGATAAATAAACATTACAAAACAAATACTTTAAAAAATTAATAAGAAGTCGAAATAAATGTGGTATTCCTAAATTCAGAACCACATAAATGAAAAATAATTACGTATTCCTTGGTATAAAATATGATTTTAGCCTTGGTTCTCCTGAGTTCTGGCCTGTCATATGCTTGTATTACATGGATGATGGGTAATTAATTGTATAGTAAATATGTACGTTCTTTTTTCTTATTTTGTCTTTGAGTCATGTTAATATTTATATTTTGTTATGACACATATCTTTTGTATTCATTGGCATTCAAAATTCCACTTTGAATTTTATTATAACTATTTCTAATGATCGATAAAAGACCGTATATTACACTAAATAATTGAATAAATCTTTCCGAAATTATAAGAAACATTTATTGCAGTTCATCAGGATATTCTAGTCTGGTATTCACTTAAGGCCTCTTTAAGATATTTATAGTTGGTTGGTACATGCTTAATTAAAGTTAAATTAAATGATTATTTTATTGATCATTAAACGAGGAAAATGGGCGTGAAAAAAAAAACAGATTTGTTGTTAGTGGAACAACGCTTAAATACAACAAGAATAATTGAATTTTTCCAGAGCTTTATGGATAGATCTTAAAATTTAACAAACACATGGGCTCACTTGTAGCACGAGATGCAAGTTGCTTTGCAGAATAGAAACATTCTTCATGTTGATGCAGGGTTACGCAACACTAAAGGCAAAGTATTGTTCTTGTGTGTTTTGTTTATTTTAAGTTATTTATAATAATAAATGGAAGCACAAAGTCAATAACTATTTCTAAATATCGTTGTGATATTCTAGCGAATACTATATACCATATGTATATTATAATTATATCTTGATGGCTGCAAAACTCATTTCCAAATCTTTGAATATATATTTTTTTCCACTTTGCATGGATTTCTCCTGTTTTAGAAAGAGTGTCTGCTTCTAGAGTTAGCTTATTCGTTAGGAAGAATATCAGCCAGGATTCTTCTCACACTGCTGGGCGGGGCCGAGAATATATCCATAGTGTCATTCAGTTGGTTCAATATCTCTGTACCACGCGTGACTGAGTATGTAGCCATGATATTCGTTCCGTAAGTTGGTATGTAGATCAGAGGGCGATTCCTTGCACGGCTATATTTATTTGGTACATTTATAAACTTAGTGCTTCTAGAATTGCGGGACAGTTAAAGCAACCTTGAAAAAAACCTTTAGTAGGAATATCAATTATACGAATTATAGAGGAGTTCATTTTATAATTAGTATAATATTTTTCGGTATAAAAGGGATTGGGCTGTCTTGTAGATCTAATGGAAATACGAAATGAAATGCTTGCAAGTAAATGAGGTACATCGATAACTAAGTGAATTATTGAAACGTTCCTTACTGCGAATTCCGATCCATCTTTCCCAGTATTCATTTTATAAATAATTCTTAACATCTCCAGCGCATTCTGTTGCTCGCCGTTGATCATGAGGAATTTGGGACTTTCTGGGGACTTGATCATTATCACTGCAGCAAGGGCGAAGACCAAACCATAACATTTCACCAGCAATCTCCATGGTTTATAATTTATATTTAAGAAAGCGATAGGACTGTTGAAATCGAAGGATAGAACACCCCAGGCTATCACTGAAAAATAAATTAAACATGTAAAAAAGACAAAATGTGACATCAAAGGCACATTTAGTAAAAAAAAGAAAGCAACATTTGTCAAGTATTCAGCAATGGTCTAGGTAAAGAAGGTATTTAATTTATTTTTTAAGAGATGCAATTCGTCTCTTTAACTTTCATTTCGTTTTGTTCTATGTAAACTACCTGTCTTAGGATACGCCTAGTTAGGTAGGGGAGTATTTTGTATATTTCATTGCAAAAATTAAAAAGTTTAAATAAATTAAAAAATAAATTAATCATAAATATCTTGTCTTTATGATTCCTTTGTTGATATGCTAGGTCAAATAAATAATTTTACCACTTGGGTGGTAAACAGTGTCATCAAACTTTACAGAACTAAGAAATCCAGGTTTTCTAACAGAGTTTTCTGTGTAGATCTGAGCAATGAAATGGTTCACTCGTGGAGCTGCGTTTGAAGGATAAATATTATAGGAGACTGTCTGAAGGAAATTTAATAACGTTTTCTTTTCGAGAACTTATAAGGCGTCATTGGGGTGGTTCAACGTTATTAAACGGTACTCAAGGAAAAGTTATCGTAATCATCAAAGTGATCTATTTTGAAACTGCTGAAAATAATATTTTGATTCAATCTTATTTAACAATTTATTTTACTCAAACTTTTTAAAAACTCGATAGATATTTATTTTTCTTAAATAATATATAATAGAGGCTCATTTTGCAGTCAAAAATCATAAAGATTATATTTGAAAGAAAAGCAATATTCATTTTTTTCTGAAAACACTTGTTATCTCAACCCTTCAGTGCATGTGAGAATTTATCACGTTTTAATATACGAGTACTAGCAATGCAGTAATCCCTTCTAGCATACGTAAGATAATTAAGAGCTGTTTATCTCAATGTAAGTGTTCTTCTTGCAATCATATTTTGCATACATAGACCAACAATTTCTTTGTATAATATCAAACAAAGTTTATGAGTTATAAGGATTTTTATAACTTAATAAACCAAACTAAGGGCTGCAACGTGTAAGCACCGTTAGATGCCTGGAATCGTTTCAAATAGGAGTTACTACTATACTAATATTATTATTGGAAGGTTGATCACATGATTTAAGTCCAGTTCTGTTGTTAGACCCATTCATCCATTTGTGCTGACTTCATCCAGGTTATGTAAAAGATGCCTTATGGTTTATTTATCAGTTCTTGCCTTATTCTGCTGGAAGTGTAAAGGTCAATGCAACCTGTTGACGCTTTCAATAAGAAGTGCCTAAACATTTATCAGTCCTTGCCTTATTTTGCTGGAAGTGTAAAGGTCAATGCAACCTGTTGACGCCTTCAATAAGAAGTGCCTAAATATTTATCAGTCCTTGCCTTATTCTGCTGGAAGTGTAAAGGTCAATGCCACCTGTTGACGCTTTCAATAAGAAGTGACTAAATATTTATCAGTTCTTGACTTATTCTGCTGGAAGTGTAAAGGTCAATGCAACCTGTTGACGCTTTCAATAAGAAGTGCCTAAATATTTATCAGTTCTTGACTTATTCTGCTGGAAGTGTAAAGGTCAATGAAACCTGTTGAGGATTTCAATAAGAAGTGCCTAACTATTTATTCTGCTGGAAGTGTAAAGGTCAATGAAACCTGTTGACGCTTTCAATAAGAAGTGCCTAAATATTTATCAGTTCTTGACTTATTCTGCTGGAAGCGTAAAGGTCAACGCAACCTGTTGAGGCTTTCAATAAGAAGTGTCTAAATATTTAACATTCTAAATATACTGAAATTAAATAAATAGAATTACGTGTAGTGATAGCCGAGCTGAACGTCACCAAAGCTGATAGGACGGACATCATAGTATCCAGATATTGTGGCGGGATTATTTCTCCAAAGTATGTGAAGACGATTGCGTTAGC
Organism: Odontocerum albicorne; assembly: GCA_949825065.1. NCBI lineage: Eukaryota > Metazoa > Arthropoda > Insecta > Trichoptera > Odontoceridae > Odontocerum > Odontocerum albicorne. Next base: position 21,760,965 of record OX463850.1, read on the forward strand.
GGCTGACATACTGAAAAAGTTAGATCTAAGCTTACGAAATCATTGACGGATTTATCAGTATGTGCAGAAGCAAACTCACATATTTATTTAATTCATCCCGGCAAGAACAACTTCTATATCTTACGAACTAAATTCATATGAAAATCCATATAATGACCATTCTGATTATTCAATCGGTATAGTTTTATAACTGTATAACAAAACTATAGTATATAGATTGGGCACTATACTAAAAATAATTGTAACTATTATATATCATTGTGCAATACAATATTCTTGCCATAGTCTCAACATGAAGCTGACAAACTGAATAAAATATGAGCATACAATTTTATATAGTGTTTTAGGTCAATAATTTTTCTTCTGTCTGACAAGGTTATAGGACTTATCAATGGCCGTGGTCCTACTCAGCTCTTAGGACTTGCAGTTTGAAATTTATAAAACTTAAAAACTTTCGCTGTATGGTTTAAATTGTTTCAATATGAACATTGTAATGGGATGACCATATTACAGAATCGTTTTGATCAGAGGAGCATATTAAAATGCAAACGATTTCAGCTTAGAAAAGTAATTACCAAGCCTCAGCATGAACCCTAGTATGATGTGCCAGTATATATTAGGTGGACCGGAAAGTAATCAAAATTTTGGGACTTACCCTTTTACAGTCAGTTTGTTTCGAGACACGGTTAAGGAAACATGTATTTTTTTACCATTAGAAAGTGAGAGTTGTGAATTTATCGTTTTTGTTTTGATTTATTATTTACAGTTATTTATAAACAATGTTAAGGTCAACAATCGATGAAGAACATTTGCGTCATTGAATGCTGTTTTTATTCGACCAGGGAATGAAGTCACAAAAAATACAAATACGTACGGAGATGTTTTAAAACTTAATAAGTGTCATAGGTGGTTAAAAAATAGAAAAATTGGTAATAGGAACCTCAGGGACGTTCCTAAAATGGGAAGGCCCCATAAATTGGATGATGTTGTGCTGACGTCATTAATGAAATCAGATCCTCGTCAAACAATCGGGGAATTATCAACTAAGCTTGGTTGTCCATGATCAATAGTTCAGAAGCACACTCATCGTATAGATAAAATAAATAAACAAGGAATTTGGGTTCCGCATGAATTGTCGCTAATCGCACTAGATCAGCAAAGAACTATGTGTGCATGTCTCTTGTCCAGGTATGAAATCAACCCGTTTTTGCGGCGAATTGTGATTTACGATAAGAAATGGGTACTGTACAAGAATCCTATGCGAAAAAAACAATGAATTTCTACGGGTCAGGTACCTGTTCTTACCCCTAAACCATTACTAATAATGAAAACGTCCTTCTCTGTGTACCGTGGGAGATCACTGGAGTGATTCATATTAAATTGCTTAAACCTGGTCAGACAATCCCAGCAGTAGTATACTGTTAATAATTAGAGCGAATGGAACAAGAGCTAATAAAAAAACGATCAGTTTTAGTCAATACCAAAAAAAAAATACTTCAACAAGATAACGTTAGGTCATATTCTGCAAAATTGACGCCAGAAAAAAATAATTGGTTTAGAACTTCTACCCCATCCACCTTATTCACCGGATATCGCATCTTCTGATTACCATTTGTTTAGGTCCTTAGAACACTCATTACGTAAAAAATAATAATAATATTAGTGATAATAAAAAATCGTAAAAACACATTTTTACAAAATATCATATAGGTATACTCGTACACACGGTTTTACAAAAGATGTTTGGGGTCTGCTACTTGATTGAGTATTTCAGCTCTGATTCCAACCTCTTGATTTTTGCGGGAGCAATCCCAGATAATTAAATACATAATAATAAATGAATGTGAAAATACAAGGCAGAATAGCAAAATAAGAATAATAAAAAATTAAAGTCTTACTGTAATGAGGAGAGGATTCTCATGAAACAGAAGATTTCAATATTAGGAGACATGCTGGAGAGTATAGAAAAGACGGAGCAGATACCCATAGAAATCATTAGCACTTTTCTTCTCCCTTTAGTGTCCGCCAAGTATGCCCAAAATTGAGAACTTACTATTAATCCTGGATAAACACAAATAATTAAAAGTTTTCTTAAATATAGTATTGTAGATCAGTGCTACGAGTACTATAACTATGTTATGTATATGGTATACTCGTACTGATCATTGTTCGTCTGCGAAGTGTTTTATACTGGGCCTCACCCAGAGAAAACAAATAATAAGAATTATGCATTTTAAATGCATAATTATTATTATTTGTTTGGTAATTTTATATTTTATTCTTACATTTTTTTAAATTCAGTCTAAAAATAACAAAAATCAGTTCTCTCCGTTTTAACCCGATTGATCCCAGCATATTTTGGCAAAAAATACTATAGTAGTTTATACTTAATTTTTTATCTGTTAATATTTAGTTTTAAATGCATTATTTTAAAAGTGAATGATTCTCAAAGTTTAAAAAAATATATATTCAACATAAAAACTTGTATGAAAACTTTGTGGCCGATGATCGGCCCCGTGGGATTAAAAGCGTTTAAATATTGTAATTTTAATTAATTTCCCAAAAATGCTGATCCGCGATTGATTTGAATGAAATAAACCTAATCTACGAATACAGAAAGTTTGAGAAGCAATGAAGTAGAGTACGATAGGGCGAGTTATTTTCCTACGAGATTACTACAGCTGTTTTAGATTGTTTGAGTTGGTTGAAAAAATTGTATTTGTAACAGAAAAAAAAAAACAAAATTATGAGAAGTATAAAACCTAATAGCGGATTATGTATCTCCCGGTCTTATTTCGATACCCGGCGGTAAGTAATACACATCGGGCTTAAGAAAGAGACTGTCGGCCATAATCGGCTAACTTCGGCTTTGTAGAGCGTCGTCTCTGTCATTCATACACGTGTTCCGTCGCGATTTGTCAGTCGTTACCGGACCGGACTGTTAGCGCGTCGTGCGACAGAGACGACGATCTACAAAGCCGAAGTTAACCGATTATGGCAGACAGTCTCTTTCTTAAGCCCGATGTGTATTACTTACCGTCGGGTACTGTACGTGGCATTTGTTTTTATTTTCCAAAAAGTTAAATTGAATTAGCTTACAATCGGCAACCTCCTTAATCTAATTGATAAGGCACCTGTCTTCCAGCCCGGGGAGTCGTGGTTTCGATTCCGCAAACGGTACCAAAGTACCCAATTTTTTAAAAAGAGAGTTCCAGTCTGTATTTCACTTAAGGTTTATTTAACACTACTGGTCGATTGGAATATGGTATATCATATATTGCAACATGACAATAAACCCATCAGGTTGTACTGTATACAATTCAAGTGGAATATAAAACAATACAATACAATGGTATGAAGAAAGCGGATAAATTTGTATTACGACTTCAATAGCCTCGTTGAACATTTTCAAGTCGTCAAACATTTATGATTTCCATATTATTTTTATTTGTCTTTGTAAATAAATAAAAGTTTTTGATCATTCTTTCATAGGGTAGCTCTTCAAAATACCTGAATTGGTGATTAAGACATATAGATGAGTATGGTTGGAGACAACATTGTCTTCGGCCCCATTCATTGAGTCTTAGGCTTTAGAACCACTGGAGTAGACAATGTACTCAGGGTGTTTGTATTTCATTGCTTCGTCTTCGAATACTACTCCGCATATGAAGAGGAAACAATACTAATACACGTCTAGGGCGTGCAAATTTGTGTCAGAGGAGCTCTTGAACCGGGTCGAGACCTTTTTTTTCGTGTAAAAACATGAGTTGAACCCGCATTGGAAGACAAGTGTCTTAGCAGTTAGGCCACAGAGAACACCTCAACTGTTATTTATTGTTATTATTATTGTACATTATTCTTTTTCTTCTTGAGGTGCCGTCGCTCATTGAACGTTGGCCACTATCGTGTAACAACTCAGTAGAACTACACCCAAACCAATCCCGATTTTTTTTAAGTCAACAAATACAACGTCGTTCTCTGCCTCATTTGCTATTTATAATATTTTTCTTGGGTGATCAGTTTAGTAATAACGGATCTTGTGCCCCTCATTGTATGACCGAGATGCTGAACATTACGAATCTTCAGTTTTAAGCAGTTTTCAGTACTTCTAAAGAATGTCCCAACGGAATGTGTCGTTGTGAAATAAACATAATTTTTTATGAAGATTTTTGATATTTTAGTTATGTAACGATACATGAATACACATGAATATAGGGAGAACTCATTATAAAAATAAACGGGAAAAATATCACATTGACACTTCGTAAACATTTCAGCATATATAATCATTCATCTCATGGACTGAATTTGTAAATTTGATCCGAGCGTAACTTTTCGGTTTCGCAAGTAAAAACTGAGTCTTCATATTGGCCGATCTCTTAAAAACATAGCCGCAGTGAGTGAAAGCTATACTGACAGCACAAATACTTCAATTTACAGCTATTGGACGTTTCAAGAAGCACTCTGTAGCGAATTTTAACACAAGATATGCATTTGCATGCTTATAAAATTTAATTTATGCAAGGACTGAAGCCAGCTGACCATTTGCAATGTCGTGTACTTGCCAATTAGGTGTCGGAGAATCAACAAACTGATGTTGAACTATCGAATAAAATCATCTTTAGCGACGAAGCGCATTCTCAACAAAGTGGCTACGTTAACAAACATCACTGTCGAATTTGGGCCTCTGAAAATTCATGTGTAATTCACCAACAATCAATATATAAACCACGAGTGACTGATGCAGTTTTTCAGCAGGTGGTGTGATTGGGCCGTGCTTCTTTGAAAATCCTGTTGACGCCACGTTGATCATCAATGGTGTTCATTATTGTTAATCTGGAAAACCCGAGGTTTCAAAAAGATGCCACAACACAAAGAGAAGTACAATTCAGTTATTGCATATAAAATTTCCTGGGTGTGTCATCTCTCGTTTTGGTAACCTGGCCGCTGAGATCATTCGATACCACGCCGTTGAACTTTTCTTTCTGGAGTTCGTAAAGAGTTAAGTTTATGCCAATAATCTACAAACTATGTCACAGCTTAATATCGAGATTCGATGCGTTATAGAGCCGAAATTATAAAAAAAATATTGTCGAAAGAGTGGAAGTATGCAAACTGTCGTAGCAATCATTCGGCAATTATTATATATAAATATTGATACTTTTTATTGAAATAATGCATTAAGTGGAAAAATGAAATGAAACATACTCTTGGAACGCCCTTTACATAAGAGCAAGCAATTTCACATTTTTAACACGATCTGTCCAGGAAACCTTGATAATATGTACTACAACTGGCCTAAAACAACAATTACTTGCCTAAGAAAGGTATAGCCGCTATCCAACCTTTACTAACAACATTCAGGTTCAAATCACACTGAGCAGCGAGAATCACAAACCCAAATCCCAATGTTTCCAATACATATCCCAGTGATATCAATGCGCAGGTTAACGTCATCAGATAATTAAACTTTCCAAATCCTAAAAGGTAAAAAAATAATTAGATTAGGTTATGAATTCAAAAGGATACATTTCAGCTTAAATTATTGATACTTTGAAGGTGTTGGAATCAAAACCAAAATTCAAATTTTTAGTAACACTTACAAAAAATATGAATTCATTTCTATATATCTGGTCTTGTTGTATTTAATTTTAGACGAATATTTCCCTCATTGTAAGACAAAAATGGGGTAAGTGCGCATGCTTACGTTGAAAATAAGCACTACTTTTAGAAAGTATTGTTTTACTGTATATTGCACATACTATATTATCCATGTATCTCCAGCCATCTCTCGTATACCACAAATGGTACGCGTTCCATTAGTTGAGAACTGTCGTTGTAGATATATGGTAGTACTCGTAAAATCAACTTGGAGAGCCTTGAATAGCCTTCAAGTAGATGCAAGGTGAACATGCAAATATGGGGGTTCCGGAACGAAATTAGCATTGAATGTGATTGTGGAGATAAACGAAATTCACAAATTTGTTCAAATATCGGGACTTTAGTCTGGGCACAACCTGATTGATGCGAATGATAGGGTTGGGCGATCTCTGTTGCCTCATGGTAGAAACACGTGTCCATAATCAACAATTGATGGCCAGGACATGGAAATGAATAATTACAATAAAGAAACATAAATTTATACATACCATCACGCCACATTCTTGCTAGATAGAGGGGACAGAGCGCCATACATTTCCGACATCCTTATTTCGCCTCTTCCACATCCATACACCTTTTCACACAATTCTACGAATGCTCACA